>VDFB02000001.1:12125072-12573611 GCA_007258455.2 Sequoia sempervirens
TACCTTGTGGACTGTGAAGTAGTGTCAATATGGTTGAAGGATCTTAAGAACTATAATACCATGAAACAATGAGTCCCCTGTAGTAAGTAGGCAGTCTATAGGGCATAGTTTGATTTTATAGAAGGATGCTCATGAAAGGAATCTTCAAGTGATAGTGAGTGAGCTGTTTGAGATTGCAGCCGAGGGTGCAATACCCACTCTTTTAAAGGGAAGTTGGGGCAAAGAATGTGCAAGAAAATCGAATCGCATAATAACAAACGAATTGCCAATGTTATCTCCATAATGCCTTGAGTTTGAAGAAGACAAAATTTCATTGTATCTTCATGATGAAAGTGGTGAGCTTAATGGTCAATCACTCAGCAAACCATGATTTTAAAACATGCTATTGTGCTTATGGAGGCAAAATTTTAAGCAAGGTAGTGAGTGGTGGTTTGGAACAATGGTAGGTATGAAGGACTTGCTTTATATGCATACTATGCAGTCTAGCTTAAGACAACGCTCTTAGATTGAAGGTGGATTTTTATGGAACCTAAGGGTTGGCCTATGAAAGGATTAAAGCAAAGATCGAGATCTACTGTAAGCCACTTACCATGAAGATATTAAAGATGTCACATGCAAAACCCTAGTAGCTGGAGTAATGAATACAGTGCTAAAGAGGATAGTGTGCTAGGGCAGATTTAGGAGATCTCCATATTATCTAATTACAGGGAAATACATCATTTATTTATTTTTTTAATTAAAAGAAATCATTCTAAACCCTATATAGGATACATTGATACTTCAAAAGCCTCTGAAGGAATTTCAGATTATGCACATATATGTCAAGTAACATTCATAAGGTTTAGAAAATCTTGATCACTCTCTAGAATAGCCCATTAAACATGGGCTGTGCTTGAATGCACTACATAATTGATATAACACAACCACTCTGCATATCAACCAGAGTTATAGGCTCTTTATTGCAGCAAGAGGTAATCACTCTTCGATCATGCTATAATTACATCCTATCCTGGTAAACTTGAGACAACCTGAATGCACCCAATGATGATTATTGACACCTACATTATACAACCTGAATTAACTACATTAAATGAGTGCCTCCATTTCTATCACAAAATAGCCACATTAAACTTGGGTCACACATGAATGCATCCTGTATGTGTTATAGCACAACTGTGCCAAATGACCAATACAGTTATGGATCACATAATTACATTCACAAGAATCTGTTCCTCCGTTGTGATCTTATGGTGATTCCACACAACAAAATCTCGACATGAAATTCTCAAAACCTCTACAAATGAAATCTGATGAGATATTGCTTTAAAATATGATTTTCAAACCTGGAACTACAAATCTGACTTACTGAATTCTGTAAAAAGACAATGACTATCCTCAACCTGGTGATATCTTCTTGAATTTTTTCTGATTTTTCCCAGGAAAATCATCCGTAGTTCTCCACAAACTGTCTCAAGTAGAGCAAAACACTGTCGCAATACATCAGGCGCGAACTCACTTTTCTTTATGTCGGCCACAATTTGATTTTTTTTAATTTTTCATGTTTGTCGAACATTCGACGAAAATAATAGCCGACATTTCGACGAACACCAGGTTCGTCGATATTTCGACGGACGTCGGGGATAAACTTTTGAAACAATTGGAAATTACACATCAAATTTTACAAGCACCCGACGAACATCGAATTTTACATATTTTGTCGGACAGTTTCGTCGTATTTTGCAGTCAAATGTATTAGTGAAAGCATGTAATTTTGACATAAATTGTTTTGTAATGTTAATTCACCTTGAATTAATGGGAATACATGTTCCAAGAAGCTGAAAAGGAGTTTTTGGTTGAAATGCCCTATTTCTTCACCATTTTTGGTTTTTTTTTTGCAATTACAGTATGAAAACAACTTTGTATGGCCTTGTATGGAACATTTGTAGGTCTGGGAGTAAATGGTTGGATAGTTCTTTGTTTATAGGTTCAAATTAAACTAGCTTCATTAAATTTCATGAATTTTTGAGCAAGATATGACAAAAATACTATCAACTACCTTGTTACTAAACTAGGGTTTCCAGTGAGTGAAATAAATTCATATATTTTGTTTGTACAGTTGGAAAGTGATGAAACTTGGTGAAACCCTTAGGTTGTTTCCCAAGTTTCCAAAAAATGAAAACTCATTAATCTATTGTATGTGAGATATTTTCATCTATTTGAGTGTGTTCTTTGTCAAAAAAGACTGTTAAAACCCTAAGGTGTTGAGGGTTTAGTGTAAAATTATTTTGTTTTGAGTTCCTCATATCACTATATGGTTTGAAGAGACCCTCTAAAGTGTATTGAAGATGCAAGAAGCCTAAGAAGGAAAAGAATGAGTGTTGATGCCATTAAATACCGAAATTTCAAGGAGAAGAGGTTAAGTTGCATAGAGAAAAGAAGATATAAAATATCATTGAGGATTGATACCAACCAATGATGTGTTATGCATTGATGTTGGTCTTGAATTTTTTTGTAACAACTACCCAAGGAATCACTAATAAATTATGGAAATCAGTGAATAACATGAAGCTAATGTAGATCTGATCTAAAAGAACTCGATTTTCTTTTTTTTGGATTATATAAATAATGTTAACAATTATCACAATTAATGTAGAATCCATTTACAATACTCTAACATGAATTATAGACTCCAACTTGTTTTCCATTACAATGGAAGTTAACACACACACTTGAAACCATATTTACAATATTTTCAACAATCCAGTTATAATAATCATGCTATTCTATAACAAGTTTAGAATTATAAGCAAAAAAATAAGATTCATCTACTCCCTTCAAACAGGGGGTCACAAGATAGGTAAAATCATTAACATATACATTACAAATATTTTTCACTTCCTACCTTCATAACCTAAGCCAAGGAAGAGAGAGAGCATCATTGAGGTGATATCCACTCTACCATGAAGCATTAGCTTCCCCTACTACTCCACTAGAGAACCTTGACACATCATAAATGATCTAGCAGTATGTAGTCAACATGCATGATGGAATCTAGTTCACTATGTGAGTCACCAATTAGCATACTTATATGCTCATGCATCACATATCCAATACACTTGAATATTTTGAACATATAATCATGGATGACATAAATCCACCAAGGTAACACACTTGTACATGGAAATCAATGAAATTCAATGTTTACAATCTATAATGTCTCAATAATCTCACAATGATGCCCTGACATTCTATAAGATAGGTAAAATAGAAATTAGAGGACTAAGCCTACACTAGCATTAGTCAATAATGTAATTTCAAGACAATGAAATTTATGAAATAGTACACCAAGAAGCCTACTTCATATCCCTCATGTTCCCTAAATCCACTCATTATTGGTAATTTAGGAACCAAAGTTCTTATTCTCTCATTGGTAATTTTTAAGTCTAGAACCCTTCCCTGGGCTCCAATGAAAGGCTAATAAATAAATACACTCATAGTCATAATATGATACACTTAAATAATGACATTAGCCATTAAATTTGTATACACACATTATATAAATCAATTCAGAACTTTCAATTTGCATATTGCAATAGAAAGAGGCAACATTTAAACCATCATAACTTTCATGTTACTAAGTAAAAATCAAAACTTCAATATGTTCTAGATAGGTGAAAGAATGAATAATAAAACCCAGAAATCATTTAACATGAATCTTAAGAATGTGCAAGTAGTTCTCTCTACAACTTAATCCACTATTTTCACTCAAAACAACAATTTAATAAAATGACCAATTTTAACTATTTTAAATGCATTTATAATTTGGTAGTGATTTTAGAGGGTAAACTTATTTGAAGAAGCAATTGTCACATGATCATAGTAATACTTGAAATCTCCATTTGTGAAACATAAAAAGTGGATCATAATTCATACATCAAGAGCACATATGATATTATATGCCACTTAGTTTTAATTGCAATACAAATAGCATGAACTAGGCCTTTTGATAAGTTATATATATACTGAGAGAATATAGTTCTCTTTGATGTTTAAATTTTGTTTTGGATCCCTCAATATTATCTTATCCTATTTCTTTTCTAGAGTCAATTAAACTCATAACTAAATACTGTAGATATTGCTTTTTGACCATATCACAAATCAAGGATTTCTCCAATAAGGAATTTAATTCTGAAATTTCCTCCTTTAAACATACACATTTGTAAGGTTGCTATAAATCACACTGAACTTAAATGACTATGGAGTCATAACTCTTGGTACTCGTCTGTTCCAATATGACTAGAAAATATGTTGCATTTTTTAAAAATAAATCACATTTTTCTCCACGTGAATTTAAATGTAGAATTTTTTATTCCAGGTTTAACCACCATGTCATGCATCATATCAATGACTAATTGTGTTGTTTTACTAAGTGTAAAGGAGGGGATTCACTACCTTCAAGATGGGGGGGTCTTAAGGAGAAAATTGCCCTTAATTACCTTGGGGATCAAAACTCAAGTGATGAGGTAAAGAATGAAGAATGTTTGTACTATTTAATCAAATAAACACTAAACTAGTAATGACAAGAATAACGAAATCACTTAATTATATGAAAAAATTTCATAATTAAAATCTCTAATATACAAAAATAGAAAGTGCATAAACTAGAGATTTTACCCTCAAGAGGATTAGCTCTGGACCACAAATGACAACACACCACAGGGACGTCTACACCCTACACTATTGTCTTTGATGAAATAGAAAATAAGAACCCAAAATCCAAGAATTCCACCTTGTCAAACCTGTACATTTGCACACAAACAAAACAAGAAAAATGTTCGGGGTTATTTCAGGGCTTGCCTCAATCAAACCCCTATTTTGGTGTTTCCATCTCCACAGACAATCAGATAGGATTAGATAGATAAAATGCATAAAGTAAAAGACATGTGATAGAAAAAAGCTTGCAAAGAAGGAGAACCCCTATCATGAATAAAATATACTAGATCAAATAGGAAAGATCAAATAGACAAGATAAGATAACAAGAGAGAATTGACTAGAGATGATGTCATAGCATGTAAGAGAAGCCTTGACTATTTCTTGAGGGAGAAATCCAGTAGAGATTTTCCATGAGAATGAGAGAGCAAGAAGAAAGCCAAAGAGTGAAGATAATGAGATAAAATGAGAATGAGAATGAAAAAAGAGGCTTTGTGAGGTTGCATGGGCAGGAGGACTCATTACACACACTTCCTTGTCATTATGACACATGTCATAGGCAAAGGATGCAAAATATTCATGTTTGAATCTTGGAAGTTTTAGGGACGCTAGCATGTCATGGATATTTCCTTTAGGGATGCTAGTATGTCATAGATATTTCCATGTGTCATGCTAGTGTCCTATTCAAAACTTAGCACACATGTGCTTCATTATTTTTTCCCATGGGGTCAAAATCATGAAATTGTGACATATGGGTTTTGTCATTAATGCAACGAGCTTAAATACATAAGTGTGAAATTTCCATAGGGTGTAGTTTTATGACACTGCATTTTCCCCCACTTTAGTGAGCTAATTTTTGGGAAAAATCAGCTACACTAATTAGCTAAGAAGACAAAAATGCTAATTTTGAAAATTTTACACTATTGTAAAAAAGGATACTATAGAGGTCATAGAGGTGGAGCAATTAGATACTGACAATGCCCCCAGTGTTCAAGCTTAGTGAGAAACTACAATGTCTAATGTGAAATTCAATTTTACAAAACTCAAAAATAGGTCAGTTTCAAAATCAGAAGAAACTACCACGACAAGAAGAATGCTTAAGACTTTTTTGGTGAATTAGAAGAAAAATATGAAGTGAGTTTATGCCCACTATTATTTTTCCCCCAACTAGGTGGGTGAGAACAAGAAGGTAAGAAAGGGTAATTTTTTCACAATAATGGGAAAAAATTGGCTTATATACACTTGGTGTGGGCCCATCGAAGGTTATTGTTACTATTCACTATGAAGATTTTGTTGATTTTTCTATAGATTTTTTAGCAAAATGTCTCACAGATAAAAATTCCAGCTACCAAAGATTGAGTAGTTGCAGACCAACGTGGAGAGGGGGGAGTCACTAGATGAGATACGAGAAAATTTTCCCCTTAGCCTTTTTTTTTGCATATTTTTTAGCATTAGAAAACCCACTAGCAATGTAGGTGTCCAACTAGCATGATGACATCCTATGGATGCACTAGCATCTCATCGATGCGTTAAGGTCCATCAGTTGCGTTTGTGTCTGACCTACGATTTTCATCAACTAAATAGGCCTCAGCCACAAATAGGTTGTGCAAACGTCTATGTGGCATGTCGCAATCTCGAAGACAAAGAAAAGATTTTAGATGATGTAGACTAGAGATGTAGAATAGAAATGGATTTTATTGACATGATGTTTTATGGTTTTGCAGGAGTTTCCAGCATGGCGGAGGTGCTATTTTATTGCTGTTGTGGATTCACATTGACTAGATTGCACCCAAAAATTACGCATTGTTGTATTGGTTCAAGTTATGGTGGGTATACACCATGCCCGAGATCCACTTCCATGTGCATATGTTGATGGAACTAATGGAAAGATGGGATGTGGAAATCTCATCCTTTCACCTCCCGACAAGGGAGATGACACTCACACTCGAGGATTTCCATTGCATCCTTTGAATTCCCATATGAGGAGAGTGGGTGGTCTATGAGGAGGGGTGATTAGCTCTGGACGTGTAGGTGGTGTAGTAGTACTACATTGGTTGTGTGATTTTAGAGGACACCACATACCACATTTACATGTGGTGGTTAGATTAGGGTCATGTGGTAGCGTCGCTACTACATCATGTGATGATTAGGATGGTGGCACTATGTGTCACTATTGATAGATGATTCTCTCACCTTGATAGGGGCCTCATCCATTGCATTCACATGATGGAGGAGTGGAGGACCATCTATGCTTGGGATCATAGCATGCTTGATCACCTATACCACGACCTCAAGCGATATGCACATTATGAGTATCATAGTATCATAGCCTCCATACTTCTATAGGTGTGTGAGTGTTCAAGATTATCACATGTACACGTCATACCAACTATCCCTAGGGATTAGCACAAGGTGACCCTCAAATGCACACATACCCATTGTTACATGATTGGTGGCTCATACACCTTTTTTGGAGATAGATTTTTGATAGCTTAAGAAGCGATGGAATTCATTAGCGACCATATAGAGGAATGGGGGTCTGGTCTTCAGACAAGGGACAACTATGGAGGATGCAGGGGGATTGACTTCTGGATGATTGATCTGACCACATTATTGTACCATACTACTGGCATTAAGTCGCATGAAAGTTTAGCTAGGTGCAGGTCGTACCACCAATCATGTCGATGTATATATAGTAGCAAAGGAGTGTAGCCAAAGCAAGGGAATATATTTGTCCCACCATTGTAGATGTCACACTCAGTGGCAACAATGGTGAGGACAAGGACCTTCCAAAGGCCCTAGTGATCAATGATGTCAATGTATTAAAGTTGGATTTACAACTAGTGGTTGACAACATGACCTACCTCAATTTTCCCAACAAACTCCCTTGTGAGTGATGATGTTGCTCAAGGGTTTGAGGGCAAGGCGATGAGGAGTAGTGAAGAGGAGGACGAGGTAGTGGGTATATCGAAGGAGAGATCAAGGTGGTGGTGGTGCATAACATCACTAGTGCATGCTCTTACGGTCTTAGTCGCACCACCTGACATCCAAATGGTCATACCACCTTCTTTAGTGGATATAGAGTTGAGAATCGCCTCTAGAAATGGTTCTCCACCCTTGAATCCACATTGGTAGGTTGGGTACCTAGGTACGAATTTGATTTAGTATATTTTATTTTATTTTATTTTGGTTATTCCATTACATGCTCTCATATATATATATATATACTTTGATGATATGATGTTGGTATCATCCACTATCTTTGTGGTTGTATTGTTCACACAAGAGTGGTTGGACTTCTTCAATTGATTCATTTTAGAGGCGGTCCTACTCATCCAAATCCAAGGGTTGGTCCTTGATACATATAGGGCACCCATAGTAGGGTGTCACGCCCAACTATTCGAGCCTATAATGCATCTAAGGATGACCTACAAGGAAACCAAGGTGGAGGTGGTCCGATACACTATAGATCTATTAGTCATGACTTGGCAGTGAGATCAGAGTGGTGTGGAGCTCCTCTCTACACTCATTGAGAGAGATCTAGCCATGATGTGAGCTAGAGTGTCACACAAGAACATGACGCTTTGTAGAGTCAGTTCAATGACCTCAAGAGGCAGTTGGAGGCTACAAGGACCACACCCATTGATCTTCAACATTTGCAAGTGCAACAATTGCAAGATGAGATAGCAACAACATGATATTAGGAGGAAGTTCTGACAGAGTATGTCGTGTCCCTCAAGGAGTAAGTGAAAGAGTTGTAGGGGGATCTGTGGGAACTTCAGTCATGTAGCATGTCTGTGTCCCAATCACACTCGCATGCCTCTATCCATTAGTCACCTCTACCATCGCTAGCACTAGAGGGATTAGGGGGTCATTCCCCCAATGGCTAGACATAATTTTGTTGTATCATATCATCATTTGTATAGCATTTTTGGATGTATAGATTCATATATAGATATACAGGCACCATATTTTTTCCCAGTGGTGTGATACATGTACATGACATTTAAATATATATGAGATTTTGGAGAAGCATCATGTTTTCTTATGTGTATGTTTTCTTTTCATGTATGATTATGCCATGGATATATGCTTAGATTAGATGCTATTCTGGCCTAATTAAACACACATTAGATGTATGGTTAATTAAATATAATGATAATCTAATTGATGTTTAATGATATAGATAGAATGTATGGTGTAGAATAAATGGATAAAAAAATTAATCAAACATAATGCATGAATACATAGCATAAAAAATAAAACACCATATAATTCATAATTAAAGAAATTAACTACATACACATTTTCACATCATAACACTAATGATGAGGGTCACACCACCTGAAACCCACACAAATCACAACAATAGATACCAACACAAAAGATGCAAGACATAAAAATAATTCACTTTCAATTATTTTCAAAAAATGAAATTACAGATTCAAAACTTACATGTGACAGCCTCATGGGCTTGATTCATTACAACTAAATCAAATTAGAAAACAAAATATATTATTCAGAGCCACAATCTGCACTAATGGATCCACCTTCTACAACCCCCACTTAACCCTTTTATTTTACCCAATAATCGCCCTAGAATGTTCTAGAAAGTTCAACTTTCCCTTTTTTTTTAGCGCCAAAAGTCAAGTCGTTTGATTTATGGCCTAGGAAGAAATTTTAATGAAATTCAGTTTTTAGAGTGGCAACTTCGCGAGGCCATAACTTTTGATATGGGTGTTTGATTGGCTATTATAACATATCATTGGAAAGCTCTCAAAGAGATCTACAATCTCAAACCCATCAGAGATCGGTTTGTCCACTTTTTGAGTTGTTTCAAGGCCTCTAAGGTTTTCATATTTGAATTTGAAGTTGCATTGGAGAAATTTCTCAGGACAAAAACTTTAATATCTCCCAAACCGTGCAAGGTATTGAGATGATTCTTTCATGACCAAATATTTTTTTCAATTTTTCTCTTTGGGGTAAATTTTTAGGTCCATATGAGCCTATTTAGGCCAACTTAGTAAAAATAGTAAGTGATTGTTTTTCACATTTTCTAACTTCTGACTATCTTACACCCCTTAAGTGCCATCATGGAATTCAAAACAACTAAATAAATTAAGGAAAAACATTTTTTTTTGGGTGATGCAAGATTTCCCTACACCGTTGGATTCTCTTGCATCAAACACCCAGGGTAATTTGAAAAGTGACCTTGTCACTTCTCAGGAGGTAGAGGAAAACCAAGATGGTTAACCTCAGCCTCGGAAAACCACAATGAATCTTCAACAAGCCTTCCTCTCCACTTCACCAAGTACTCTACATATTGCATGTTTCTTGTGCTTCTACCCACACAACTATCCAAAATTTCTTCCATCTCCTCCTTTTATGATGTAGGTGTTGGGATATTCTATTGTACTTCTATTATTTCTTCATCAATTCCTCCTTCATACTATTCTATTAAATTTGAAATGTTAAACATAGGTGAAATATGAATTTCATTAGGCATCTCTACCTCATATGCATTTCCTGAATCATGCTTCTTCAGGATCTTGCATGGTCTAAAATTTTTCATCTTTAACTTGTATGTACCAACTAGAAACCTTTCCTTTCGCAAATGAACCATGACTTCATCTCCTACCTGGAATTCCTTATACCTCATTTTCTAATTTTCCTTAACCTTATATTGTGAGTTCATGTTATTGATATGTTTCTTCACCTCTTCATGCAAATTCTTCAGGTGCTCAACAAAATCCTCAGCCTCAACACTACTCTTCTCCTCCTTATCCATCTTTCTCATTTTAGAAGCAATTCATGGACTACTCCCATACACAATATGGAATGGTGATTTACTAGTGCTCCTATTGATAGAATTGTTGTAAGAATATTCTACCTATGGTATAATCAAATCCCATCCCTTGGGCTTACCTCCTACTAAGCATCTTAGCATTTTACCCAAAATCTTGTTCACCACCTACATTTGTCCATCAGTTTGTGGATGGTGTGCATAACTGAACTTCAAATTTTTCTTCAACTTCTTCTATAATGTCCTCTAGAAATAACCAACAAATTTGGTATCTTTTTATGAAACTATACTCTTCAGTAGACGATGTAGTCTCACCACCTATCTAAAAAACAACTCTGTAATATGAACAAAATCACTGGTCTTATGACATGGAATGAAATGTACCATCTTTGAAAATCTATCCACCACCACAAATATGGAATCATTCCCTCTCTATGTCCTTGGCAAGACAAGAACAAAATACATGCTAATGTCCTCCCATGGCCTCTCTGGAATAAGTAATGGCTGATACAATCCAATATTCCGACTTGTTCCCTTCGCCATTTGACATACTTTGCAACTTTGTAAAAACTTATTCACATCTTGTTGTAACTGTGGCTAGTAATAATTCTCACCAACAAGAGAAATTGGCTTCCTCTAAATAACATTCCATCTTGGATTAAGAAATCCAACCATCTTGTCCTATCCAATGTAATAGGTTCCAAACAAGCCTTCCAAGCTTTTGCAAAGTCTAGATCTTTAGGATACAAACTCTTGAGTTCATTGAACCCAAAAACCTCTATATTCATCTCTATCAACAAGTTTTTCCTTCTACTTAAGGCATTTGCAACTCTATTTGACCTTCCACTCCTATGCTTCAAAAAAAGAAGTATAACTCTGCAAAAACTCAACCAATTTTAAGTTCCTTTGATTTAACTTTCCTTGACTATTGAGATACTGCAAAGCTTGGTGATTAGTATATATATAAAAAATTATTTTGGCGACAAATAGTCTCTCCATTTCTTCAAATCCTAAACTATAGTGTAAAACTCCTGATCACAGACAAAATATTTCTTCTTAGCATCATTTAACTGCTCACTGAAATAGGAAACAGGCTTACCTTCTTGACTCAAAACAACTCCTATGGCAAAGCCGCTAGCATCACAATCTACCTGAAAGACCTTATTGAAATTTGGAAGTTCCAAAACATGTTGCTTTGTGAATTTCTTCTTTAACATATCAAAACTCTTTGTTGCTCCTACAATCCATTTAAAATAATTTATATCCCCTCACATTGCTTCAGTTAGAGGTGCACAAATAATACTAAAATTATTAATAAACTTTATGTAAAAACTTGCTAGACCATGAAATGGTTTTACCTCTGTAATACTCCTTGGGGTAGGCCATTCAATAATAGCTCTCACCTTCTATGGATCCATTTTAAGACCCTCTATTAAGACAACAAATCCCAGATACACCAACTCCCTCTTCACAAAACTACATTTCTTCAAATTAATCAACAACTTCTCCTCTGTTAGCTTCTCAAAAACTCTTCAAATATGCATTAGGTTCTCGTCTAATGCCTTACTAAAAATCAAAATATCATCCAAATAAACAATAACAAATTTCCCTAAAAATTCTTTCAATACCTCATTCATAAGCCACATAAATGTGCTCAGTACATTGGTTAGCCCAAAAGGCATGACTATCCACTTGTACAAGCCCTCATTGGTTTTGAAGGTTGTCTTCCATTCATCTCCTTCTCTAATCCAGATCTGGTGATATCCACTCTTCAAATCTATCTTCGTGAAGTACTCAGCTCCACTCAAACAATCCATAATGTCATTAATTCTTGGCAAGGGAAATCTATACTTGATGGTGATCTTGTTGATGGCTCTAGAATCCATAGACATCCTCCATTCCCCATCCTTCTTTGGTGCTAGAACTGCAGGTATTGCACATGGACTCAAACTCTCTTTGATCAATCCCTTATGCAACAACTCTTGCACTTGTTTGTTCAACTCTTCACTCTTTGTTGGAATCATATGATGAGCTGCCTTATTTGACAAACCATCTCCAAGAACTAGGTCCATTTGATGACTAATATTTCTTACTGGAAGAAAACCTTCAGGTACATTATCAGAAACAATATCTTGAAACTCATTCAACATATATGAAACCTCTACAGGTATCTCATTTGTATCTTCTTTATCAACTCTAGGGATTAATGCAAAACACATATGCTCATGCCTCATACCTTCTAGCAACTTTCTTCCATCAACCAAACAAATTCTTGCATTATTATATACCTTTTCCTTTTCCTCTTTCAAGGGCTTCAACTTATGATGAACTCCATCCTTTGTCAAAGAATAGGTGTTGGCATGTCCATCATGTACTGCTTATCAATCAAACTTCCACGATCTGCCTAACAACATATGAAAAACATCCATAGGCATAATATCACAAAATACCTCATCATGGTAATTTCGAATCTTGAACTTTACCAAACATTTTTTATTTACCAAAGCTTTATGGTCCTTCTACAACCAAGGAATCTGGTATGGATTCAGATGCCTTCTTCTCTCCAACCATAATTTACTAACCATCTCTTTTGAAATAAGGTTATCAGTACTACCTCCATCAATAATAACATTGCAAACTTTTCCTTCACATTTACATTTGGTGCGAAAAAAATTCTTACTTTGAGTTGGCTCCTTCTCCTCATTTAGCAAGGCTCTTCTACTAACAAGAACCTCTCATCTTTTTGCATCCTCAAAATGTGAAGACTCAACATCTTCATCTATATGTGCAACTTGTGCATTAACCTCAGGTCTTCTATTTGTCCTCCCTTGATGTTGAGGGAACTCATAGGCTCTATGTCCTTCTCTACACTGGAAACGGGTTCCACAAAAGCCTCCTCTTCTTGGTCCTCATACAAACCTTCCTCTTCCTCTTTGGTCTCCACTATTCTGATCATGAGGAGTGTAGGTTTTATCTCCTTTTTGGTTCTAGTTGATACTGGATCCTTCACCCTTCTTTTGATCATCATTTCGACCTCCATATGACCATCCACTAGTCTTTCCACCACAACCCCCACCTCTTTGCTTACTTTCAAATCTCCTATTCAACTTTTCTTCTACATTCAAAGCAAACTGATATGTATCTTGAATGGTAGACATTCTTACGAGACTTAACTCTTCTTGAATACTCAGCTTCAACCCATTTATGTAACATGCAACTTTCTCCTTATTGGCCTCATAATGGCCTATTCTGATCAAGACATGGGAGAATTCTTTTGTATACTCCTTGATGAATTTTCTTGCTTGTTTCAACCCTTGCATCTTCTTCAACAAATCTATCTCATAATCCACAAGAATGAAATGTCTTTTTAATTTTTCCACCATACGATCACATCTTGTTATTTTATCTTTTCCTCTTTGATTTCTTTCTAGTTGTACCTTTATCCACCAAATATTCAAATGACCCTTTAGCTTGGTCTTTGCAAATTTGACCCTCTTAGGATCTTCCACCTCCTCATACTCAAAGTACTCCTCCATATTGTTGATCCAATCATTCAACTCTTCTGGGTTAAGGTTTCTAGAAAATGTAGAAACATCAATCTTTGGCCTTTTCCCAATCTTAGAGATGGTCTTAAATAATTTGACTTGCTTTGGATCTTCTCCTTCCTGTTCTTCTTCAAATTGTTCCTCATTTTTAGTTTCATCTTCACTTTCATCTCCTCTTCTTGGATCAAACCCTCAATGTAGCTCCTCTTGCAGTGCTTGAACTTGTCTCTGCAAGGCTCTAAAACCATCTTCTGGTACAATAACATTTATTGCACCACCACGATTTCTTTGTGGAGGCATTTTGATCACTTTTCGTAGAAACCCGCAACCACAAGTCCTGGTGCAAACTGCCTCACGTTCGGCAATTTATTTACACTCTTAGGAAAACCTACTTTAATACCACTTGATGAGGGCCACACCACCTAGAACCCACAAAAATCACAAAAGTAGATACCAACGTAGAATATGTGAGACTGAAAATAACTCACTTTCAATTATTTTCAGAAAATGAAATTATAAATTCAAAACTTACATTGGACAACCTCATGGGCTTGATTCATTACAACTAAATCAACTCTAAAAATAAAATATATTATTTGGAGCCACAATCTGCACTAATGGAGCCATTGCTTTCTACAACCCCCACTTAACCCTTTTATTTTACCCAATAACTATCCTAGAATGTTCTAGAAAGTTCAACTTTCCCTTTTGTGATTTCTAGGCTAGGAAGAAATTTTAATGAAATTCACTTTTTAGAGTGGCAACTTCGCGAGGCCACAACTTTTGATTTGGGTGTTCGATTGGCTATTATAGCATATCATTGGAAAGTTTTCAAAGAGATCTACAACACCAAGCCCATCAGAGATCGGTTTGTCCACTTTTTGAGCTATTTTGAGGCCTCTAAGGTTTTCATATCTGAATTTGAAGCTGCATTGGAGAAATTTATTGAGACATAAACTTTAATATCTCCCAAACCATGCAAGGTATTGAGATGATTCTTTCACAACCGGAAATGTTTTTCAATTATATTTCTTGGGGTAAATTTTTAGGTCCAGACGAGCCCATTTAGGCCTACTTACTAAAAATAGTAAGTGACTATTTTTTTCCTTTTCAAACTTTTGACTATCTTACACCCCTTGAGTGTCATCATGGAACTCAAAACAACTAAAGAAATTAAGGAAAGACATTTTTTTTGGTTGATGAAAGATTGTCTTACACCATTGGATGCTCCTACGTCAACTAATTAAAAAGATAATGTGTTAGTGAATAAATGTCATAGCACAACAGGTTATGATCCCTGAAAAGGGGATGAACATCATGGGCATGCCACATAGACCTTATGTATAGTTTTTATGCCTTGCATAACCATCCCCATTTTATTTTGGAACAAAATGGGTCCCCCCTTTTTTTGCTTTTGTTGCTTTTGTTTATTTGCTTTGCTCGTGGGGGTTCTTCTATCTTCTACCTGAGTTTCTCTTCTGGTTTTGTCAAAATTTGGTTATGTTTCAGCTTAGTTTGGTTTTCTTCTTGCTAGGGATTCAATGAAATAATTATAAGCAATAGTTTATTTATTATAATGTGTCTTATTTGCTTCTGAGGACTAATGCAGACCTTTCTTTTGTAGGATTAGGTTGCACACATGATGATATTTGCCAAGGGAGCTCAGTTGGAATACATTCTTCAGTCCAAATGGTCACAATTTTCCTCTAAGAAGAAAGTTGGAAAGACCTTGTAGATGTCTTGCCAACTACCAGTGCATTCTGTCGATAAGCATCTGTGTTTCCTGTCGGCAAAACCCCAAGGAGGTCATAGCGAATGGAAATCATATGTAGGCATCTATCGGTAGGAGATTTTTATTGTTTCAACGGCTAAGGAATTCCTATCGGTGAGAGAAATCATCTCTAGGATGAGGTCATGGAGAACTCTCAATGTCTCATTGATTGGATCATGAGTCAACACTTCATCCAAGTAGGCAGTATTTGGCATGCGGTCTTGGCGAAATCTTTTGGTCTTGCCGACTAGCTATAAGAAAATGGTACCCAGTGAGAAATCTTTCCATCGATGTAGGTCTCGGTGACTTCGTAAAGTCTCACCGACTACCATAGACTGGGCTAGCACTTCGGCAAGAGACGTGTCATTGATGAGTAGTCTTGCCGAGAAGGGTAAGTCTCGGTGACAAGGGTGTGGTGTTGGCAGGAAGTCTTGTCGATTAAGCAAGCTCTCCCCAAACTCAAGTGAACTCTCGGTGAAGCAGAGAGACTTCGGTATGAGGTCTCAGCAAAGGGGATATCTCACTGAAAAGGTAGGAGGAGCCTAGAGAAATTTAGCGCTTGGAAAAGAAAGCCTTGGTCAGTGTAAATTCTCACTGACCGATGGAAGTCTTAGTGACACGAAGCAAGCTCGCCGAGAGAAAGGTAGCTTCGACAAGATGTTTCACCGATGGGGTGAACTCTTGCCGAAGTAAATTGGTATCGGTGAAATGGAGTGGCTTTGACAGGAGGTCTCGCCGAAGGAGATGTCTTGGTGAAAGGAAACGAGTTTGGTGAAAGGTCTTGTCAATGATCCCTAGTCTCAGCGATAGGGGAATGCTCGCGGAAAAGAATGGCAACATCGCCAAGAAGTCTCCCCGACCATGGAAAGTCATGCCGACAGAAAGGGGACCCCATCGAAAGAAATGGAGCTCGGAAAAGGATCATACCTTCACCAAAAGGTCTTGGCAAAGAAAGAAAGTCTCACCAAAGAAAAAAGGGCCCGAGCTCGAGGGAATAAAAGGAACTCGGGGAGACTCTGAGCGGATGGAGCGGGTTCGGTAAGATGTTTTGCCGACCCGGTGGTGTCTTAGCGAAGGGAGGTGCTATAAGGGGAACTCGCCATAGCCTCTGGCTGATGTTGAGGGGTCATACCAAAAAAAAAGGGGTGGAGCTCAAGGAGAACGAGAGGAAGTCAGGGAGACCCCAAACGAAAGAAGAGGCTTTGCCATGAGGTCATAGTGACAAGCGATGGTCTTCCCGACATGAAAAATGAGCTCGCCAGAGGATCCTAAGGTTCGCTATGATGTCCCACCGACTAGCGACTATCTTGTCAATGGTTTTCACGAGCTTGATATGACTTCTTCAGCTCGCTGAAGGGTCTTGCCGACTATCTTATGCTACGTTGATAATTGATAAAAGAGGAAAAATCACATCGGGGAGACACAATTAGTGTCTCACTGACATGCGATTCAATATGGACCACTTTTGACCGCCTGGGAATCTGGCATGGCATATGTCTAACCAATTAGAGTAAGCTTAGGGGGAAGACCAGTAACAGTTTGACTGATTGACCATCCCTATGTAAGAAGACCAACAGAATGCAGGCGGGATGGATTCATTCTGAGATCAAGGAGGCTATGGATCAGCTCGGATAAAATTTTCAAATCTATAGGGAGGCCCAATGATGTTCCAGAAGGCGGTCAACCTGTGATAGAAATTTGGAACATGAAGGAAGCCAAAGGAAGGATCTATGACTCACAAGGACAGCTGTAGTGACCACCAGTGGAAGCAGATCAATATTAATGGTGGTACTTTGGAGCATTCAAGGCAGATTTCAGAAAGAGTTCGAGTATGCACGGAGCTAGAAGAATTAATTTTGCAGCTAAAAAAGATCTATAGATTATCCTCAGACCAAGCTGTCATTAGCATGGACAATAGGGCTCTACATTGAATGCAGTATTGAATCTTCTCAGAAAGATCCGAGAACCAACTCTCCTAGAAATAGATATTTTGTAAACCCTAATACAGAGGGACAACGCATTCTTTTGGTGCACTCTATATCTATATATGGCATTCTTGCCTCTTTAAAAAAGGTTGGAACTGGTAGTGAAGGAAAGAGGAACAAAGTTAGATACATAGAAGTTAGCAAAAATACAGGAGATAGAATTGCATCCTGATTCTTTGTAATAGGTTCCTCTTTTGTTTTCTTAGTTAACAGTTAGATTCAGAATAGTCTGCAATGTATTTTCAAGTGTTCTTAATATAAATGGAAACAATTTGGAGTTATAGATTTTCTGTACACTGGTGATTATGCCAGCTTTGTAATTATTGTTTATCCGTTTCACTAACAGTAGAAGCAACCAGATCTTAATCTACTTCAAATTGTGTTTTAGAATGGTGTTTGTCTGCAATTGATCATTTGATTTGTGAAATCTTCAAGGAGTGGAATGTTATTTCGTGTTTTATCTAAACGGTAACTTAAAATCTGTTATTTGAATTAGCACTGTGAATGAAAGAGGTTGTGTGTCAATCACAAGTTTACTTTGTTCTGTAGTTTTAGTTTACAATTCCTTGAAGGATAACAAGTCTGATTATGATAGGTGAATCATCATTCTTTTCTATCCTAAAGCTCTGACCCATCTTTTTATATTTCTTTAAAACTCCTGGTTAGAGTAGGTTTAAATTCATGCTTGATCTTAGAACAATCTAGAAGCTCACACTAGCAGGCCCCTTGAACATTACTATTACATCGACCACTGAGGGACATTAGCATAGTTGAGAACCAACTATACAGACCTTGGGAGCTAAGATATTCATGTGTTGTCTTTCTCTTTCAAGAGAAGCAGAATATCAATATTTTATTTGCATGTTGCTGTGCGAAAAGGACCGTCAACAGAGACTGTCACTAGAACGAGGGCCCAAAAGAGCAAACTGGATAACACTAGGTTTTTCTCACCAAAGAAGCCCCATAGAGTTCTTCGATCAGCTGAAAATCCACCACTTTTGATAGAACTCAAGACCCCAACAAGACACAAAAGTCACAAGACTGGGGCAACTATCATACCACCCTTATTAGCTCTGCCCACTCCACCAGGATTTTCACCAATACCCCAATGGGTACCCATCAATTCACCACTAAATTCATCTCAATTGACATCACAGCTA
The DNA here is from genome assembly GCA_007258455.2 of Sequoia sempervirens. Classification (NCBI taxonomy): domain Eukaryota; kingdom Viridiplantae; phylum Streptophyta; class Pinopsida; order Cupressales; family Cupressaceae; genus Sequoia; species Sequoia sempervirens. Next base: position 12,144,048 of record VDFB02000001.1, read on the forward strand.
GTTTGACCCATTCAACAGCTGGCTAAACCACCACCACTACCAATGGAATTCTTTCAGAATAATCCCTCTCCATTAGGGGCTATTCCTAAAGGTTTTCACGATATGCCCAAGAACCCTAAGAAATTATGCCCTAAGTATATTCATGGTGAGTTAAGGAGTGCTGAAGAGCACATACAAGCTTTCAAGGATGCTTGTACTAGGGATCAGGTAGCCCACCATGATGTAGTTTGTAGGTTGTTCCCATATTCCTTAGGGGATATGGCATACAATTGGTACCTTAATCTTCCTCAAGGTTCCATTCTAACCTGGACACATTTAGAAAATGCTTTCATCAACTAGTTTAGGGTTTATGTGGACCCAGATCTTTTATATCACCAATTCGCCACCATCAGAAAGGAACCAGGTGAGTCCTTGCCTTTGTTCAATACCAGATTTCAAAGAATGTATAGGAGGTTGCAAGACCCCTATCTAGTTACTAAAAATAGTGTCATTCAAGCATACTTTAGGGTTATAGACCATTTTCTAGGTTTGTTCCTACAAAGGACATATCAACCAACTGATATTGATTCTCTATCCAAAGTTTATCATCTAGCTATCAAGCTGCAACAACAAATCAGTTCTCAACAAGGAAGCCTAGGAGGAGGTTTCCCTTCAATAGGATATCAGATGCATAGCCCAACTCCTCTATTCAATACTATCCTAGGAATGCCTCCTTCCCACTATGGACCCATGTCTAAATTGCAAACCCAACCACCTGTTCCATTCTTTGCTATTGGAACTCCTGATCCCTTTCAACAATCACAAGCTCCTCCAAGTTCCCATGGTCATCATAACCAAATTGGAACACCAAATCATGGTGGTCAGCCACCTGTTGCTAAGAGCGTGGAAAGTGAAAAGACAGTCCAACTTACGAATGAGGTAGAAACCTTGAAGAAAACGTTGTCTCAAGTTACCAATGACATGGCTCAGCTTTGGTTGAACCCCTCCCAAAACCAGGGTAACTACCCTAATCAAAACAACAACAATCAGGGTACTTATCAGAATAACAACAATTACAACCAAAGGAGTTATCAAGGCCAAAATTCCTCTAACCAAGGGTACCAAAATCAGAATAGAGGATATAACCAAAGGCCAAATAACAACAGGCAGTGGAATACAGGGCCCAATAATGGGGGAGATTCTCATAACTATCAAGCAAATGAGGAGAGGTCACATACTACAAACATGGCCTACCTCAACTTCATGACCAATTGGTGCAGGCTGCATGATACTGTGACCCATTCTGAGGTAAACTACCCTCAGATGGAGAAAGTTGTCAAGATGGCACACGGAGATGCCCACACTTTCCAGGGGAATTCAAACAAAGGAGGTGACTCAGTTGATACTGCAATGGCTTATGACCTCTTTGAAGAAGAGCCCTCATTCCCAATGCAAAGTGAGAATGAACCAGAGGAAGACATGTATGATGCCCAAGCTTTTCAGATGAAAGGAGGACACTTCCTGAGAAATCAAAGTAAAGGCCCATTCACTACATCAGCCCCTCCTAATCACATGGTGCCTCCAAATCAAAGTGCTGACAACAATCCTCCTCCACCAAAAGGCCCACCTGGTTTCCATAACAAGGGTAATTCCTTTGGTGTTTTCAAAGGTGCTGCTAGTTGTAATACATAATTTGATATTGTTTTTGAGATGCAGAAACAAAAAACTTCCCTATCATATTTTGACATTTTAAAGTGGTGCCCTGCTCAAAGGGAGATAGTGCTAAAAGCTTTGGAGCAAGCCAATAAATCAAAAGGAAAGAATAAGGTGACACCTACTGGAGACGTGAATGCAGCCTTGTACATAAACAAGGTAGGTACTCCACCATTTCTTTTGAGTTTAAGAATTTGTGGGAAGAACCTGCATAATTGTTTGTTGGATTCAGGGGCTTCAAGTAATGTTATGTCATTTTCCATATGCAGGAAGTTGGGATTGAACCCCATTCAGACAAATAAGAAGGTCATTCAACTTGACAAGACATAGGTTAATGTGGTGGAGGAATTAAGAAACATACATGTGCAAGTAGGATTAGACCCTAGGATGCTAACCAACATAGATATTCAAGTAGCAGATATTCCTGAGACCTATGGTATGCTGTTGAGCAGAGATTTGATGAAAAGTCTAGGGGGATATCTTTCCCTTGACTTTTTACATATGTGGCTACCATGGAGAGGAGTTTCTACTCAAATTAGGATTGAAAGTGAGCCTCGCCTCAAGCATATCATCACTGAGTATGATTGTCCCAATGAGGTAGCTTACTTTGAGACTGAGATGGGGGTTTATAAAAGAGAAGAAATTCTAACCTTCTTGGTTCTCAATTCTAAAGACATGTCAATAAAAAAAATCCCTGACCCCACGATTGATGAAAATCAATAGGCCTTGATTAGAAAGCTGCAACAAGACCAACTAGTCTTAGGGGAAGATATCGATCTGCAGAGTCTTCTTCTCCCTAACTAGTGTAGGGTGCATTACCAAAATCACTTTGAATTGAATTTTCAACCCTGCATTGGCATTTTAAATCATATTTCCCAAGCTAAGGAAGCTAGCTCAAGTTACCCTAAGACCATTGTAGGAAGCTAGCTCAAGTTACCCTAAGACCATTGTAGACCGCTTCTCATTTGAGGCCAAGGAAGCAACAATGATGGCCAAGGAAGCAACAATGATGACCAGGGATAGAATACCTTCGAAGGAAGTTCAAGTTGAACCTACCCCAGACATAATTCTGAATTAGTATATTGACAAGGAATAGTCTCAAGGTTCGCTTGTCACCCCTGCACTCATGAATATACCAGAACCCAAGGGGTTAACCAAAGACACAAGTGGCTGCCAGAAGGATAGCTATAGAGCAGATGATATAACTAAGTAGGAATTAGAGAGTGTACCTAAAAAACTTACAGAGCATCCTTTCCCCATACCTAATGCAAAAGATCAAGCAGCCCCAATTGTGACTCATCTAACTCAAGCACCCATAACAACTTCAAAAGAATCAACTCCAACCCCTGATCAACTATGGACCCTCACGTTTGATGGATCCAAATCTAAGACAAGCAGTGGTGTTGGAATTGTACTAAGCAGCCCTAAAGGGAAAACCTTCTTTGCTTCTTACAGGTTGCAATTTGGGTGTACTAACAATGGAGCAGAGTATGAAGCTCTGGCACGGGGATTGATGTTTGCACATAAGAAGAAGGTCACTGCCTTGATGGTCAAGGGAGATTCATAAATAGTTATTAGGAAAGTGCGCAGCCAATATAAATGTCATAACAAAAGGTTGGCAACATATAGAAACCAGGTATGGAATCTAATCGAAGACTTTGATGCCTTTGGGATTAGCTTAATCCCTAGAGAAGACAATCAGGTAGCTGATTCATTGGATGTTGCTGCAAGTACCTTGGAACCTATGCAAGGCTCCAAGCTCAAGAAATAATTGGTGGAATTAATTTCCACCCTTGCAGTTCCTGATAATATCATGAATTTTCAAGTCTTTGATGATGACCGATATATTCTGGCTTTCTTAGCAAGCTCCGATGTTTTTGAGGGGAAAATTATTGATGAGTCCAACAGAGATCAAGGGGATTGGAATCCTGAAGAATGTGATACAGAAGGAGTCCTCAATCTAAAAGGTAACAACATTCCTAAGGGAATGGTTGCTTTAGAGAGAATTTTTGACTCAAACCCAAGGGCTCAAGAGAAGATATCAGCTGAAGAAAAGGGAGGCGAATATGAGACAGTTAACCTGGCTGATTTTGGCCCTGAAAGGAATGTCTACATAGGGAAGGCCTACCCCGAAGCAATCAGGAAAGACATATTGAAGGCACTTAAGAAAGATATTTCTACAATTGCTTGGGGATATGAAGACCTAAAGACATTTGATGCTACTATAATGACTTATACCATCCCCTTGAAGCCTGAAGCTAAGCCATTTCGACAAAAATAACGCCCTGTCAATGCTTTGATTGAGCCATTGATCCTTAAGGAAGTCTAGAAGCTTCTCTCTATAAGGATAATCTTCCCTGTGCACCATTCAACTTGGGTGGCTAACTTAGTTCCAGTCCGCAAGAAAAATGGGGAGATCAGGTTGTGTGTCGACTTCAGAAATTTGAATAGAGCCTCAGAAAAGGATAATTACCCACTTCCTTCTCTGGATGAAGTTCTATAGAATATCAACGGATCTCAAATGATATCATTCCTAGATGGTTACTCTGGATATAATTAGGTAATGGTCGACTGTGAAGACAGGATGAAGACAACTATCACTATAAAATGGGGAACTTTTGCATACAAAAGGATGTCATTTGGTCTGAAAAACGCAGGGGCAACTTTCCAATGCACCATGTACATAGCTTTCAAGGATCTAATTGGTAAGTGCATTATCGTTTACATGGATGATCTTACGGTGTTCTCCAAAGATTGACTGAACCATGCTACGGATTTAGCCAAGGTTCTTCAGAGGTGTACCAGTATGGAGTCTCACTGAATCCCAACAAGTGCGTGTTCGGATTTTCTAAAGGAAAGCTCTTAGGACACGTAATTTCTAAAAAGGGGATTTCAATCAATCCAGATCGAGTCGAATCCATTCTAAAAATCACCTAGCCTGGAAGCAAGAAAGAAATGAGGTCTTTCTTTGGGAAAATCAACTTTGTGAGAAAGTTCATCACGGGCTTTGTTGAAATCGTGAAACCACTAAACGAAATGATGAAGAGTGGACTAAGGAGGCAAAGGATGCATTTTCACAAGTCAAGCGATCCATTTTGGAAGCACCCGTGCTCACCAGCCTTGACTATCTGAGACCGTTTTATATCTATTCCTTTGCTTCTAAACATTCTTGAGCAACAGTATTAACTCAATGAAAAGGAGAGATAGAGGAGAGGTTGATTGCTTTCATGAGCTCCCCATTCAAAAATGCGGAAATCAAATACCCACCTTTGGAGAAGCAAGCTTTTGCACTGGTTCAGGCTGTCAAGAAGTTCCGACATTACATTCTCCGAAGCCAAATCATTGTTGTAGTTTGTGATGTAGCTATGAAGTCCCTACTCATGCAAAGTGAGCTAGGAGAAAGGAGAGGAAAATGGATGGCCATCCTGCAAGAATTCAATTTGGAGATACACCCTATGAGACTAGTTAGGGGTACAGGTTTGTCCAAGTCCATGGTGAACACTGGCGACATCATCTGTCAGCAATACATGACCCAATCTTTCTCTAACGACCCTTGGTATGCTGATACCATTTGCTTTATGCTCTATAATAAGTGTCTAGAGGGAATGAATGCAACTCAAAGGAGAGCCTTGAGACTTAATATTTCTCATTACATGCTCAAAGGAGGGTTGCTATATAGGAAGAATTTCGAAGGAGTATACCTAAGATGCCTTGATCATCAAGAGGCTAAACATGTGATCTCTGAGTTTCATGGGAAACATGGCACAGGTCATGGATCTGCAGATTCTTTGGCACACCAGATCCTTTGATCTGGTTATTACTAGCCATATGTTTTCAAAGATGCCCATCAGCATGTGAGGACATGTCACATCTGTCATATTTCTGCACCAAGGGAACGCCATTCAGCCATGCCTTTGCAGCCCTTCTATGAGGTAAGGCCTTTTGCCTAGTGGGCATTGGATTTTATTGGGGTGATTAATCCGAATTCTTCTACAGGACACAATTTTATCCTGATTGCCACTGACTACTGCACGAGGTGGATAGAGGCTATACCCTGCAAGAACAACACCACAGAGGTAGTGATCAAGTTCCTCACCGAGTGCATCACTACAAGGTTTGGGGTACCCTTCGCATTGGTATGTGACAATGGCTCTGCTTTTTCTTTTGCTGAATTCATTTCATGGGCATATGATCACAAAATTGTCTTGAAGTATTCCTCAAATTATTACCCACAAGGTAATGGAGTAGCAGAGTCAACCAATAAGAATCTCTTAGGGGTAATTAAGAAACTGTTAGAGTATAACCCTAGAGACTGGCATACCCAGCTGAGATTCACATTATGGGCAAATAGGACTAGGATTAAGGCTGCTTTAAACACCTCACCATTCAAGCTAGTATATGGCCAAGAGCCTATCTTTCCTATCCATTTGCAAATACCTATCCTTGAGTTCATGCAAAAATTCTACTCTAGTGACAATAGGATAGAAGTAAGATTAGCTGCTTTGTTGAAATTAGAAGAACAAAGAGATGCCGAATTGCAACAATTCTTTAGGCACCAAGCTGTTGTCAAACGTTGGTTTCACAAAAGAGACAAAATCAAAGCTTTTAGGATATCTGACCTTGTATTGTTATGGGATAAAGCTAGTGAAAAGAAGGGCATTCACCAAAAATTTGATAAACTTTGGTTAGGTCCTTATCAGATTGCTGAGATCCTGAGGGAAAATGCTTTTAGACTAAGTAGCTTAACTAGAGAACCTATTCCCGTGCCTGTCAATGGGCAGTTTCTTAAGCATTACTTTGAGTCGTAAAGAATGACTAATTCTGCACTTGTTGTTCTTTATGTAAATAATTTGTATTTATGTAAATATTTTCCGCTTTGTGAATAATTTCTATGTGTAAGTAATTTTGTTCTTTATGTCAATAATCTGCTGCTCTTTCTGTAATTAATTCGCTCTTTGTTTGCAAATAGTTTGCTGACTATTTGTTTGTCTTTCCTTTTGTCTTTATGTTTCCCTTGTTCTGTGGTTTATGTTTTGTTATGTTCTTTGGGGTTGATATGTCCTTTCCATCTGAAACTGTGGGTTGTTATCTAAAGTATACTATGGTCACAAGGAGAAAGAGTGGTTTAGATATTTTCAGGTTTGCTGATTGGGTGATTTTGTCTTAAACTTTTGTTTTATGCCCATTGTCAATAAGAGTTGTGGAACGTTTTGAAAACAAGGTGCAAAGTAAATGACTTTCTTTAGCTCCTCTGAATCTGTCACAAATCCATAAGATCATCTCTTCTTGTAATGGTATATTTGTCCTAGGATAATAGTGTTGTAAGATTTGAGTGAAAAATCTAATCTCCCAAAGTGTTGTTATGAGGTCCATGCTAGTTTTCAACCCAGATCAGATGTCAAACATCTGACATATTGAAAAAGAACTAAATGAAATATTTGAAACTCTATGAGAAACAAAAAGAAAGAGAAAGGAAAAGAATTATCTAAAGAGAAAAAAGGATTCAATATGAATGGGTGATTCCAGTATCTCTATCGAGGCTATGGACGCCTGACTGGCAGTAGAGCAATGCTGTGAAGAAAATAGAGGTATCTCCGTCGGGGCTATTGACACGTGACTGGCAGCGGAGCAATGCCCAGGATATCATTGCATGATAGCTAAAGGGAATCAACTCATGTAGCTCAAATCTTGCACATTGTTGTTTGAAAGATGAAGAGAACTTTACAAAAGAGTGATGCACAATCAAGATCACACATAGATTCAGGGCTAGCCATTGATTGTTTTACATTTGAGATTCTAGCTCATTCTTGGTTACTAAAACTGAACCAACTGGAGTTGTGATGTTCATGAACCGAAGTTCTAGGTAGCTGAATCCTTCAGCTTCTTGAAAATGATTAAACCATTTTCCTAGCCGAGTCACCATTTTTTATGCCTTGTATAACTATCCCCATTTTATTTTGGAACAAAATGGGTCTCCCCTTTTTTTGCTTTTGTTGCCTTTGTTTATTTGCTTTGCTCGTGGGGGTTCTTCTATCTTCTACCTGAGTTTCTCTTCTGGTATTGTCAAATTTTGGTTTTGTTTCAGCTTAATTTGGTTTTCTTCTTGCTAGGGATTCAATGAAATAATTATAAGCAATGGTGTATTTATTATACTGTGTCTTATTTTCTTCTGAGGACTAATGCAAACCTTTCTTTCGTAGGATTAGGTTGCACACATGATGATATTTTCCAAGGGAGCTCAGTTGGAATACATTCTTCAGTCCAATTGGTCACAATTTCCTCTAAGAAGAAAGTCAACAAGACCTTGTAGATGTCTTGCCGACTACCAGTGCATTCTGTCGATAAGCGTCTATGTTGCCTATCGGCAAGACCCCAGGGATGTCACAACAAGTGGAAATCATATGTAGGCGTCTATCGGTAGGAGATTTTCATTGTTTCAGCGGCTAAGGAATTCCTATCAACGAGAGAAATCATCTATAGGATGAGGTCATGGTGAACTCTCAATGTCTCACCGATCAGCTTGTGAGTCAACACTTTGTCCAAGTAGGCAGTATTCGGCATGTGGTCTTGGCGAAATCTTTTGGTCTTGTCAACTAGCGGTAAACAAATGGTACTCGGTGAGAAATCTTTCCATCGATGTAGGTCTCGATGACTTCGTAAAGTCTCACCAACTACCGTAGACCGGGCTAGCACTTTGGTAAGAGATGTGCCATCAGTGAGTAGTCTTGCTGAGAAGGGTAAGTCTCGACGACAGGGGTGTGGTGTCGGTAGGAAGTCTTGCTGATCAAGCAAGCTCTCCCTAAACTCAAGTGAACTCTCAGCAAAGCAGGGAGACTTCAGTATGAGGTCTCAGCGAAGGGGATGTCTCACCGAAAAGGTAGGAGGAGCCCAGAGAAAATTAGCGCTTGGCGAAGGAAGCCTTGGTCGGTGTAAAGTCTCACCGACCGATGGAAGTCTCAGCGAAACAAAGGAAGCTTGCTGAGAGAAAGGTAGCTTTGGCAAGACATTTCACCGACGGGGTGAACTCTTGCCGAAGTAAAGCGATATCAGTGAAACGGAGTGGCTTTGACAGGAGGTCTCACCGAAGGAGATATCTCGGTGAAAGGTCTCGCCGATTATCCCTAGTCTCGATGACAGGGGAATGCTCGCGGCAAAGGATGGCAACTTCGCCAAGAAGTCTCCCCGACCACAGAAAGTCATGCCGATAGAAAGGGGACCCCACCGAAAGAAATGGAGCTCGGAAAAGGATCATACCTTCGCCAAAAGGTCTTGGCAAAGAAAGAAAGTCTCACCGAAGAAAAAAGGGCCTGAGCTCAGGGGAATAAAAGGAACTCGGGGAGACTTTGAGCGGATGGAGCGGGTTCGGTAAGATGTCTTGCCGACTCGGTGGTGTCTCAGCAAAGGGAGGTGCTATAAGGGGAACTCGCCATAGCCTCTGGCCGACGTTGAGGAGTCATACTGAAACAAAAGGGGTGGAGCTCAAGGAGAACAAGAGGAAGTCGGTGAGACCCCAAACAAAAGAAAAGGCTTCGCCATGAGGTCACAGCGACAAGCGATGGTCTCCCCGACATGAAAAATGAGCTCACCAGAGGATCCTGAGGTTTGTTATGATGTCCCACCGACTAGCAACTATCTTGCTAATGGTTTTCATGAACTCAATATGATTTCTTTAGGTCGCCGAAGGGTCTTGCCGACTGTCTTATGCTACGCTGACAATTGATAAAAGAGGAAAAATTACATTGGGGAGACATGATTAGTGTCTCACCGACATGTGATTCAATATGGACCACTTTTGACTGCATGGGAATTTGGCATGGCGTATGTTGTAACGCCCCGTCGTGCGAACCCCAAAGGACAATTAAACAATAATTACTGCACAATTTTTTTTTTAAAGCTAACATAACATACATGTAATACACATTAAATCATGACATGAATTTCATTTAAGTAGATTGATTAGCACATACATCCCTTTGGGGTACACGAGGAGTCATTACGCGACTTAGATCCACACAACGACAATAAAGAATAAAAGCCAAAGATATAATCCATAACAAAGTAAACATTAACTAATGTAATACATACATGAAAATTCATTGATAAGAAACCATCTGTGTACATAAATACAACATATGCATGATTAACTTAACACATTAAATAACAACTACCATGGCCAATATCCACACAAGTTTTAACATTACATTATAGTACACTGTTCAAGAGGTACAACGATACAAAAGTGTTTCCAAACATAAATGGAAACCATAGAACAAGATAAGATGATGCATCAGAACGATAAGTACAATGTAACATAACTGGCTCCAAGACAAATACAACTTTGGAGTTGCAGCAACTAGCACCAATCTGCACCTCTCAATCCTCGACTAGGGACCCAATGTGGTGCTTAGCATGTTCCACCCAACCATGTGAGTTTGAAGACCCACCCGCCATGCTAGGAACTAACAAGAAAGAGACCTCAACCAAGAACATCCAAATAGAGAACCACAAGACTCAACGCCATACAAAAGTATCATAAAACTCAAGGAGTACAATGACATAATCAACAACATCCAAGCTCAACATAATAACTTAAAGTCATAAATCTCATCACATAAATCAAAACAATGACTAGTAAACAAATAACCAAAGGATGATCAAGAAACACTTCCAAATCAAACTGAATTAATAAACATAAAACAATTCCGAATTGCAATTAAGCAATACAATAACATCATATCACAATACCATAAGAGTACAAGGTCATAAATATCAATGAGATCATACAAGGCCACAAAGTACACCAAAGATGAATTAAGACAATAATCATAAATCAATTTAAATCCATTAAACAACAATCCAAACCAACTCCCATAACCTACTTCCAGAGGAACACAAGAAAATAAAACACATGGGCAACTAGGGGAGAGTGTCATCGCATAGTCCTACATGGGCTGTCCTATGCTCTTCCTACCAACTGGAGGCACCGGTCCCATCTATGGCTGTCCTGTGCCCTTCCTCCCAACTCGAGGCGCCAGTCCATAGGGTGACTCATACGGAGCGGTAAACCTCTCGTGAAGACGAGGTCACAACCTTGTCGACCATAGCCTTCTCAGCCTTCCATTAGTCTGCAGAAGCACTAATGAAGACGAGGCATCCATTTTTAAATCTTATAATGATATTACTACTCAACCCACCTAAGTTAATTATTAGGTTTTCACTGGATTACTAACTCACTCGTGGGTTATCCTGTGCCCTTCCCCTTAAATGGGGCGCCGGCCCCCATGAGGAGCCACTCTCCCTAGAGACCCAACAACATCAAACCAAAACCAAGGATTGTACCTTCATAATTTGATCAAAGAATCACAACATAAAAGCGTGCGAGGCATTACCCATCTCGCTAACAAGTACAAAATCAAAGTCTCACAAAGTTTCGTACAACTCTTTCAAAGTAATGATACCAAAACACTTGCCACTTCAAGGCACATAAAAGAGAGAACATCAACTGACAATCATCTCAAGCCTCTGGAAGCCAAAAAGAATGAAAACCCACAAACAAGGGTAAAATGAAGCAACAAAAGTTTTTCCCCAATAATTCCAACACAAGGACAAGATTTCCCTCAAATATGAGCTTAACTCCGAAAAGCCACACAAAGAAAGTTTCGTCAAACCCCATCCACAAATCAATCAACTCTAAAACACAAATACAATCCATAAATCCACAATGGTGTCATCTCAAAAAAGGAATCATAGAATAAAATCACTCAACATCCAAAAGCCACCAATTAGGCATTCCACAGGAGACCTCAATTTTCTCCTCACAAGAGTCCCTTAGAGTGGTACGTAAATCACTTTCGTAAAAATCAGCAACATGATAATGACAACAATAATCCATTTACATTCCCAAATAAAAACCAACCTACTCAATAACAAAACAATTACAATCTCAAGGTTCTAAATAACTATCCATATAAGAAACTCATTTAATAGAAACTCAGATTGTCATAAAGACTAACTAACAATCCAAAATAAATAATTAAAAATGAAAAACTCAATTCAAGGGACAATTTTAAAACTCATTTTCATAATAACACTCAATTCAAGGAATAATTTATTTCGTTGATTCAAGTTTATAAAACTACCATAATGAAGTCAAATAGAGTTTACTATAATACTTAACCATGGCCAAGGATACACAATTCCATAAAAGTTCAATACAAACACCCATAACACGATACTCAACAATTACTTAATTAGAATATACAATTAAGAGAATCATTGTTCCTAGTAAATTTCTATAAGATGCGAGGAGTTAGATATTAAGATAATATTTATTTAATTCTTAAACTAAAAGGAATATAAAAGAATTAAAAGATATCACGAAATTAGTACTATAAAAATTAAATCGCCAAATAAGAGAACATATAAGAAAGGGTCAATATATACTCCATATTTTAAATTTTTCATTTAAATAAATCCCAAGTTAAAATCTTTAACCTACCTTTCCATTCTAACTTAGATACAATGATTAATAATAATATTCTGAAAGAACATATGGTAAAAGATACACAATTGTATTATTTAAGAGTTCAGTACAAATACGATACTCAACAATTAGAATTATAAGGATTTCTATTTTATTTATTAAATAAATTCTTCTTTGACTACATATAATAAAAATCAATTCTCTTTTTATTCCTAACTAATTTTAAAATCCATTAACTACTTCCTTATTTAAATAATAGAACACACTAAACATTTCTCATAATTTAAGAAACAAGCATTCATATATATAACACCTACTTGAGTTCGCAATCATTTAATTTAAAACTCCTAAATTGAATTATTATTCCCTTAATTCTACAATTCCATTATAAGGGAGTACTATGAACTCAATATTCTAGAAAATAAATGTCTTCATTAATTCATATTCGTTTTTTCATTATTCTAAGAGAAACTAAATGAAAGCAACGAGTTCAACCAAATTGTCCTTCCTACTAAAAGGCATAACAAATTATAATAATATATGTTTATACATTCTAAAATATAACTAATGTAGTTAAGTGATTTAAAATCTCATCCTACAAGAGCCATAACTTCACTATACAAATATTTTACCAAATACCTTGCTTCGATATTTTATCTCCATAATGAAGGTATATTTACATACCTATTCATATACTGCCAAGGAGACTAACTTATGATAATGCAACAACTATGGAAGAGTCTTTGGTTTATCAAAGGAGAGTAATTTCTAATTTACTTACTGAAAATTTCTTCTAATTTTGGATCCACATTCTTATACTAATTTGAACAAAAACTGAGACAGGTTGACAATAAAATCAGAGATTAATTAAACCTTTAAACTTCCTATTATGTTCAGGTACGCGGCTGAGATGTTGACAAAAGAAATCAGAGAAAATATTTAATTTACTACACCCATGCAAGTCTAAAAGTTGTAGCTGTGAAAGGTTACCAAAGGTTTCAGGGAGACTATTTAATCTTAGCTCTAAATGCCGCCACAGTAACAGGTTGCCAAGTATAAAAGAAAGTGACTATTGGAATTTGAAATATCGCCATCTACTTGCATTATTATCAAATTCAAAATGTTATCTACCAGTCAGAAGGGAAGGAGAAAGGTGAGGTGCAAATACGTGGCTTGAGAGGAGGAGAAACAATGAACAACTTTTTCTGTTTTGAACTAGACAAATTTCTGTTTGGTGGTGAGTTCCAGAGACGTGCCAGTTTGGAGGATAAACTTCACCACGATCAATGGGAAGCTCTTTGTTATGCTAGTAAAAGACAATATTTTATTTTCAAGCGCTGCAACTGTGATAGATTGCCGGCAGAATCAAGCAGGTTATTTAATCCTTTAACTCCTTATTAAGTTCAGGTGACTGATAAAAAGATGGTTTGAGTTTTGAGATTCCAGCCATGCCAATTAAAGAAGAAAATTGACCGTAATTGAGGAATTAGTTACTATACATGTCAAGGCCGAAATGGGGTCTTGGAACAGATTTGTGCATCAATCAATAGCATAGGGGATCTATGAGGTTCAAGATAGACACACATGTGAACTAATAGACAAAGCACAAGAACCATCTAACGTATGCCTCAAGAAGATAAAGGATGCATGAACCATTAAATATAGGTGGTCTAATGGAATGTCATACTTAAGATACTAAACAAATTGTGTTGTGCTGATGATAACGCCCCAGAGAAGAGAAAAGACCAAGTTTGCAAGAAACGTATTTCGATACCTTATCAAGCAGATTTTACTTTAAAGGAGTTATATTCAAACCAAATCTCCCTACTATTGCTGCTTCAAAACTCTACGATATAAAGAGCAGAGAAGATCTAAAAGGAATAATAGGTTTTATAGCTACTATATTCTTAACCAGCTTGAGATATCGCTATCTTATTTAAATAAAATTATGAAAGAACTAATTCTTACGGTTACAATTGCTCATATGAGAGATTTCGAAGGAGTGCAGACTAAAGTTGGATGATACGCCTCTGAGGTGATTTCCTGTAGATCAGAGATGACGAAATTAGTGTCCTCCTCCCCTATCGGTCTCCAAAACATCAAGTTTTTTTTTTTCAGAAAACATTCCAAGAGCAGGTCCATCTCTCTCCGCGAAGAGAGATTTTGAAAAACCCCCCGTGTACTATGAGGTGCCCCCCGAAGATCCAGACCTCCCTTAATGAAAGCTCTCCTGATCTCTTCGACTTCCAAATGCTCCAAAGGCGAAATTTCTCTCCAGCTTTTCTTGTTGTAAAACACTTCAGCTTCCTATCCATTTAAATTTCTTATAATAATAATTATCTTTGAACAACTAATAAATTATTAATTATTATCGAATATCATTAAAGAATATTTTTTTTTTACAAAACAATCAGTTTATTTATTTATTAATAAATCTTTACATAATATTTTATAAAACTAATTTATTTAATTTTCATCATAATTTCTAGTTTTATTTCCTCAATGCTATTTTAATTAATTGAGTACAAATTCCATCAAATATTATGTTAACTGCATAAAATAATCACACACAAAACAACAATAACGCAATTAAACACTTACACAAAATCCAGAAAGGTCACAACAGAGGGGCACTACATATGTCTAACCAATCAGAGTAAGCTCAAGGGGCGGACCAGTAACAGTTTGACCGATTGACCATCCCTGTGTAAGAAGACCAACAAAATGCAGGCGGGATGGATTCATTATGAGATCAAGGAGGCTATGGATCGGCTCAGATAAAATGTTCAAATCTACAGGGAGGCCCAACGATGTTCCAGAAGGTGGTCAACCCGCAACAGAAATCTGGAACATGAAGGAAGCCGAAGGAAGGATCTGTGACTCACAAGGACAACTGTAGTGACCATCGGCGGAAGCAGATCAATATTAATGGTGGTACTTTGAGCATTCAAGGAAGATTTCAGAAAGAGTTCGAGTATGCACGGAGACAGAAGAATTAATGTTGCAGCTAAAAAAGATTTATAGATTATCCTCAGACCAAGCTGTCATTAGCATGGACAGCAGGGCTCTACATTGAATGCGGTATTGACTCTTCTCAGAAAGATCTGAGAGCCAACTCTCCTAGAAGCAAATATTTTATAAACCCTAATACAAAGGGACAACGCATTATTTTGGTCCACTCTATATATATTGAATTCTTGCCTCTTTAAAAAAGGTTGGAACTGGTAGTGAAAGAAAGAGGAACAAAGTTAGATACATAGAAGTTAGCAGAAATACATGAGATAGAACTGCATCTTGATTCTTTGTAATAGGATCCTCTTTTGTTTTCTTAGTTAACAGTTAGATTCAGAATAGTATGCAATGTATTTTCAAGTGTTCTTAATATAAATGGAAACAATTTGGAGTTATAGATTTTCTGTACACTGGTGATTGTGCCAGAATTGTAATTTTTGTTTATCTGTTTCACTAACAATAGAAGCAACCACATCTGAATCTACTTCAGATTGTGTTTTAGAATGGTGTTTGTCTGCAATTGATCATTTGATTTGTGAAATCTTCAAGGAGTGGAATGTTATTTTGTGTTTTATCTAAATGGTAACTTAAAATCTGTTATTTGAATTAGCACTGTGAATGAAAGAGGCTGTGTGTCAATCACAAGTTTACTTTGTTCTGCAATTTTAGTTTACAATTCCTTGAAGGATAACAAGTCTGGTTAAGATAGGTGAATCATCATTCTTTTCTGTCCTAAAGCTCTGACCCATCTTTTTATATTTCTTTAAAACCCCTAGTTAGAGTAGGTTTAAATTCATGTTTGATCTTAGAACAATCTAGAAGCTCACACCGGCAAGCCCCTTGAACATTACTGTTACATCGACTACTGAGGGACATCAGCACAGTTGAGAACCAACTATAAATACCTTGGGAGTTAAGATATCCATGTGTTGTCTTTCTCTTTCAAGAGAAGCAGAATAACAATATTTTTTTTGCATGTTGTTGTTTGAAAAGGACCATCAGCAATAGTATCATAAAAGATGCATTGCATTGACTAGTTATTTTAGAGGAATGCCAACCATAAATTATAATCCATATGCACCAGAACCATATACATAGGTGATTATGTAAGGACCTAACCAATTAGGGCTAAATCTCCCCTTTTGATTAGGTGATGCATTTACATTACTCTAGTTCTTATAGAGAATAAGATCACCCACCTTAAAGGTAAGAGAAAGAACACCTTGTTTATAATGTTTAGAAACATATTTTTGATAAGCTTGAAGATGGTTGAGGGCCTATAATCGGTGCTCATCAATCAACTCAAGATGATTTGGACATTTAGCATGATAAGTGTCATCATTAATTAACCCTTTAAGGGAAACATGTAGAGACAAAATTTCCAACTCTAAAGGCATAATAGCCTCAACACCATACACAAGGTTGTACGGGTTTGTACTCATACTCATATAAAAACTTGTTCGATAAGCCCATAAGGCATAAGTCAGTTGAGTATGCCAATATTTATTGTGTTTATTCACTATTTTTTGAAGAATTAGTTCAATAATTTTATTCGAGACTTCTACTTGGCCATTAGATTGAGGATAGTAAGGTGTAGAAAATTTATGTTGAATGTAAAATTTATCTAAGAATTTGTTTACCTCTTTATTCTTAAATGAAGTACCATTGTCAAAAATAAGGGTAGAAGGCAATTCAAAGTGAGCAATACTATTATTTAGAAAAAATCCTTAGATTGCTTCAACGTTAGTGGATTGAAGTGGAATAGCTTCAACCCATTTCATAAAGTAATCAATAGCTTTGATGGTGAAGGTATGTCCCTTAGAAGAAGGAGGTGATATTTTCTCAATAATATCCAACTCTCATTTTGTGAATGGTTAAGGAGAGGTTTGATTAAGGAGCTCTTGTGTGGGAGTTTAGATAAGATTACTATGTTGTTAGCATTGAGGGCATTTCTTGAAAAAGGAAAAGGATTCTTGCTCCATTATTTTCCAATAATATCCCATATGAATTAATTTACATACTAAGAATTTATCATCAAATTTCCCCCTTAAAGCTCAAATGAGCTTCTTGAAGGGAAAGAGGTATTTATGTCATAGTGAGACATCGAAGAAGACAATCATTGTAATATTTTTGATAAAGAATATTAGAAAAAATAATGTATCAAGCTGAAAGCTTTCATATCCGAACATGGGTATATTTAGTCACATCATTGGGAAAACTTCCAGTCTTTAGATAATTGTAGATATGAGAATACCATTCCCCTTATTCTATGTGAGCACACACGAGACTATTAGGTTTAGGTTGATCTAAGACAATGGGAGAGTGGAGAATTTGAACCACAAGGTGGTACTCATCTATACCATCATCTGAGGGACAAGGGAAGTTGTGCTTCCCATTGCATCTATGTGGTGATTTTCTCTCTTAGGGACACTATCTATGGTAAAATAAGAGAATCGAACAAGCAAGGATAAAGCCAAATCCCTATACTAATATAGCTTGCTCTACTTAGCTTGATACACTACTATAATCTGATTTACAATAAGCTCAAAATCACCATGAATGCATATATGTTTGATATTTAATGCTATTGTAGCACGTAATCCAACAAGAAGGGCTTCATAGTTAGTAATGTTATTTTTATAATGAAATTGTAATTGAAAAGATAGAGGAACCAACTTCCCTTCGAGTGAGTTTAAAACCACACTTGCCCTGAAGCCGGTTTGACATCTTGATCCATAAAAATACATTTCCCACATAGGTTCCTGATCCAATGAAAATAGATTTTCATCTAGAAATAAGTCCAAATTAGGAAAGGAATGAGATGAGGGAGCTTCTACCAATTGATCAACAACAACTTGTCCTTTGATGTCTTTTTGAGTTACGAACTTGGTATCAAACTCAAAGAGCAACATTATCCATTCTGCTAGCCTTCCAAAAAGATAAGTTCTAGTAAATAGGTTTTGAAGAAGATCAAATTTCACAATCACATGAGTCTCTGCATTGAGGAGATAATTTTGTAACTTTTGCATTGCAAAATGAGAGCGAGACACTATTTCTCCGTAGCAGAGTACTGAGTTTCATAATCAACTAGAATACGACTAATGTAGTAGATTGCTCTTTCTTTACCATCATCATCATGTTGAGCTAATAGAGCTACTAAAGCATGAGGGGATTCATAAATTTAAAGTAAAAATAGTTTATCTTGCATAGCCAACATCAAGATGGGAGGATTAGCTAAATAACTCTTCAAAGATTCAAAATATTTGTCACATTCATCATCCCATTGAAAACATACATCTTTCTTCAACAAGTGCATGAATGGAAAGGTGCGATAAGCTAATTAAAATACGAATCTACGAATTGATTGAATCTTCCCTTGCAATCTATGCAGTTGAGAGATGTTCTTAGGTGGAGGCATGTTAAAAATTGTGTCAATCTTATTTGTATCGACTTTGATTCCTTGATGGTGTTGTGCAGTTTTTCGCACACATGCCCCACTAAAAGCATGGACCCCCCTTTTTCTTTTGTTCCTATTGTTTTCACCCTTCAATTTTGAGGATTCGCATGCTTGGGAATGTGCTTGGAGGTTTATCTTTCTTGCATTGGTGATCCCTATATGATATTGATTGAAAATCTCAAGTTTTGGACTCATTCCGGGTTTTTCACTGCTCTCGGGAAAATCCAGTCCTGGCGGAATTCCTCAGATATGCCAAAAACCTGGTGGCAGTTGCTTTACACTGTGATTCAGAGATTTTAAGCCTTCGTGAAATTTTGTGGTGGCCGGATTTCTCTGAAGTTCCATCGCCCTGTCGGATTCCTGGATTTTGGTTTTGCTAGTCTTGTCGACTGCATTAATGCTCCTTTGTACGATTTCCTCAGCATGTATTTAATCAATTTTGGGGAGTTTTATGCCATTTAGTTTTATCATCACTCACTTTCTATTGATCTGAGTTGCTTGATCCTAAGTGCTTGGCTAGATTTGGTGTATTGAATTTGTATGTTCTTGGATTTGGTGGTGATTTTCCTAGGCGTCATCATAATTGTTGTCATTTGCTGGGCACTGAAGATTGTTATTTGTCATTACTGTAATCAACTCTCACTTCATCAATGGTATGTACGTGTTTCCTTTCTTTTTATTGTTGAATGTGAATGTTTCTTTGGCATTTTGGGTATGCTTGGAGTTCAAATTCCTGCATGTTTGGGCGTTGAGTATCTTGAAGCTAGGGTTATTCAATTATGTTAGAGTGACGATCCCAAGTGAGTTTATGAGCTTGTCTTTCGATTTCATCATGAGGTAGCTTGCTTGTATAGGCCATAATGAACCTTCTATAAACCTAGAAAATGAATAAGTTGAGCCCAAGCTTATCCTGCACATTCATGGAAAAATTTTAGGGTTTTGTGCCTAGGGCATCACCAATCCCTCTTGATTTACTTTAGGAAGAGTTTTGAATTCAAAGATGACCTATAGGAGGTTTAAATCGAGCTAGTTGCAAGCCTAGGATTCTTAAATTTGTGATTGTTTGATCAATTTGAGTGAATTCACGAGAAAACATTGGCATTCGATATTTCAAAGGCTTCGTGGAATTCCTTAACTGCCATAATTTCCTGACTTTTCGTTCTCTCTGTTTTCTCGAAATATGCAGTGATCCAGATTTTTGTCTGCTTCGCGGATTTTTCGTTCCCTCTGGATTTTCCTAAAATTTCTTTTATCTCTTCATTTTCTCAGAATTCGTAGACTATTGCAGTTTTCGCGGATTTTCATCTTGGGTGGAATTCTCTGAAACTTTGTTGAAAATGAAGAACTGAGATGTAGCATGATTTATTAGCTGGTGATTATGCATTGAATGGCCAATTTGAGTTACTTAAAGATGTATCATGTTGTTTCTTAGTTAATGATAGTCGATTAAATGACTAATTGATTGCTTTTGTGTTTATTTCGCTAGAATCCGCCTGGTTGGGAATTTTTTGAAATTCCTCTCTGGCCTGGATTCTACAAGAGGATTGAAAGCCCGAACTTTGAGATGATTAGTTTTTATGAGGTTTTAGAGCATTTTTCTTATCATGGGACTTATATCAAGGATGAATAGGCCATTTGTGATTGATTAAATCATGTTCCATGTGATCTTTATTATGGTTTCTTTGTTGAATGTAGGCTGAGTCAAGTAAGGCAGTGACAAGTGGAACCAAGGGTAGAGTGATGGATCCAAGTGCAGAAGGGTCTTTTGTTTCTGAGGTAGAAAGAATCAAGATGGATATTAAGAGCAGAATTCCTAAGAGCAAGCTTACTTCTATCTGGTCAGAGGTAACTGTTACAAATGTTGGATTGTGGGACTATGAAGAATTCAAGACAAGGATGGTAGCACATGACCTTCCTTTGTTGGCCAAAAGGACATTGGAATCAGGGTTGGCACATGTAGCTGGATTTCCTCCTATAGTGCAATGTTATGAATTGGTGCTTGAGTGTGCTAGACATTATGACAGGGGTACACAGAGGATAGTTGGTCCCCAAGGGAGAATTGTGGCGAATCTAAATCATGTGTCCATAGCCCAAACCTTTGACATGCCTGACAGATCTCATGTGGTGGCTTTTGATATGGATATGGAAAAGAAGTTCTTTGAGGAAGATACCATCAATTCCCAGCAAGTTGTCAATTCCTGGTTGGAGAAGCCCAAATCCCACTTTTCTAAGCTACCCAAGCAACTATTCAGAGCTAAATTCAAGCAGGAATACTATGATGTTATCACCCTTCTCAGTAGGGTGGTAGGGTTGAAGAGTGCAAGAATGTTTGAAAATTGTATGGTCTATGTCATAGTGAGGATGGAACAAAAGACTAACTATCATTGGGAAGGCATAATAAGTGCCATGATTCATGAACAGATGTGTAATGTCCTACAAACTAAGAGTTTCACAATGAATTCTTACGTGTTCTATGCCTTAGCTAGATTTCATCCATATAATGGACTAAGCACAAGAGGTTTGTTTGGACAAGATGTAATTTATGAGGTTTAACCACAACTACACCTGGGTAACTCAAGCTATAGGAGGGTGAATGATGCATTCACCATGTACATCACTAGGTTTCTCCAAGGTGCAGAGCATGTAACGATATCTGACAGTGACAAGGAGTTAATCAAAAGGTATGGGGCTTGGTTCATACAATTCCCCACCTTTTTGTATATAAGGACCGATGGTTGTTAGAGGGCTCCGTATAGACTTCCTAAGTATCCCACATATCACATTATACTTCTAGAGGTCACAAGGCAAATATGTGATTTTGATGCAATTGTGAAGAAGGATAAGCATAAGACTGGATTCAATGGAGATTTTCCTCTGAGGATAGGCACTAATAAGGCATGCCCTTCTATTAATTCGGCCTATGCTTCTAAAGAAGAAATGAGAACTCTTGGGTTATCTTTTCATTCCAAGAGATCTAGGTCTGATAGGACCGATGAAGCACAAAAGAAGGCCAGTAGGGAATATAGCCACAAGGATGATATAGAAGATTATTGGGCCAATTGCAGTGATGAATTTGAGATTAGAAGGAAGAAGTTTTCCAGGCTACCTGTTAACTTGGTTTGGCTATATAATGTGAAGGCCATTCCAGACCAAGTTCAAGATGATGGAGATTTGATTCAGGGTCATGATTATGAGGAAATTAAGGATAAACCAGTGGGAGAAATAGACTGGTTGGAGGAAGAGAAAACAGAGTTAGAGCAGCTTATGACTCTAGTGATTAAATATACAAAGTTGTGGCTCAAGCATAAGATGTGGGAACTGGAAAGTGAAGGTGTCCAGTGCACCTATGATCTAATTGGAGACTCGGAGTCTCATTCCACTTCTGAGGATTCAGTTGAGTAGGATCCAAAGGGTAAGGAGAAGGTGAGCTCTCCTTTTAAGATAAAGATTAAAGATGTTTAGGCAGAAGAGGTGCAAGAGGTAGAAAAGCAAAGAAATCCTATTGCAAAGAAGAGGAAACATATTTCAAGAACAAAGAAATCAGCAAAGGATGAGGCTAAAAAGGAAGATAAAGCAGCTAGTGCTTCTAGGCCAAAGAGGAGAAGGATAGTGAGATTATCACAGAAGGAGAAGGAAACCTCCAAGGCAGGGGAGGAGGTTAGCCCACTAGTAATAAATGTAGAGAGCTCACGAGAAAGAACACAGGTATATACAAGGAGATCAAGAACTCCTTCTCCTAAGGATAGTGTGTCGAGGAAGGATGCTCCTCTAGTCATTCCTGCTATAGAACAACATGATAATATTTCCCCTTCCCATGAAGCTCACAATGAACCAGGTGAATCCAAAGAGGTAGAAAGCCATCAAGATCCAGAGGAAGAATAATTTTAGGAATGTGAGCTCTATAGTGCTGAGGCAAAAATAGAGAAGGTGTTGCAGTCTCCTCTGGTAACTTATGAGGACTCACCCATGAGAGGTGAAGAGGATAGACCTCCTCAAAGGGAAGTACAGGAAAAACTCCTTCACTGGTGCATTAGGAAGAAGAACATGATAAGAGAGAAGAGGGTAAAGTTGAAGAGACTCCTGGGAGGCAAGATTTGCATGAAGAAGCATCCAAGGATCATCAAGATACAGTTGGACGGGGTAGTGTGCAGTCAGATCCTGCAGTACTTGCTTGGTTAGATAGAGAATTGAAGAGTAAGCAGATTGGCATAGATGATACTCCTCCCAATTAGGATGAATTATTGGGGAATATAGGAAAAGGTAAAGCAAAGAAGAGAGCCAAGGTTATCTCAAAGATTGAGAGGGATGAAGCAAATAACAGGGTGGTCCACATTGCTACTCCTACTTCTGATAAGAATAGAGATGATGTAACTGGTAGTGACTACAATGTGCAGACTATCAATCTAGGGCCTACTTCCATGGAACAGGAGATTGAAGAGTATGAAGGCTCTAGTGCTGTAATCTTGGGTAGATTGATGAAGGAAGTGCAAACCAAGCAAGAATTAAAGAGGGAGAATGAGAAATTAAAAAATTACTTGCAAGATTTAATGAAGCCCTTGCAATCCATTAGTTCCTCATCATCTGTTGCAAGCTTTTTTCCACAAGAAACCATAACTAAGCTAGAAAGAATGAAGAATACTACTCATGCCACAACGAACTAGTTATAGGGGGTGCAAACTAAGGGAGATAATGCTATCAGGGACATCCTTTCAACCGGTGGAGATGCTATGAGGTCGATAGATTGGTTAAAGAATGTGCTAGCTCAAGATAAGGAAGATGTAGATCTCTTGTTGCAAAAGACAAAGACCATCATGGAATATACTAAAGATAAGTTGGTGAGTGATGGCATTCTTCCTTCCTCTAAAGCTACAGAACCTTGGGAATGGTTTGAAGTTTTGCAAATAAGGCAAAGGGTTTTGAAGAAGGTGTATAAGTAGAGGAAGAAAATTGAAGACACCTTGACTGAGATCTACAATAAATGCATTTCTTTCTTTGAGGTTATGACAGGTAGAAAGAGGTTTGTACCGAAACACTTGAGCTTGGAACAGTTGAGAAAATGGTGGCGGGATGTCTATTCTCCAATCAATGAGGACCCAATTACTGAACATTAGTTAGATGATGCAACCACCTATATTTCAATAATGGATAAATATCAAACCATGAAGGTGGAATGGGATAAAATGGTGGGGCATCCAAGAGAGGACATTAAGTCCATTGAAAGAAGGAATAAGGTTCTAACTATGTTGTCTATAGCTGACTTGGATAGGATATTTTTGATGGTGTAGGATAGGGTGGAGTGAAATAAGGACAAAGGGGAAGGAATTTAATAGAATGCATCATTAGAATTTGTGCTTCCCCATTACTTTTCTTCATCCTTCACATGCATTGGATCGAATTACATTGGAGATCCCAGTCCGACCTGGATGAGTCCCAAGCATTTAATGTTATTTCATGTTATTCTAGAACTTCTTGGGCCGACTTGTTTATGGCCGATTATTATTGTAAACCCTAATCAGGCCGACATATCTTGGGGGGTTTCTATAAGTATGGCATTTTCCCTCATTTTTAAGGGCTAGATAGTTTTTCTTTGGAGCAAATTAAGCAGTATAGCAAGAGCTAGAATTAGGATTTAGTCTTATTTTCAAGCAAGCAAGTGTTGTAACAGAATACTAGAATTGTTGCTACTTTGGGTAATTTAATGCAAGTGAAGACATTGTGATTTGGCGCCTTATTTGTATTGAATTTTATCTGGCATGGTTCTAGTGATTCTATCTTTGGAATTGCTTAAGTTCATTTGATAAATGTTCTAGGTTTAATTTTAGATGATTTGATAATGTTTATGGTTTGATACTTGAGGTGTTGTAGCAATCCTTGGTCCATACTTTTTGCAACTAGTTGATTTTTGGTTGCTTTGCAAAGTTAGCCTGGACTTTTATATTCATTGTGCTTAGTTCAATTGTGATTATTTGTTCATTGCAACTGCAATAGGATTTTTTTGGATGAATGTTCATGATCTAAAAATCTTTAATGCCTTAGAATATTGCACTATTTTTGTAAGATTGCAGATTTATCTGGGTCAAGTAGAAATTACTTTCTAAGGGATTGGTCCATTTCAGGTGTTTGTCATTTGCATTGTCAATTTTAGAGTTAGTGTTAGATTTAAGAATCTCTCTAAAACCCTTATCTCTTTTGCTGATTATTTTGAATCTGAGTTAGATTTAGGATTGAAAGTATCACCATATTGCTAGATCTGATAAATTTAAGGATTCGGTATTTGCTTGTAGTAAGCTCCCTTTGTGATTACCAACATTTTCACATCTATCACTGAGTTGTTTATGCATTGTCAAAACCTGACATTAGAGACCTTGGGGTTATCTCTTGAGGCTTGCTGATAGAGATTTACCTTTCAAGAGAGATAGGATATTATATTCTGTTTGAGTTGATGCTGTGTAGAAAACACCATCAACAGATCGGAGACAATAAATTCTAAAAGCTTGTCGACATCCATGCCAAAGACACACTTAAGAGGATTTAGTCTAATCTTATAGATTTGAATCCTTTCAAAGATAAGACAAAGATTCTCAACGTGATCTTGACAATTTGTAGACTTAGCCAAGATGTCATCAACGTAATCTTTCACTTGATCTTGTGAATGAAGTTATGAAAGATAAGAGTCATCGATCATTGGTAATTTGCTCCAACATTATTTTTCAAACAACATGACTACATAACAAAAGGTACCCCAAGGGGTAGTGAAGGTTGTCTTATACTAGTCTTTCAGGTTAATATGAATCTAATTATAGCATGAGAATCCATCCATGAAGGATAACAAGGCATGGCCTACGGTCAAGTTCACAATCATATTGATATTGGGTAGCAAAAAATCATCTTTAAGATAAGCCTTATTAATATAATGAAAATCAATACAAATAAGAATATAGCCATCAGATTCACTAACGATGATGATATTCAATATCTAAGGTGACTAGTCAATAGGACAGATAAAACAAGATCTTAAAAGATTTTTTATCTCATTCTTGACTAATAAAGCAACATTGGGATTCATTTTGTGGAGCTTTTGTTTAACAAGCTTGGCATCAAGACATAGAACGATATTATGAACCACCACAAATTCATTAATAATGGTTATTTCCTCATATGACCAAGAAAATATATTAGGGTGAGATTGCAATAAGTCACCATGTTGTTTAGATTCTTCTAAAGAGAGGCATTTTCCAATAATGGATTTCTCAAAAGATTTGAGATCTATGAGAACATCACAAGTATCCCCTTCAAGGAGACTACTCTAATCTTCAGGGTGAGGTATACAAACATTATCATTCACATTAGATAGAGGATCCTTCTCATCAGAACACATAGTGGATTCTCCAAAATATGCTTGTCTATTCAAGAAATATGGGAATCGTCATTTATGGTGATAAGAAGGTAAGTTATAATAGAAACCTAAGAATTCTTCCAGAGCTTCTTCTGAAGAGAAAACATATAGAGGGACTTCTTTAGAGTCTACCTTGCTTTCAATATATTCAATATGAACTAGCTTAAGAGGATGAGATTCGGTGGAGACCATGTTGACATTCAACCAAGGTTTCACCTTATATTTTGTGGGGTGATATCCAAGTCCAATATTAAAGTCACGTGGGTCCACCTCTAAGGGGACTTTAATATCGTATTTGTTACAACCACAACCTTTACCTCCATAACTGAGTTTACAAAATATAATGAATCCTAGTTCATAACATGATTGCAATTCTTGAGTGGGAGGAGGATTACTGTAAAGAGCGTACTCCATAATATAAGTATCACCTCTCTTTACATATGCATATTCATCCTTTTTGGCAAAAGAAAATGAATTTTTTTGAATTTCTAGGTGGATAGGATCTACTTTGTACTCTTTAATATAGGATTTGGTAAAGTTCAAGGATCCCCAACCATCACCAAGACATGCATTCAGTTTAGGAGAAGAAGTGACAGGGATAGATTTAGGACTCTCTGCTTTGAGGGGATTTTCTTTCGAGACATCTATCTCAAGAGTATCCTTTGTGACAGTTATTGATGGAGTATATGTCAACACATTATAAGATAACAATGGGATACAATTTTTTAGAGTAGGTGCAACCAAATTTTTACTAGTAACTACCATTTCACATGTGTATAGTACTAGGGTTAACCTTGATTGTAATCACCTCATTATTAGCAACAAATTTCACATAACAATGTAAGGTAAAAGTAACCACTCCTAAAGAATGAATCCATGGTCTTCCCAAGAGAATATTATATGGTAGTGGTCTTGGCATAACATATGATTGTAGGACATAATAACCCAACCAAAATAACCATGGATAGAGTAACTTGGTCACAATAACCCAAGGACAAAATAACCCAAGGTCATAATAACCCAAGCCAAAATAACTCGTGATCAGAATAACCCATGGATAAAATATCCTCGTAAGAATATAGAGAAACAAAAACAAAATTTATAAATTACATGCATGTTGACCATGGGTTATTTTGACCACGGGTTATTCTATTCATGGGTGATTATGGCCCTAGGTTATTTTGTCCTTGGGTTATTATGACGGGGTTATTGTGTCCAGGGTTATTTTGGTCAGGTTATTACGTTTGGATACCATAACATATACTAGGTTGGGTATGGTAATAGGTCCTAACCTAAGGGGCAAGATCATTGTGCCTATGGCTTGTCGACCGACATTATCAAATCCATTAATATACAAAGAGGAAGCAACAAGGGAGGTTCAACCAACTTTAATTTTAGGTAACAATTCAATGCTACATACATTGAGTGTTGAACCAATATCAACTAGAGCATGGATAATGCCAATATTATTGATATAAATCATTATCATCAAAGGATCTACTTACTTTTATACTTTTGAAGCCAGGAGTTCATGTAGATAGAATATAATATTCGGTTAATCCACATAGATATGATCTATCAACACATTAACATCTCTAGGCCTAGTAGAATAAGGCAAGGGGATATTTTGCATGGCTTCATGAAGCATACCTTGGTAATTCAAAGCAATTTGAAGAAAATCCCAAAGTAAGATCTTGTGAGAGTAACACAAAGTTGCTCGACAAGATCATACTCACTAGATGGCTTAGATATAGTTCTAGGTGCTTGAGGAAGGCTTGGTTGAGAAGGTTGTGTTACCTATTTTAGCTACTAGCTCAAATAGGTAAAGCTAAAATGATATCAAATGAAAAGACAAGTAAATTTTAATTTTCTACTACCTTACATTCATCTGCATAAAAGAAATAGAAGACTATTCTATCATACTGCATTTATATAGATGCAAATAACATAGAAGAAATATTGCACGAATCTTTTCAAAAGATAGTCTTTATTGATTGTATAAATGTATAATTTCTCACACAATCCATGAGATTAACTTGTTTAACACAAATGAAAGAAATGATTATACATTTATAGATATTAATAGAAAGGAATGCACATATGAGGAAGGGTGAATCGTCATTTCTTGAATGACGGGTCTTCAATTGAGTTATCCTGCATCTTTGTTAGTCTATCACTTGTCTTGCAACCAACTTCAACCTCCTTACTGCTCCTAGTTGCTTGCACCTGAGAAAAGGAGTGTTGTTAGAGCAATGAAAAGTCACTAATCCATACATGCACATACCTCTATAAACATACAAGCTGACCCTCATTTGCATTAAACAATTTTCATATCATGTCTAGGAAAAAAAGAATGATCAAACACATCTGCCATATGCATATATTTCTAACATGTTTGCGCTATGTGCAGATATAGGAAAATTAATGTTGTTGTTTAGTTTCATCAATTTACAACATGTGGGTTAAAATGTGTCTCCCACAAGGGTTGAGCCCAACATGTTGAGTTTATCAAATAATGAGTTCATTCGAGCTTATTTAAGAGGGAAATGCAACATTAAAAGTCATCATATCAACATGATCATGGAATGATAGTGAACATGCATACATATTAAGTTCACAAAGTATTTCTTCAAGGAGCAACTACAGAAGCAATGTAGTGCAACAATGATTCATTCATGTAAAAGTCATTTTTTTTTGTTTCACAAGTGTTCTGTAAGTATTCAAAGAGAATAGTGATCACGATGGTCATTAAATAGTCACATGTAGGCTTAAAACTCAAAATTAAAATATATGCTACAGGATTGTTATGATGGTAATGATATTACTATCAATGCAAGATACATGAGTGATATTTGGTAGTTCTTATAGTTGATTAAGAAGAGATAGAAGATTATGAATAAACAGTCATAACTCTTGAACAATGCCTCACCAGAAGTAGTGGAACAACAAGCAAAATCTTCGAAAGTAGTAAGTGCCTTTGTATCATGGAAGGAAATATACAGCCATTAAAAGCAAATCTCTCTATGTACTATACAAGATACTCTATATTTTGCAAGCAAAAAGAGTAATATATAAAGGGAAACCAGGTTTCTAAGAAAATGCCATGAAGTGCTTGCAAATGCCTAGAAAGTTTTAGGAGGAGACCATATTGTTTATGATACTTGTACACCCATTTAGGTTTTTTAAGTTTTGAGCCTACAATAGAGATTTTCAGGGGTCGGTCATTGATGAAATGGTGTCAAATTTCAGTAGAGGGATATGGCCGCAATGTGAATTATACAAATACTTCATTTTTTCTACAAAAGATGGAGGTAATTGCAACTACAGGAGAATACATTATTCTTTTTATGCATCAAAGCTATCTGGGTTTTCCAAAAAAAGAGCAAGATACAAAGAGAAAGGGTTTTCAAGTCATTACAAATCTAGAAAGACAAGATGCTTGAGCAAATATGGTCGCACCTTGTAGGTATCTTCTTCTCAAAATACAAACAAACCAATTTGAGGGTTTTTTTCTATCAAATACAGAGAAAATATTCGGTCTTATTGGCTAATGAAAAGCAATCTACAAAAGAAACAAATATAAATATTTGAGCTTTTGTTTTGTTTCAAGAACATGAATGAAATACCTACCCAGCTGGTGTCTTTTTTGTTCTCCAAAATATCTAGTTAAAGATGCTCTCTCTAGGCTCGAAAAGCATTTTCCATGGCATCTAGACAGAAGAGAAAGTAATAGAAAGTAAAACAAATGAAAAAATGCATTAGAATAACTACAGGAGCCACAACTTGAGTGGCCTGAAATCCTTTAAAAATGAGCTTTTCATTAATTTTTTGTTTCAAAAAATGGTTTACCTACATTGTATGAAGAAA
The DNA here is from genome assembly GCA_007258455.2 of Sequoia sempervirens. Classification (NCBI taxonomy): domain Eukaryota; kingdom Viridiplantae; phylum Streptophyta; class Pinopsida; order Cupressales; family Cupressaceae; genus Sequoia; species Sequoia sempervirens. The sequence continues at coordinate 12,173,955 of VDFB02000001.1, forward strand.
TTATACAACGAAATGCACTAGAAAAGGTCTTTGTTGCTTGCAAGTCTGCAATGAAATCTGTAACAAAGCTCCACAAATCCCCATGGGGGCGTTCTCTCAAGAGCAGCAAAAAGAAATGGAAATGGAAAATGAATTATTTTCCATTCATTTTAGGTTTTGATAACCCTAAAGGAAGCCGATATAGTAAAGGCATTTTGCCTTTATTTTATTTTAAAACTTTAGTCACTTATGTTTATGTCATGGCATTTCATATGCCTTGTAATTCTTTTGAATATTTCATAACACTTAGTCAATAAGCCTTTTGTATTTGGCTTTTTATTTTGCATTTAAAATTCAAAATTGTATAACTTTATTTAAGTGATGAAATATAAATCACTTTAAATAAAATTTATTTATGAATGCAAAGTAAAGATGTCTTCTGATGCAATTTTTAAGTGATGGACTAAGGAAGAGTTAAATGAAGCAATGATGCTTTTACTTACATCTTGGAAGCGGTTGAAGAAATTGGCCAACATGTGGAGCAAAAATTGGAGTTTTGGTCACTTAATTGAGAGTTCAATTTTAGTTAAGAGTCCAAATGGGTGGAGTATCAATCAAGGAGAATTTTGAGGCACTTAACTCATTGTTTCTTGCAGTTACAGCCCTATTTTTGAGGGATTTTCAGTTATGCACGACCCTTTGGGTTGTTTTCAAATTTAGAACTCCTTATGCATATTTTGAGTTTCTTTCAGTCAAATCCCTAATTTGAGGGAGAGGTTGGAGTTTGACAACTTGTATAAGTATTTTTCTCCTCTCATTCTCTCTTTAGTTCTTGCTAATTCATCTTTTTCTACAACATTGCAACACCTTTTTGAGAGTAATATGAAGCAGTTTTCCTTTTCATTTTTCTGAAACTGTGTACTTAGTGATTGATGCAATTTTATGTGATATCTTTTTCTTTATAATTGCATCTCATAGTGGTACCTTTATGTAGAGTTACACATATATTTGCAGGTTATAAGTTGTGCCAATAATATAATCAGTCTTAATTTGTCAAAAAAATATTTTTTCTCCGACTAGGATAGTGAGTATTTAGCCTTCTTATAAATTGTTAATACAAAGTTTATGAGTTTTGAGTTGTGCAAAAATAAGCTTTTGTTACTGGTTTTCTATTTTTTCCATTTGAGTAGAGTTCATAGATTTTTTTTGGTACATCACCTTTAGGACTAGATTTCATGTACATGTTTTTTCCTCCTTACTCTTTTCTCTGCAAAGTCATTAGTAAGACCAATTTAGGTGAGGTATCAAGGGGATCCAACCCTTTCTCTGCAGGTCCATTCTCACTACAAGTTACCCACATCCTAGGAATGTTCCCATGTGTCACAAACTTGTTGAGTTGATAGCTTAGCAAAGGGTGCAAGTTTTAGTGACAAAATTTTTTGGCACGCTTGGTGGGACTGAGAACTATTTTTCAGTCTTAAATCAAAAGTTTCACACTGTTTTTTGGTGTGTGTAGCAATAGTTACAATCTTCAAGAGACATTTTCTTAGCATACTTGGAAACTCCAATCTTTGGTTTAGTAAAATCAGTGCATTTCATCTTATGAAAACAATACAGACCAGAAGTAGCTCTTCTTCTTTTGAGTATTTGCAATTATCCCCACCCAGAAGAAACGGGAGAGAAATTCAAAAGCCTCAAAAGACCATTGTTTATTCAAGAAGAACTAAGTCTACTCCTTTTGTGAGAAGCCATACTGCTGCCCCAATTTTTACTATTATAGGAATCCCAGTTACAATGATTCCAGTAGTTAGAAATCAACCTTTTGTTGCTTTCAACCAAGGCGTCCTATGAATTTAACTCAACATGATGTCATTCTTGTGGCTACTTTGAGGAGTCTGCCATATTTTCATGGTGAAGATTAGACTACTCCAACTAAGCATATAAAAGATGTTGCAAACCTATGTGTTGTCCATCACGTGATAGAGGATAATGTTGCACTCAAGTTGTTGGAAGCATCATTCAAAGGAAAGGCTCTACAATGGTTTAGAGGTCTACCCATCAATTCCATAGCCAAATGGGATGACTTGGGTGACTAGTTGTGTAGTTTCTTTGAAGACAAATTAGGCCATTTTTCATTGATGGAGCAGTTGTCTGCAATCAAGAGGGCCCCTTGCGAAGTCATGTCAAACTTCAATCACCATTTTCAAAAAACATGGGATAGAATTCCATAGACGGTAAGACCCACTGTTGATCATGCATTTTTATATTATTTAAGGGCTTTAAATAGCAACATTTCAGTTATGATTAAATCTATGGGAGGGGATTCACTTCCAATTGCTTATGTTGTAGCTATTAGAGCTGAGAACAACCTTATACAGGCTAGTAAAATTGCTCCAAGGCCACCCATGCCAATATAGCCTACAATTCAACCACCAATACCAATGTAATTACCTCCTTTAGTTGTTATTCCAACTGCACTAGCATTTCCAGCACCTGATACCCAACTCAATAGTCAAGAAAATACATCCCCAGCTAAGTCTCATGAATTTGAAGAAATTAAGGGCCTAGTACAGACCTTTGGCAATGAGATAGAAAATTTAAAAAAGTAGCAAAATCAAAATTTTAGGCCTTATCACCCCCCATTTCAATCTAATTACCAGCAAAATTAGTCTAGCAGACCACCTCATCAACCTTATAATCAAGGCCAAAGACCCGCTCCTAACTCAAGGCCTTATCAAACTTACAATTCCAATACCACTAACACCTCTAAGGAGCTTGTGTCTATCTAGAACAATTTAGCACGTGATTATTAGTGGTGTTTTCCATGTGGTTAGCCCCATAATCAAAGTACCTGTGTAAATGGGTTGGTTAATCAAGCCTTGATGGTTCAAAATAGTCCAGCAGTGCAGTCTAATGTGCCTGTGGAAGCTCCTATCTAGTAGCAAGAGGAACAAACAAATGAGTCAACATTCCTGAATTGGAAAGGAGAAGAATTTTGTGGTATGAACCAAATTGGTTCTTCAATTGCAGCCAACACACACAGTAAAAAGAGAGCAATAGATGAAGTCCAACAGTTTGATAAAGTTCAAACTTAGTTGAATCAAGTACCAAACATGAATCAGAGTGCTTTTGGCCCATCAAATGCTAAGAATGTTTGAATTCTACCAAGAGGACAGCCTTTGGTAGCCAAGGAGAGGTCCAATTCATCAATTTAGACAACTTCTATTAAAGGTGATGTTGCTGCCCCTAAAGGCCAAGTTAAGCCAACTACATCTTCTTTTAATAGTCTTGAGCATATGAAGAAAAAAAATGTAAGTACATCTATATGGGATTCCTTGAGTATCCCTGCCCAAAAAGACCTGCTCAAATTAGCTTTATCAAGTTTGAGTATATCTGATGAGCCTAGTATAGAAAAAGCAAAGGTGGTGCTAACTAATACTACTATCAATGACAAAGAACAACAAGCAATTAAAGCCAAACCACCTCCTTTTTATGTGTCTTTGATTATATGAGATCATCTACTTCACAACTGTATGATTGACTTAGGGGCTAGTAGTTCAGTAATGCCCAAACAGATTGTTGATAACTTGGGAATTGAGTATGAGCCACTTGAAAAAGGGGTAGTGCAATTAGATGGTACTATTGTTAATATAGTAGGGGTCATTAAATGTCTAAGCTTAAGCTTACATGCTTGCCCAAACTTTTCAATACCACAAGATATCTATGCCATTGAGTTGCCTCCCTTTTTTGCTATTTGTTTATCCAGGGATTTCATAGCCAAGATAGGTGGTTACCTATCCTCTGATTGGTCTCATATGATGTTTAGAACCAGGTATGGCACTACAGTAACTATAAAATTATAACCCATAGCCAAAGATCATATTGAACCTTGCAACGCACCCCTATTAATGCCAATTTGTTTACAAGTGAACAAGAGAAGTAGCCCATTGTTCAAGAGGGTAATACTCAAACTGGAGGTATACCAAATGTCCTCCCTAATGAGTGGGAAGCTCAGAATCATGTGATTGGTACATGTGAGCAGCTAGAAGAAGTTGATTTTGGTATTTATATGATGCATGAGACTAACTCTTTTATGCCTAATATTGAGAAAGACACAGAGCAACATGGTAAACATCAAGATAATGAGGTGTGGGAGCTATATTTTGATGGCTCAAGGAGTAGAGTTGGTGTTGGTGGTGGGTGCATGCTTGTCTCTCCAAAAGGTGAGAAGTAGTATTCAACATTCAAATTATGTTTCAGTTGTACTAACAATGTTGTTGAATATGAAGCTCTTACCCAAGGCTTGGAATGGGCAAGACAAAAGGGTATAAGTTGCTTGAAATTTTATGGGGATAGCGAATTGGTTGTTAATCAGGTGAGAAAACTTAATGTTACAAAGAATGATTTACTTAAGTCTTACAAGCATAGAGTATGGGACCTCTTGGAGGGATTTGATGCATTTAATTTGATTTCTATACCTAGAAATCAAAATAAACATGTTGATAGGCTGGCAATAGTAGGAGCTGAATATGATATTCCAAAAGAGATTAGCAGTGGTAAAGATAATCAACATATTAAGATTGTTGTTAGGCCTACTGTACCTAATAATAATATACACTGGAAAGTGTTTGAAAGTGACCAGCAGATTGTGAACTTCTTAAGGGAAGAAGATGAGTTCTTGCATGCTAACCAAGAGAAGTTACAACACCAGTACAGTGACCAAATCATTCAGCTCAAAAATAATAAGATGCCAAAGGGCTTGGTCACCCTAGAGTCTATTTTCAATACTGATGATGAAGCTAGAAAACCCGATGCCAGTATATAAGTTCAGCAAGATCACTATGAAGAAGTTGAGGTCTTCAAGGGGAAGCTTCTTAAACTAGGAAAGGTATGTATAGCAGAAGAAAAGCATGTATTTATTCAACTTTGTCAAGAATTTAATGATATATTTGCATGGGAATATAGTGGTTTAAAGGGTTTTGATCCCCAACTTGCTCAGCATACCATTGAACTCGAGCCTAATGTCAAACCTGTAAGGAAGAAACAGAGGCCTTTGAATAATAATTTAGAACCTCTTATGAAGAAAGAACTGAATAAATTGAGTGAAAGTAGTATTATCTTTCCCATTAAGCATACCTCATGGGTTTCCAACCTTGTGCCCGTAAGGAAGAAAAATGGAGAGATAAGACTATGTGTAGATTTTCATGACTTGAATAGAGCTTCCTTGAAAGACTGTCATCCTTTGCCTTCCATGGAACAAATACTTCAAGTAGTCTCAGGATCAAGGAGGTTTTCCTTACTAGATGGTTATTCTAGTTACAATCAGATATTAGTAAAAGAGGAAGACCAATATAAAATATCCTTCACCACAAAATGGGGGACTATGGCCTACAAGAGAATGCCCTTCAGTTTATCTTATGCTGGGGAAACCTTTCATAAAGTCATGGATATGGCCTTTCAAGGCTTAATGTACAAGATTGTCTTATTCTACCTTGATGACATTACTATTTTTTCCAAAGAGGCTAAGGATCATTTAAATCACTTGAGGTAGATTTTTGAGAAATGCAAAGTTTGGGATATCACTTAATCCAAAAAAGTGTGTATTTTTTGTTCATGAGGGCAGATTGCTCAACTATGTGGTGTCTAAACATGGTGTCACTATTGATCCTGAAAGAGTAAGTGTTATCTTAACTCTCCCCTTACCAGCACATAAGAAAGGTTTGTAGAGTTTTATTCATAGAATTAACTTTGTTAGGAGGTTCATCCATGACATTGCTGATTTATTAAGTCCACTAACTCATATGTTGAGAAAGAATGTTCCTTTCAATTGGACTAAGGAAGGGAAAATAATTTTTGAGCTTATAAAAGAAGCATTGGTAGCTGCACCTACACTTTTGAATCCTAATTTTTCTAAGGACTTCACTTTATATACCTATGGGAACATTGATTTTGTTTCAGCTATGCTTGTGTAGTGTAATGATGAAGGTTTTGAGCAGCCTGTGGCATTCTTCAGTCAAGGACTCAAAGATTATGAGCTGAGATATACTTTTGAAGAAAAACATGTTCTTGTTGTTATAAGAAGTTTAAAAAAATTTAGGAACATGCTTTCTAATAACAAGATTATGTTGATGGTTGCTCATCCAAGTGTGAAAGAGTTTTTACTAAACAAGGATTTAAGTGATAAAATAGATGGTTGGGTCACTAAGGTAATGGAGTATGATGTAGAGATTAAGGTTACCAAGCTGGTTAGAGGCAAGGGACTGTGTGAACAACTTACTGATGGTGTTACCACCAGCAAAGAATATTAGCAAGAAATTGTTTTGGCATTGCAAGATGAAGGAAAAGCAATGGTTTCAACTCTTACTACTGATTGGATGTAAGAAATGGTTCATTTTCTATAAACTGGTGAGTGTCCTCAAATTTTGGATAGGGCTAAAAGAAGGTATTTTCATTTGTAGTCCATTCCTTATGTGCTTCTAAATGGTTCACTTTTTAGGAGATATTTTAATGGAATATTGTTGAGGTGTATTGAGCCTAACCAAGTTGAAAGAGTGTTGCATGAATTCCATGAGGGGTCAGTTGGATGCCATTTTCACCTAGAGCAACAACTCTTAAGGTGATGAAGGGTGGCTATTATTGGCCTAGTTTATTTAAGGATGCGCACTTGTGGGTCAGAAAGTGTAAAGAATGTGCTCTATTTGCTAGAAAGGAGAAGTTGGTAGCCTTACCTTTGCAGTCATTTTAGGTTGAACAACCCTTTATGAGGTGGGAGTTAGATTTTATTGGAGTTATAAACCCTCCATCTAGTGTTGGCCATAAGTGGGTACTTATAGCCACAGATTATTTTACTAAGTGGATTGAAGTAGTCACACTTAAAGAGGCCAATGTATATGTTGTTCTAAATTTTTATGAAGAGCTAGTTACCAGGTTTGGAATCCCATAATCTATTATTTCAGACAATGCCCTTGCTTTTGTGAGTGTTAAAATTTCTGATTGGGCTATCAAGAATGGGATTTATCTCAATACATCCTCCAATTACTATCCACAAGGAAATGGCCAAGAAAAATCCACAAATAAGAACTTAATTAGAATCATCAAGGAAAACATGGAGGGTAGCCAAAGAACTTGGCATACACAATTAAAATAAGCATTGTGGGCTAATAGAATTACCCCGAAAAGGTCAACAAGGCATTCACCTCTTATGCTTGTATATGGCAAGGAAGCCAAGCTTCCTATTTCACTAGAATTTCCAGTACTAGATATGGCTCATCAACTGGACATAATAGAGGAAGGGCCTATGACAGTAAGATTAGCTCAACTGGTTGAGTTAGAAGAAACTAGAGTTGAGGGCATGAGAAAGATAGAACAACATCAGGCTCAAATGAAGAGGTCTTTCAACAAAAGGGCACCCCAAGAACTTTTAGAGAAGGTGATATAGTGCTCAAGTGGGATGAGTTTAAAAGAAAACCTAGGAAACATTCCAAGTTTGATGCATTTTGGAGTGGGCCTTATATCATTTCTGAATGTAAACAACATAATGCTTTCCAGCTATCCAAGTTGGATGGTGATATGGAGCCAATCTCAGTCAATGGGATTCACCTCAAGAATTTCTTTTGAGGTATGTCAAGAAGTTTTGAAGATAAATACGTGATGTTGCACAATAGATTAGATGCAATTTTCATTTCCATAAGTGCTTTGCAAGCATAGATAGGTAGTTTTCACTCTAAAGTTTTTGTTTTCAATAAGTTTCCAAGTTGTTTTGAGTTTTGCTGCTGAGTTACAACATTGGAAAGAGTTGTTTAAGAACCATTTTAGGTTGGCTAAGTGACTTTGTGCCCAATAGAAATCCTAGGAAACTGGTTTTGATGTTTAGTAGGCAAACATTTAGCAGATGTTGCTAGAAATGTTACCTATTTTAGCTACTAGCTCAAACAGGTAGAGCTAAAATGATATCAAATGAAAAGATAGGTACATTTTAATTTTCTGCTACCTTACATTCATTTGCATAAAATAAATAGAAAACTATTCTATCATACTGCATTTATACAGATGCAAATAACATAGAAGAAAGATTGCACAAATCTTTTCAAAAAATAGTCTTTATTGATAGTATAATTGTATAATTTCTCACACAAGCCGTGAGATTAACTTGTTTAACACAAATGAAAGAAAGGATTATACATTTATAGATATTAATAGAAAGGAATGCACATATGAGGAAGGGTGGCTCATCATTTCTTGAATGACGAGTCTTCAATTGAGTTGTCCTGCATCTTTTTCAATCTATCCCTTGTCCTGCAACTAGCTTCAACCTCCTTGCTGCTCCTAGTTGCCTACATCTGAGAAAAGGAGTGTTGTTAGAGCAATGAAAAGTCACTAATCCATACATGCACATACCTCTATAAACATACAATCTAACCCTCATTTGCATTAAACAATTTGCATATCATGTCCAGGAAAACAAGAATGATCAAACACATCTGCCATATGCATATATTTCTAACGTGTTTGTGTTATGTGCAGATACAGGAAAAGTAATGTTGTTCTTTTGTTTCATCAAATTACAACATGTGGGTTAAAATGTGGCTCCCATAAGGGTTGATCCCAACATGCTGAGTTTATCAAATAATGAGCTCATTCAAGCTCATTTAAGAGGGAAATGTAATGTTAAAAGTCATCATCTCAACATGATCATGGAATGATAGTGAACATGCATACATATTAAGTTCACAAAGTATTTCTTCAAGGAGTAGCTACAGAAGCAATGAAGTGTAGCAGTGATTCATTCATATAAAAGTCATTTTTCTGTTCCACAAGTGTTCTGTAAGTATTCAAAGAGAATAGTGATCACGATGGTCATTAAATAGTCACATGTAGGCATAAAACTCAAAATTCAAAGATATGCTACAAGATTGTCATGATGGTAATGATATTACTATCAATGTAAGATACAAGAGTGATATTTGGCAGTTCTTATAGTTGATTAAGAAGAGATACAAGATTATGAATAAATAGTCATAACTCTTGAGCAATGCCTCATCAGAAGCAGTGGAACAACAAGCAAAATCTTTGAAAGTAGTAAGTTCCTTTGTATCATGGAAGGAAATATATTACAATTAAAAGAAAATATCTCTATGTACTATACAAGATACTCTGTATTTTTCAAGCAAAAAGAGTAATATATAAAGGGAAACCAGGTTTCTAAGAAAATGCCATGAAGTGCTTGCAAATGCCTAGAAATTTTGAAATGAAAACTCAGGAGGAGACCACATTATTCACGATACTTGTAAACCCATTTGGGTTTTTTAAGTTTTGAGCCCACAATAGAGATTTTCAGGGGTCGACCATTGATGAAATGGTGTCAAATTTTAGTAGAGGGATGTGGTTGCAGCTTGAATAATATAAATACTTCATTTTTTCTACAAAAAATGGAGGTAAATGTAGCTATTGGAGAATACATTGCTCTTTTTCATGCATCAAAGCTATTTGGGTTTTCTGAAAAAAGAGCAAGATACAAAGAGAAGAGCGGTTTTTAAGTCATTACAAATCCAGAAAGACAAGATGCCTGAGCACCTATGGTCGCGAGTTGTAGGTATATTCTTCTCAAAATACAAACAAACCAATTTGAGGGTTTGTTTTCTATCAAATGCAAAGAAAATATTCGGTCTTATTGGCGAATGAATAGCAATCTACAAAAGAAACAAATGCAAATATTTGAGCTTTTCTTTTGTTTCAAGAACACAAATGAAATACTTACCCAGCTGGTGTCTTTTTTGTTCTCCAAAATCTTTGCTTAAAGATGCTCTCTCTAGGCTCAAAAAACATTTTCCATGGCAGCTAGACAAAAGAGAAAGCAATAGAAAGTAAAGCAAATGAAAAAATGTATTAGAAAAACTATAGGAGTCGCGGCTTGAGAGGCCTAAAATCCTTTAAAAATGAGCTTTTCATTCTTTTTTTGTTTCAAAAAATGGTTTACTTGCATTTTATGAAGAAATTCTATAGGGAAATGCACTGGAAAAGGTCTTTGTGTTGTCCCTCAGTATCGTTTGGAATTAATGTCAATACACTAAGGTTGAGGTAACAGGTTGTGCACATGGTGATTTCTTTCAGTTTTGCATGAGTTTATATATCTTGTAGCATCTTCATCTATATTTGGCATAATTTTTTGGTAACATAACTAGTCTGGCCTTTGCTCAATTTGGTATCATAAAGTTCATTTTGCATCTCTATTGGCACCTTTGATAAAGTGCGGTGATTAAGGTTTTCTTCTAAAGGTCACTTCAAACAAAAAACAAAGGGGGATTTTTGCTACATTGTTTTTCACAAAGTAATATTGTTCTCCAAACTTGAACTTGAAATCTTTGTGAATAGAAGTTTCGTTTCAAAGAGTGCATATTAACACACTAAGTGTTTTTCTACAAAGCACAATGCAAAAAGGGTGGCAAAGAGTTGTCGATGATCATTGTTTTTTATTTTGACTTTATTGGGAATTCTTTCCCATCAAAATGCACGGACATGAAAAATCATTATGCTTTTTTTGAAAAAGACTTTGAAAATATTGGTTAAGCATCGACAATTGTTTCATTTCATTTAATGTTTTGACTTACCCTAATCATGACATGGTTGTAAAGAAGAACCTTTCTAAGGCGTCAGCCGAGTGAGCAAGCAGTGGTGAAATGGTATTTTGATGACTTCTTCTACCAGCCCAGGTGTAGTCCTCTCCATTGTCTAGGCTTTATAGAATACTTTTTTCTGTGAATCGATGTGGATACACTGTTAGTAATTGTTTTTGTTTTATCTGGAAGTTTCGACTGCATGTATAGGGTTTCTGCTTTAATACTTTATGACTGTTAAGTGTTCATTGAAAGTTGTTTTGTTGGGTTATAATAGTTGTTGTTAAGGTGTGCCTCTATAATCTTGGTGTGTAAATACTTGTTTGGAAACTCATTTTGGATTTGTTGAAGTAATGTTTACCCTTGTGTCAGGGTTGTAATCATTTGTGTTTATTGTGTTAAAAATAAAACAACCCTTATCGGGCCTGTTGTTGAAGATTACAGGTTTATCAAATTGTCTTGTGGGCTTATGTGTGTGGTTATACATCTTTCAAGGATGTCAGTTTGTTATAAGGTATATGGCAGTTATCTGTTGGTTATACTAAATACCTTTTTGACAAGTTTATTGCGATGGATTATAGTTGCAGACTTGCATGGAAAATGTTGTTGTGTAACTGGAAAAGGCAGTTGCTGGTTCGGCTTCATGTGGAAGTTGCTCATACAGTTTTCAAACAGATTCTTTTTTAGAACAGAGGACTTATATATTTTGTATTGCTCATTCAATGTTTTTTTGGATGAGAGGATTTGAAAAAAATATAGATTATATCTTTCTAAAGGACAATATATTGTTTTTGAGGCTTGGAACTTTGTGACTCTGATTCTGAGGTCATTGTAGAACAGAGTATGTTATTATTGAAATAGAGACCAACTCTGTGTTTACAATTCTTTCATATTTTTACATTTCAAAAGTCTATCAGTGAGATAGCACTATAAGACTATCAGTGAGATAGCATCATTGTCAATGAGACAAATCTGCCAATGAGGCACTATAATTGTTAAATTTGATAAGATAAGGCCAATGAGGTCAATTTTGAGTGGTTTTCTACCCCAGAGGGTTTCCACTCAGGAAAATTTCTTTGTGTCAAATTTTCTGTGATGATTGCTTTCTTTATTTAGGAAAATATTTGAATTATCTTAAAAGTTTCCATTTTTAAATCCAGTTGATTTTGATCACTGATTCACCCCCCCCCCTCTTAGTGATCACCATACTCTTAACACTTTGTTGCTTGCAATTCTGCCGTGAAATCTATAACAAAGCTCCACAAACCCCCATGGCGACATTCTCTCATCAAGAGTAGCAAAAATAAATGAAAATAGAAAATGAATTATTTTCCATTCATTTTAGGTTTTGATAACCTAAAGGAAGCTGATAGAGTAAAGGAATTTTTCCTTTATTTTATTTTAAAAGTCTAGTCACTTATGTTTATGCCGTGGTATTTCATATGGCTTGTAATTCTTTTGAATATTTCATAACACTTAGTTAATAAGCCTTTTGTATTTGGCTTTTTATTTTGCATTTAAAATTCAAAATTGTATAACTTTATTTAAGTGATGAAATATAAATCACTTTAAATAAAAGTTATTTATGAATGCAAAGTAAAGATGTCTTATGATGCAATTTTTAAATGATGGACTAAGGAAGAGTTAAATGAAGCAATGACACTTTTACTTACATCTTGGAAGTGGTTGAAAAAATTGGCCAACATGTGGAGCAAAAATAGGATTTTTGGTCACTTAATTGAGAGTTCAGTTTCAGTTAAGAGTCCAAATGGGTTGAGTATCAATCAAGGAGCATTTTGAGGCACTTAACTCATTGTTTCTTGTAGTTGCAACCCTATTTTTGAGGGATTTTCAATTATGCACGACCCTTTGGGTTGTTTTCAAATTTAGAACTCCTTATGCATATTTTGAGGAGTTTCTTTCAGTTAGATGTCTAATTTGACAGAGAGGTTGGAGTTTAACAACTTGTATAAGTCTTTTTCTCCTCTCATTTTCTCTTCAGTTCTTGCTAATTCATCTTATGCTACTTGTAATTTTTAGAGTTTTGGAGCAGAGGTGAAGAGTTTGTAACTCATTTTCAGTGATCAATACAACATTGCAACACCTTTTTGAGAGTAATATGAAGCAGTTTCCCTTCTCATTTTTTTGAAATTGTGTACTCAGTGATTCGTGCAATTTATGTGATATCTTTTTCCTTATAATTGCATTTCATAGTGGTACCTTTATGCAAAGTTACACATATATTTGCAGGTTATAAGTTGTGCCAATAATATAATCAGTCTTGTGAGAAAAAACATATTTTCTCCTACTAGGATAGTGAGAATTTAGCCTTCTTATAAATTTTTAATACAAAGTTTATGAGTTTTGAGTTGTGCAAAAATAAGCTTTTGTTACTGGTTTTTTGTGTGTTTCCATTTGAGAAGACTTCATAGATTTATTTGGTGCATCACCTTTAGGACTAGATTTCATTTACATGTTTTTTCCTCCTTTCTCTTTTCTCTGCAAAGTCATTAGTAAGACCAATTCAAGTGAGGTATCAAGGGGAGCCAACCCTTTCTCTGGAGGTCCATTCTCTCTATAGATTACCTATAGCCTAGGAATGTTCCCATGTGTCACAAACTTGTTGAGTTGATAGCTTAGCAAAGGGTGCATGTTGTAGTGATAATAGGTTGATTAACATATTTTTGCTTGTATTATAGGTATGGGCTATTACTCTATGAGAGGGAGCCTTAGATTTTAGGAATCTTGTATAAAGGTTTGGCATGTCACTTCTGACAAGGACCCTACAAATAGAATGAATTATTTTAGAAGATGGGATAAACAGAGTCACATAAATGACCTGTCTCTTAGGCCTTTGAGGGGTGGTAGCGACTATGACTATATTTACATACTCTTTGACTTGTGAAGAAGAATGTTTTAATAAAGAAGTTTTCTTATCAAATTTTTGAGTAGAAGGAGATGTCTCTAAGAAATCATGGTCTAAGGCATTGTCCAACATCTCAAAATCTCGTTTAGAAAAATCCTTATCAAAAGCATTGAAATTTTGAAGAAAAAGATCTGACATGATTTCATTCATGTCAAGTTCACCAAAATGTATAGGGGTTTCACTACCCTTAATATGGTGAGGTATTAAGGAGAAAACAACACTCAATTATCTCAAAGATCAAAGCTCAACTGATGAGATAAAGAATGAAGAATGTTTGTACTATTTAATTGAATAAACACTAAACTACTACTAACAAGTATAATGAAATCACTTAATTAGAGGAACAAATATTAGAATTGAAATCTCTTATATACATAAATAGAAAGTGCATAAGCTACTAATTTTTTCATCGATAGGATTAGCTCTGAGCCATGGACAACAATTCGTCACAGGGACATTTGCACCCACATTGCCATCTCTAATGAAACAAAAAATAAGAAACCAAAATCTGAGAAGTCTAGCTTGTCAAACCTATACATTTTCACACAAAAAGAATGAAATAAATGTTGGGGGTTGTTTTGGGGGTTTCCTCAAGAAAACCCTCACTTTGGTTTTTCCACCTCCACGAATAGCTAGATAGGATTGAGATAGATAAAATGCATAAAGTAAAAGATGTGTGATAGAAATAAACCTTGTAAAGGAGGAGAACCCCTATCACGAATAAAATAGACGTGCAATAGAAACAAACCTCACAAAGGAGGAGAATCCCTATCACAAATAAAATAGATAAGATAAGATAACAAGAGAGCATTACCAATATCTCATGGCTCCTTTCTTGGATTGATACATGTGATGTAGTAGCATGCAAGAGAAGCCTTGTTTGTTGCTTGAGAGAGAAATCTAGAAGAGCTTCACCATGAGAATAAGAGAGCAAGAAGAAAGCCAAAGAGAGTGAAGAGAATGAGATTAATGAGAATGAGAGTTGAAAATGAGGTTTTGTGAGGCTGCACATGTGAGATGAGTCGTTACATACACTTCCATGTTGTTATGACGTGTTTCATAAGAAAAAGACGTGGAATATTCACATTTGAATCTTAGAAAGTTCAGGGATGCTAGTGCATTATGGAGACATTTTTGTGTTATGCTAGTGTCCTACTCAAAACTTTGCACAAGTAAGGTATTCATGATACTAGTGCTTAATCATTAATTTCCCATGGGGTCAGAATCATGAAATTCAAACTTATGGGTTTTTTTCATAAATGTGGTGAGCTTAAATGTGTAAGTGTGGAATTTCCATAGGATGCAATTTTATGAAACTACACTAAGTATTTCTACTATAACTTTGATAACCCAGTTAAAAGTACTTAATTTCTTTTCACAGTCTTGGGTTCTTTTCACTCTAGCATATCCCTAGTGTAACTAAATTGGCCTTCACGTTTCATTGGCCAGATATAGTCACTTGTAGATATTAACATATATTTTTTTACACTCTACTTAGAAGATAGGTTTCTATTATAACATAGCTAGCATTCCAAAATTATTAAAAAAAAATCTCTTTGGCATATATACAACAATCCTTTGTGCCCACCAAATATTCTCTCCTCTATAGGTTGTCTGGTGTATATCTCCTTCACTTAATGATTATATTTGAAGTTAATTTATTGTGTCATAATGTTAAATTTTATTCATTTTTAGATGTTATTTATATGGTACTACAAGTTCTACTCTATTATCCTTGTTTTCTATAAATCATCTTGAATAGGTTTTAAATTCATTTTTTGGGGAATACCATCTTGTAATCATTATTATTGTAAAAAGGATTGGAAATAGAAGTTGAGTCTTTTGTTGCCACAAATATGACACTAAGATATAGACTAAGCTTGTATTTGCACATGAAGAAGCCCTACAATTTCCTTGATATATGTAGATGGATATGATTAAATGGTAGTGATTGTAAAAAAAGTCTCTTACTAAAAACAATGCTTTTATTTAAACATTTCTAAACATCTTGTAGAATTTCTCTCCTCTAAAGGTCATTAGTTATTTATATTTTGAATGCTAACTCTAAAAACATAGATAACCTATCATTCGGAGAAAAGCTTCAGATAGGTGGGAATATATAGAGTTTTTTAAATTAACTTAATGCTTTTCTTCAAACTTTGAATACATAATTGAAATTTATGCTTTTGTTCAAATGGATTCACCTAAAACACTCTAACCAAATTGTTGGGAATATATTGCAAAACATCCCATCATATCATTACAATTTTCAAAGAGAACCTAGAAACAATTTGACATTAGCACACATAATAATTAACTTAAAATTATGTTCTAGTAGAAAATATTCATGACTCTGCAGTGTCAACAACCTTGGTTTACTACTTCCAAAGGAGCTTGCAGCTGAATTTTTTTTAGCTAATATTCAATGAACCCTATTGGACATTAGAAACCTTTTTTGGGATGTTGATTATTAGATGTTGTGAGAACTACTTCTTGTGTAAAGCCAGACTCCCCAACCTTTACCAATTTCACCCACGTTCTCCTCTCATGCAAGATGTGAAAGCCTTTCAAGGCACATGGGGAGAGATTTTATTATATTTTTTTATAATAATAAAGGTATCACCTATTTTACTAAAATAATATTGATGCATTTTTATTTTATTTTTATTCTTGTTTTTAAATAATCTTTAACTCCTTTTTTCTAAAAAAAACAAGAGAACTTTTAATATCTTTATTAAAATATAATATTATTTATTAATAATATATATATATATATATATATTTATTATAATAATAGCTACATAAAATAAAATTTCAATTCTCATTTAGATTGGGCTCATTTTGACGAAACGTCAAATTTCAACTATATATCAACCAGTCAACCAGTAGTGCACCCTTGTGTTAGGTTTGGCTCATGACCCGATGTTGACAGAGGCCCTTTATATTACTTAATGTAGTGTAGGAAATTGTATACCTCTACAATTTCACACTATGTTTGGGTCCCTCAATTTATTAGACTTAATTAATCTTCTAATTTTCCAAATTATGCATTCCAAAGCCTTATTCTTACCATTCTCCAAAAGGGAAACCAACATTTAATTAATGCATTTAATAATTTAATTGCCATGAAATATGTGTGTCTTGGAAATTTAGGCCAGGACCCATTCACCCATGGGAAAATGGGTCCCCTTTAGGTGCCAAGACCCATTTAAAAATATGTTTTGGGAAGCCTCTTAATGATTCAAATTCAAGTTGTAAGTGTCAGCTTTTGGAATCTAATTTTTGGGAAATTAGATAAACATGTATATATATAGTCTTTTTATCGTTTGAAATCATCTAGCATCAAGAAAAATGTTAAAGAGAAAATATTATTGTCAAGATCATTCAAGAGTAGATTTATCAGTCATTTACAATACCAATCAAGATCCTAACATCATGTTCAAGTTGATCCATAACTTGATATTCAAGTTGCGATAATGAAAATTTCAAAAAAATCTAAGTAGATGGCTCTACAACAAGTGCAAACAGGTGGGAATGGGCACGAAGGAGGATTTTTGAAATTCTTAGATGTTGGCAACCAGGGAGATGATGACCCTGACGCGAATGACTCTTGTGCTAAGATTTTGGTGGTTGTGTTTGTTTTGTTGTATTTGGAGACATTTCTCAGTGTTGGTTTTGTGTCTCCTACTGCTAGTGTGGGGGGTTGTGCTTCTAGGAAGCTTCACCCTTGCTCCCTTGTTGACAAGTTGCTTCATGAAGCTTGGGTGTCTCTCTGTGATGGTCGTGATGGGAAATTTGTGGTCCAAATCTCTCTTCTAGCCCCTTTACTATGCTTCTACCAGTTTATGGGGGTTGTGTGTGTTTGGTGCCTGACAATGTTTATGTTTGAGGGTGTTTCTATGGCATTGCTTCTTGATACTTATCCCTTGTTGCGTCCATGGTTGGTTTTCCTTCGTGGCTACCTCTTGTGCGTTGTCAGTTTTGGTGCCGAGCTTTGGTGCTTGGGCTATTCTGCCTTTGTTGGCTCCACTTGGTGGGGTTCATTTATGAGGGACGTTTTTGTTGCCCTATTCATTGGTGCTTCTTCTCTCTTCCTGCCCTCTCGGCTTCCTATTGAGGTGGATATCCCTCCTTTTGAGGCATAGGTGGTGTTTGAGAGTGTGGTTAAGGGTTTTTCTCTCCAGTTGCTCTCTTTCTTATTGGGATTTGGTTTGACCCCCTTTTTGGGAATGGTGTTCTGCCTTCGAGGTAGGTTGGTGAAGAATGCTAGCTACGTGTTAGCCTGGTTGAAGATGTTCAATGAAGCATTGAATTTTTTTGTTGCTTTGTTTTCATTAACCTTCCTCATGTTGTTGGGGTTAAATTTTTTTGTCATGTCCCCAATTTGGAGCAATAAGGAGAATATATTAAATTAATTACTTATAAAGTTATTAAAAATAAAATATTAAAAAGTAACCTTAAATTTAATTAATTTAATATTAAAGTGACTAAAAATAAAATATTATCAAAAAGTCACTTAAGAGAATAAAATAATAATTTATTCTAGAAGCTTCTTGAAATCTCTTGTAATTTCTTTATAAGGAGCTTTTGGAGGGCATTTGAGATATCCCAAAGTCAATTTCACTTACTGAGTATTGGAGAGCTTGAATGCTTGGTTGGAGAAGTCAAATTCTCTAAGGTCACTAGTTTCAGTTGTGGAACACCAACCCTAGCTAGAAATTGGAGAAAGTTATCTTAGACTTTCTAATTGTTCCTGCAACTTCAAAATTTATGGCTTTCATCCAATTTTGCTATTAAGAAATCAATTTAGAGATTACATTCAGATTTTCAATCATTGCAGCCATAGGAGAGAAGGTCAATTTTGCTTGTGGAGCTTCCATTCTTGCAGCGAATCACTTAGGAGCTAAGGCGTACATTTTATAAGAACTTAGTGATAATGTTTGGTGAATGAATGAAGAAAAATCTGAAGGATATTTGTTTATTTCATCTCAGCCATTGCTGAAATAGGGACAACTCAAGAAGGTGGTACGATTTTTAGGAGGCCATAATAAATCACAAATAAATTCTGATAGCATTGTTGGTGGGTATTAAGGTTAAGCGCTACACTTTTGGAGCCATTGAAGCCATATCCAAGGAGCATTGAATTATTCTATGGTGGTTGCAATCTCATTCTAGGTTCTATCAAATTCATATAATCAACATAGTAGTGTCTATTTTGCAATTAGAAGGGTTTGCATTAGTTAGCAAAGACTTATATTGGTTCTATGCATTTGTAATCTTTCATATCAAATTGTAAGAACTTCATATCCAATGTTAGTGGGCTTCCATTGTAAGAGAAATCAGTTCTGCATATGACATTTGTATTCCAAGAGTCTTGGTTGAGATAAATATAGATTGCATTCCATTTTGTATCAATCAAATACATTATAATATAAATTGGAGATATAAGGGATTCATGGCAGTTTTTTGTTTTAATGTCAAGGCTAATTGCACATCAATTGTTTGATAAAATGTCTCTCATACTTCATTGCATAGTTTACTTCATTGGTTGCATGCCAAGTGTTTGTAGAAATGCCATCTTGTTGTAGGTGCTCATTTCACATAGTTACTTTATGTATATGCATTCAAAAACACAAAAAGAGTTGCATTTTCATTTTAGGAAGTTGAATAAGCAATTCAGAAGTAGTTTGATTTCTTCAATTCATCATTGCAATCATAAAAATAAAAAACAAAGCAAACTGAAACAACAATCAGCAAGTAAGAAGTTCGTCAACAAAGTGTTTGACAAAATACCAAAGGCAGAAAATCAGTGTTTTTGGATCAGATTTGGTTAGGCAATTTACAGTGGTATCAAGGCAAGTTTTCCTACCAACCTGTTGGGTGACGAGCAAAGAATTTTTACACATTCCAAATAGCATCCCATTTGATGTTGCTTACAACAGATTGAAGAAGGGTTTGAATCCATTTGAACTCAAGGAACAAAGTAGTACTCAACACATTCTTTGTGACCTTGCAAGAGGACAACAAGAAATAATGGAAGAATTGGCTAGAGGAAGGGTAGAAGCAGCTAAAGCAAGAGAATAATTATCACAAATTCTTAGGCAACTTGTGAACAATGGGAACAACAGTAGGACCAATGGACAGAATGGATAGAACGGAAGGCAAGACAACAATTACACAACTCAAAGAACTGTTAGAGCAACAAGTAGAGCAACTCTGAGGCCTCTTATGCCTCAATTCTTGAGGGGACAAACTACTACAAATCAAGAGTAGCAAGAACAAGAAGAAAATTGTGATGATTATTTGAGGGAATATAACTCTTTGGGAGATGAATTCCATGCTCCCATGACACTAGTAGACTTTTGCAATCTCAAGATGAGAAATAGACCTAGAAACAATGGTCGAGGTGGACAAAATCAAAATTTGCAGCGAAAAGTAGGGAATCTTACTATACCTACTTTTGATGGTTCTAGCAAATGCATAGCTAGAGCATGGGTCCAAAAGTTGGATACCTACTTCAAACTTAATCCTATGATGGAGATAGAGGCTATAAAATATGTCACCTTGCATTTGGATGGAGAGGCACATGAATGGTGGTATCATGGGATTTCCACTTTTGGACATGCCAACATCACATCTTACCTAGAGTTCACACAGAGACTCATTGATAGATATGATCAGAAGGATCCAAAACTTCACTTCAGAGAGTTAGCACAGCTTCAGTAGATTAGGTTTGTAGACTCCTACATCTCAACATTCCAATGTTTGGAAGTTATGGTGACTGATGTTTCAGAACAACATTTGGTGACACTCTTCATTGAAGGTTTGTCTGAACCCCTTCGCAGTTGGATTAAGGCCTTCAAATCAGATTCTCTTCAGGATGCAATCACTAGAGCTAGAGACATGGAATCTAGCCATCAAAAGAGAAAATCCTCAAGTAACCAAAAGAACAAAAATTCTTCCAACACACCCCCTACAAAATACATAGAAGAAAAGTCTACTTCTAAGAAGGACAATAAGAAGAACAAGATGGATGAGGATTTTTGCAGACAGTGTAGGGAGAAAGGAATTTGCTACCATTGCAAGGAGAAGTGGGTGAATGGACATAATTGCTTGGGAAAGGGAAAGGTTCATCTTATTGAGGTAGTGTCAGAAAGTGAGAATGAACTTGGAGATGAGGACAACAGTAGTTTAAATGAGGAGCTTGAACATAAGGGATCAATTTGTACCCTATTCAATTCACCTATGTTCAACTCTTTCATAGTTAGAGGAATCCTACATGGCCAGTACACCACAATTTTGGTGGACAGCAGAGCTACACATAACTTCATTGATTCAACTATGGTAGCCAAGCAAAGATTAGCAATGTAGGACTTTGAGGGGTTCAAAGTCATGGTAGCAAGTGGATACACTTTAAAATGCAAAAGGAAAATTCCTTAATTAAGTATCTCACTTGGTAATTATATAGTCATTGATGAATTCTATGTGGTAGATTTGGGTGCTGACCATGCCATTCTAGGTATCTAGTGGCTCTATTCATTGGGAGAGTACTCACAAAACTTCAAGAAGATGACACTCAAGTTTTGGACAATGAATGGTAAGAGAGTGGTGCTTAGGGGAAAAGTTGATAAAGCATCCAAGGATGTATCGATAAAACACATGGAGAGCATTCCATTTCATCAGGATGTGTCAAAGGTAGCTGTGGATGTTACAGATAGAGTAGATGACATTCATGATAATGTTGATGATATTGTTGCATTGAGTGATGAGTCATCCCTTGATGTTAACAGTTTGGCAGGGGAGGTGAGAGACTTTCATCTCAATTGCATTCTTGGCAGTGTCCACCAGTTTTCTTTTGATCCACATGTGGAGGATGTGACCATGGAATTACTTATTAAGCGAGATGGGTTGAAAAAGAGGAGTTTGGACTCATCATGATTCAACTTACCAATAACTTCAAAGGATGATTACAAGCAGGAATTGAAAACTTGGTCCGACTCGATTCCAGAAGCTCGCTTGATGGATTGTTGGCTTCCCAGATTGGTGAGTGGGAACATTAATAGGGACTTCAGCATTTTTTATGAGTGGTTGAGAGGAGTCCTTCTTAGGGTTGTTGGGATCCAGGCGAATGGTGGATAGACTTGCTCCAGATTGCATGGCAGTGGTCTTGGGATGGCAATCGTAGATTGCTTGAGGACAAGCAATCTTTGGGAAGGGAGGACTATCATGTCCCCAATAAGGAGAATATATTGAATTAATTGCTTATAAGGTTATTAAAAAATAAAATATTAAAAAGTAACCTTATATTTAATTAATTTAATATTAAAGTGACTAAAAATAAAATATTATCAAAAAGTCACTTAAGAGAATAAAATAATAATTTATTCTAGAAGCTTCTTGAAATCTCTTGTAATTTCTTTATAAGGAGCTTTTGGAGGGCATTTGAGATATCCGAGAGTCAATTTCACTTACTGAGTATTGGAGAGCTTGAATGCTTGGTTGGAGAAGTCAAATTCTCTAAGTTCACTAGTTTTGGTTGTGGAACACCAACCCTAGCTAGAAATTGGAGAAACCTATCTCAGACTTTCTAATTATGCCTGCAACTTCAAAATTTGTGACTTTCAGCCAATTTTTCTATTAAGAAATCAATTTAGAGATTACATTTAGATTTTCAATCATTGCAGCCATAGGAAAGAAGGTCAATTTTTCTTGTGGAGCTTCCATTCTTGCAACGAATCACTTGGGAGTTGAGGCGTACATTTTATAAGCACTTGGTGATAATGTTTAGCGAATGAATGAAGACAAATCTAAAGGATATTTATTTATTTCATCTCATCCATTGCTGAAATAGGGACGACTCAAGAAGGTGGTACGATTTTAGAAGGAGGCCATAATAAATCACAAATCAATTTTGATAGCATCGCTGGTGGGTATTAAGGTTAAGCGCTGAAATTTTGGATCCATTGAAGCCATATCTAAGGAGCATCGAATTATTCTATGGTGGCTGAAATCTCATTCTAGGTTCTATCAAATTCATAGAATCAACATAGTAGTGTCTAGTTTGCAATTGGAAGGGTCTGCATTAGTTAGCAAAGACTTATATTGGTTCTATGCATTTGTAATCTTTCATATCAGATTGTAAGAACTTCATATCCAGTGTTAGTGGGCTGCCATTGTAAGAGAAATCAGTTATGCATATGGCATTTGTATGCCAAGAGTCTTGGCTGAGATAAATATAGATTGCATTCCATTTTGTATCAATCAAATACATTACAATACAAATTGGAGATATAAGGGATTCATGGAAATTGTTTGTTTTAATGTCAAGGCTGATTGCACATCAATTGTTTGATAAAATGTCTCTCATACTTCATTGCATAGTTTACTTCATTGGTTTCATGCCAAGTGTTTGTAGAAATGCCATCTTGTTGTAGGTGTTCATTTCGCATAGTTACATCATATATATGCATTCAAAAATACAAAAAGAGTTGGATTTGCATTTTAGGAAGTTGATTAAGAAATTTAGAAGTAGTTTGATTTCTTCAATTCATCATTGCAATCATAAAAACTAAAGATAAAGTAAATTGAAACAACAATCAACAAGCAAGAAGTTCGTCAGCAAAGTGTTTGACAAAATACCAAAGGAAGCAAATCAGTGTTTTTGGATCAGATTTGGTCAGGCACTTTACAGTTTGTGAGACCATCTCTTGTCCAGTTTTGGGGAGATGGGGGTTTGCTGCTAGTGTGGTGTAGAGTGGTCTATGTTGGTCATTTTGTGATGCTAGTTCCCTGCTATAGGTGTGTTCGATGGGGGTTTGTTTTAGAGCTCCTTTGGAATTCTTGTTTTTTCTCACACCCTAGGTGGTGCTAAGGTTAATAAGTACTAGTGTTGCTTTTTTTTTTCTTACTTTCTTCCTGTATCCTCATTCTATGACTTCTATTGAGGTGGAGTCATTCCCTTTTGAGGTGGTGTGTGTGGTTTTGGTGGAAAGTTGTGATCTATTTTGAATGGACCTTTTCATCGAATGGACCCTTTGTTTCTTCTGTCTGGATGCCTTGGGAGGAGGTGTTTGCTTTTTCTACTAGAGTTCTTGCTTGTTACCATGTTCTACAAATTTTGTATTCAACTGAGGTGAATATTGCTCCTATTAAGGTGGAGCCCTCTCCTATTGAGGTGGAGCTGGAGGTTGTAGAAATGGTGGGAAGTGCTTATCTCCTTTGTTGATTCTTATTGAGGTGTTCCATGCTTGCTCTGGAGGGAAGTTTCTTTTGTAGTTATGGTCCCCACTTCTTCCTTTCCTATAGAGGGGAGCCCCATCCTTTTGAGGTGGTTTCGGGTTGGTGTCTAGTTGATTGGTGTAATTTGAAGAAAGTTTCTCTGCAGAAGTTTCTAATTCTTACCCTTCTTTTGGTGGGAATATGTTGGGCTTAGTTTCTAATTTGAGCAAAAGGTCTACTATAGTCCAACTCCTGTAGGTGATTTATGGCTTGGTTGTTTCAAGTAGTCTTTTGGGCTTATTGTGTTGTGGATTGTTTCTTGGCTGAAGGCCTTTGTTGTTTCTTTGTCCTTGACTTAGGACTGTTGTTTGTCCTAATTGTTTGTTGCTCCTGGTTTTGGTGCTAGGAATGGGTTGTTAGTATGTCTTTGACTTAGGACTATTGTTGGTTCTGAGTGTTCTATCACTCCTGGTTATCTGGTGACCAAGTGTTGCTTGTTATTTTGGTGTGTTACTATGGTGTTTCTTTTGGTGTTGTTTCTTCATTTTTTTGGAAAAGTTTGAGACTTTGTTGTTTGGAAGTGTCCTTTTCTTAGCTTTGTAAAAGGTTATTGGTCCTTTCAAAACCTTGCTTACCTTATCAAAAATATCATGTTCAATTTTATGTGTGTTCATGTTGTCTTGTGAAGGCTAATATGCTTTTTCAATCCTCAAGCATCCAAATCAATCAAGAAAAGCAAGATCCAATTCCTTTGGAGAGATGTGTTTGACTTCAGTCCTTTAAGGAATTCATTGAAGGGTGTTGAGTTGTAACAAGTTTTCATTCATCATTTCCTTCCCTTTGTGATTATCTTTTTATCAAGGTTTAATTAGTACCAAACTGGGATTTGACCAAGGCAAACCCCCATACAAACAAAACAAAACAATTTTTCCCTCTTCATGTATGTCCAAATTATAAGTTGAAGGAGTGGAAAGATCCTAAAGAAGAAATTTTTCATTATTGCATTCGTTTTCATCAAAGTTTTCAAACCACAAAAACTAAGTTATAGAATTTATTTTCGTCATTCCGACAAGTTTGCAAGCATAAATCAACATCTCAAATCTGGCACTAGAGGACTGCAAAAATAATTTTCAGAACACCTACTTGGGATCCATTCACCCAAGGGTGGCCTTTCCCTCCTACACTACTCAAAAACATCTTTTGGTGATAGGTACATACCATCAAACCCTTCTTAGATTTTCCTACAAGGTTTTGTTTCTATCTCGGTATATTTGGGAATCTACAATTTACATTCTATGTTTCATAATGTATTTAGTTGCATTGTTTGAAATCATTCCTAATCATAATCTACCCATGTCTTCAAAATATCCCTCCCATGAATTATGTTCTAAGGGAATCACCATTGAGGTTGAAATTCCTTTGGCATTGCAATTGTTGGGAGATTCTTAATGAAATTTGGAAAGGAGGAAATTGAGTGTTTAGCCCTCTCTTTTCCCACCATTTCATTTTGGTGAAATCATAATCTACCTTTGTCTTCAAAGAATCCCTCCCATCAATTCAGATATAAGGGACTCACCATTGAGGTTAAAATCCCTTGGAATTTGCATTGTTGGGTGATTCTTAATGAAATAGGGAAAGGAGGACCACTAAATCTTAATTCCAGGAATTGAGGGTTTAGCCCCCCTCTTTTCCCACCATTTCATTTACTTAGTTTAGAATTTATTCTTATGCAACTATATATAGGTAAAGAATGTATATATAAATTAATCTTATACAACTTAGCTACATGAATCTAAGTGTGTGTGTGTGTGTGTGGATCCCATCATGGCAGGTTACCTCCATCAACTAGAACCTTCTCTCAATGATACTCTCTCTCCAATCTAAGAGAATGTTAATAATCCATCACACACTTATAAAACATGCATATAATTAATCATCGCCATTATAATTATTCTTAATCATACTTTAAAGGACAAACATAAGCATACTGTCCTACCGAATTGTTTGTTATTAAATAATTAATACACATTAATTGAATAATTAAGCTAAGCTAATTAAATGAGATGTGACAATTTTATTAGGTATTATGATGAAAAATATGGTGAACATGACGTGTTGTCCCTTTCCTCTACCCCTATCAAGGATTTTAATTATTTATGGACCATGTTATTTGATGGTGCATTTTCCAAAGATGGTTCAAGGGTTGGAATTATTCTTATCTTACCCAATGGTAAATATTTCAAATATGCATTCAAGTTGACATTACAATACACTAATAATATTATAGAGTATGAAACTATTGTACTAAGATTGAATTTTTCTCACAATCATGAAATTAAATGTTTAAAGGGTTCTCAAATATTTAGAAATTAGTGCACCTTTCAAATTAAAAAAAATATATAGCTAGATAAAAGGTTAAAACTATATAGGAATATTGTTTGGTACACAATTGAATTATTTGATGTGATTTTATTTAAACGGATTTATATATCAAAGAATGTTGATACTAATGCTTTGATTGTTGAAGCATCCAATTTTGATTTGAAATTAGTGCCCTCTCACTAGCAGTCTAATGTTGATATCCTTACAAGGGTTAGCATACCTAATAACATCCACAACTGATAGGTATTGATTGACAACCAACAAGTATATATATGTTCTTGAAATGTATGGATGAATTTGACCATCAACTGATTGATTGGGAGCCTATGGTTGAATTAGAAGATGGAAATGAAATTGTGTTAGGTAATGAAATAGGGCAATTGAAAACCAACATCATTCTTGAAGGACTAGTGGAGTTGGAAAGAATTTGATAGTGCAAATTGTTTTAGGAATAGTAATCATATTGATGAAGATAATGCTAAAGGCATAAATCTAGGGATTGAAGTAGTCCCATAGATGAATTACAATGTTAAGAGGTTGAAAGTAGTAGAAAAACACATATTGATTGCACTACTAAAAATATTCAAAAAGTGTTTCACATGATCTTATGATGAACTCAAGGCCTACATGGAGAATTTATTTCAACATACAGTCTCTCTCCAATCTAATGCAAAGTTTTTTTGACAAGAATAGAGGCCAATCAATACTCTGCTTTCTCCCAAAAGGAAAAATGAGTTAATGAAGCTAAAGGAATGAGATATCATCAAGCACTTTCAACACTCTAAGTGAGTTTCAAACTCGGTCCCAATTAGGAACAAGAATGGAGAGATAAGACATGTGTTGACTTTAGAAAAATAAACATCAAGTCTCTTGAGGATAATTATCTACTTCCAAGACTGAATCTTTTACTATATATGGTAATTGGATCAAAGTTGGTATCTATGATGGATGGATTCTCTAGATACAATCAAGTGGTGTTCAACAAGTCAAATGACACAAAATTACATTTACTACCACTTGGGGCATCTATGTATACGTGATCATGTCATTTGGACTAAAGAATGTAGGATCAACCTGTCAAAGAGAAATGGATATTGGTTTTATATACCTCATTAATGAGATCATGATAGCACACCAATATGAACTAACAACCGATTCCAAGGATAGGAAATATCATTGCAATAACTTCGATCTAATCTTAAAAAGGTGTATAAAATATGTGATTTCCTTAAATCCAAAAAAGCACATATTTGGGAAGAAGAAAAAATGTTGGGACATTTGTATTGAATAATGGGATAAGGATAGAAAAATAAATAAATAAATTGACCGCACTCCAAAGCCCAAAAAATTCAAGAGTTTGTAGTCCTTTAGGAAAACTTTGTTATAAGGTTCATACCAAACTTTTCTAAGAAAACCAAAGCAATCTCCAAGATGTTGAGAAAAGAGAAACCAATTTTACATGGAGTAATGAACTAGATAAAGCATTAAGAAGGTAAAGGAAGCCATTAAAGAAGCACCAATCTTGGTGATTCCAAACTATTCCAAACCATTCCAACTCTTCTGATTAGCCTAATTTCATACTATTGTTGTTGTGTTGCTCCAAAAGAACAAGGATGGATACGAGAAACCTACTTCATTTTTCAGTGTCTATAAAGAATTGAATTGAAGTATCCAATAATGGAGAAACATTCTTATACCATATTCAAAATATTGATTAAAAAACAAACACAATTGATTCCAAAATAAATCTTTTGAATAATACTACATGGATGGTGGAAAAATAATACTAACTAATGTTTATGTGCTTGTTGAAGCCATCAAGAATTATAGGCTATATCTAATAGGTGTGAAGACCATTGTATATGTTTCATCTATAATAGTAAAGTACATATACTCAGTAGGAAGCCTCAAGTAACAGATGTAGATGTATCAACAAGATCCAAGGATATGGTATTGAGGTGCAAACAACAAAGTTGGTTAGAGGTCAAAGTCTAGCTAAACTAATGACAAATTCAAATCTAGAAGTACTTAGGTCAATGTTAAAAATTCTTATTGTGAAATTATTTATTGTCCTTTGATAGATGATCCATAATATAAGGATATCATCTTCTACTTGGAAATTATTAGATGTCTAAGGTATAATGAATGATAATTAGAAAATAAGTGTTAATTTCCAACCCCAAAGATATGGGATAGTACATAATAATTTGATGTGGAGATATCCTAATGGGTTTTTCTAAAATGGGTGTTTACAAGTACCCTTCATCTAACACCTATGATTGTTGAACTTCTTTCTAGTAGTAGGGGATTAATTTCATAGGGGAGATCCAAGAAATATCAAGCAATAGTTATAGGAAATTCTTGTAGCTACTAACTACTTTTCTGAATGGGTTGAGGCAATTCCAATCTATAATGCTAGATCCAAGGCGGTAGTAGAATTATTATTAACATCATAACCATATTTGATATACCTACAAGAATTATTATATATAATTCCATGTATCTCAAATCACATGATATTTCAATAATGTCTATTAAGTATGGGATTGATTTGATAAAGTCATTCCCTTATCATCCCCAAGAAAATGAATAAAGTGAATCCAACAATTAAAGCCTCATGTAGATCATTAAAATGGAATTGATTGTGAATAATAAAATATGGAATCGCAAGTTAAAATATGTTTTGTAAGCTAATAAAGTTACAAGAATAATATTGATAAGGGCCCATTTAAATTTTTTTATGGTTTGGAAGATAAAATGCAAGTCAATTTGAAGTTGATAGTGTATCAATTTTTGTAGGATGTTGGAGGGGAAAATAAAGTCATCTCTCAAAGAATTATGGAACTATAAAATTTGGATGAAAATAGGACAGTTTCACATGGAAAAATCTCATCAAACAAGAAGAAAACGAAACATTTATTTGATAAGAAATCATTGCAAGGAAACTTTTGACTTGGAGACATGGTTCTCATGTGGAATGTCATATTAGAAGATAAAGAGAAATATTAGAAGTTTGATCCTTTATGGCTTGGGCCATATAAAATTATAGAGTATGGTCATAGTGTGTGCCATCTTAAGGATCTAATATGAAATCTAATGAATTTTTCAGTTCATGGTCAATGTTGGAATCTAATTTGATTGTGTCCAATTATAATTGAGTCATAGCCCTTATGAATTTAGGCCCCATTCTATTCACCTTAGATAGTTGGTTTGAGAAATCTTCATTAGCATCCCCTTTGTTAAAGGTTTCCTAAATTCTATTTTATTTCACCCCTCATGT
The DNA here is from genome assembly GCA_007258455.2 of Sequoia sempervirens. Taxonomy (NCBI): domain Eukaryota; kingdom Viridiplantae; phylum Streptophyta; class Pinopsida; order Cupressales; family Cupressaceae; genus Sequoia; species Sequoia sempervirens. The sequence continues at coordinate 12,203,353 of VDFB02000001.1, forward strand.
GCCCCTCATGTTAGAGGTTGTCCAAATTCCAAAAATTTCTAAGTGTGAGATGTTTTATGTTTAATTTCTAAAGTATGTGCAAGTTTTAGTGTCTTCAAAATTTTGAAGGTGTTAGAGTTCCAAAATTTTAGAGTTTTGGAATTATTAAAATTTTTGGTTTTCCCTTCTAGCACACCTTTTCGTTAGCCCCCACTCTTTCCCTTCTTTTTGTTGGATTTTTAAACTTTCCCTTACTAGTACTCCTTTTTGTAGAACCCCAAAATTTGACACCTTAAAATGAGTTATCTTTTGGATTCAAACTTGCAGGAACACCTTTAACTTGTTATTATTGGACATGAGTTATGGCTTCTCCTTGATCATCAACTCCTTGAAATTTTATGTTATCTATTTTTTGGAGTGAGACATGTAGAGTTTGCTTTCCCACCTTTCTTTTAGGTAGACATTAAGATTCATTCCTAATCCTAGATTCCCAATGGAATTTTTAGAGTCAAAGTTTCAATCATCTATTTAATTGCATCCTTATGGAATTGGTTGATTGACATCCTCGATCCCAATTTCCCAATCTCTTTTCTACATATATTTTTAAAAAATAGAGATGCATGCATATCTCTATTTCAATACTTTTGGCATTTGAGTAATGAGGCATCCCCAAATATTGAACCTAGATCCTTTATACTATATTTTTTTGTATTCCATGAGTTCATCCTTATCCTCTACTCACATGGAACCCCATCATCACGATCCCTTATATCATGGTGCATAACACCAACACTACAACAAATAATATGTTTCTCTTACAAAAATGTTACTTTTATTCATCATTTCCCATCATCTTCCTTCATCCTTCGCCTATTTCATACCTCACTCATTCCTTTCACATTACTCCTTTCTCTCACATTCATCCTCTATCCATATATCATGTGCCATCATCATCACAACAATAATATTAGACATTACAATAAAACATGTACACCCATTACATCTAGCAACATCCAATCAACATCAATTAGCATATCAAATTATCTATCTACATCCTAGAACCATGGTGTGTACTTAATCCAAGTCTCATTGTCTCATATGATACATCATCCCCAACATGGAAGATGACCCCATCTATCCAAGTCTCTTTCATCATTTGAAGAGACCTCTTAGCCCTATTTAACCCAACAACTCTCTTGAGGTGGAATCCCAATGCTTTCCTCAATCCCTTCTTCCACCTCATTGTTTTCAATAGTGACTAGTTGGAGCAAACAAATATTTTGTTCCCACATCTGTGTGATCCAACTTGTTGACATATTTCCATGTAGTTAAAAGTTGCAGAGAAGTTGATCAAGTCATGATGGCCCAAAAATAGCCACCAGTAGCAAATTTACAAAACAACAGTAAACATAACATCAATAATTACGTAAATAACAATAAACTTAGCATCATAAATTATATAAATAGTGATAGATTTCACATCAATAATTTAAAAAGTTACATTGAAGTTATAACAAACTAGATCAAAAATAGTGCCAAACTATAACAACAAAAGTAGACCTTAAAGAAACAACATTTACATTATTGAACTATAGCAATAAAGTCAAAACTGGGACCTTAGAGCTTGTGCAATGTGAAGACGCTTTTTACTTAATAGTTGGTTCACTTGAAGCTTGATTTGTTGAATTTGGGCCTTTAACTTAGAATTATTCTCAGAATCTGCCTATAATTGCAAAAAAAAGAAGCAAGACAATGAAAATTATTAGAGTAAAGCTTTAGAATTGTAGTTTGTTGATGATCGCTACGAATATTGATTTTTTTTTTACATCTAGTTCTCCATAAATGCAACAAGATAACCTATCTAACACTAGCAGCAATAACATTATCATGGAGCCCTATCCCAAGAAGGGCCTCTTTCCATCTTAATTTATGATAAAAAAAAATAGAAGGAAATAATACCAAATTTTCACCTACAGGCTCAATCAAGAAGAGCCATCTACATTTCAAAATGAATGGTACATTTTAAACCTTCTATGTTACATTCAGTTATACAAATAAAACAACTTTATAAGATTACAAGAATATAAAAGTATTGCATTCATACAAGTGAATGAAACATAAAATATTTTGAAATCTTTTTGAAAATGTAATCTTTATTGAATGTAATTAGGTACATGTGTCTCACACATCAAGCCATGAGACTGACTTACTCATTTGATACACATAATAATTAAAATATATATGAATGAGTAAATGCTAAAAATAAAACAAACATGTAAAGAAAGCAACCAGTCATTGCCTTTATAACTGGTACTACAAATGAGTCTGCTCCTAATTGCTGTGCCGCGCTCCCTATAGCTCCTTGGCCCCTAGGTGCCTAGTGTTTGATTGCCTGCATTAAGTAAAATAAATGAGTTAGACCAATAAGTTCTAAGCAATGAAAGGTTACATTCTAAACATGCACATCTACCCATACATACATATGTTAATTCCTATGCGCATCAAATGTAATGCATGTCTTAAGTGTCCATAAAAGCCAAAATAGAAGAACATTATTCACACTTGAGATAGGCATTTTATTTCTAACTTGTTTGCTTCATGTGTAGCTATAGGTGCAATCATGTTCTGATCAAGTGAGTGGGGATAAATGGGCTCCCACAAGGGTTGAGCTCAAGTCATAATAAGGTATGCATAAATAAATATTATGAGTAAATACATATATGATATCTCATTTCTCATCAATAGCTATAGTAAGAATGCAATGTGTTTCAAATCATGAGCATAGCTGTTACAAACTCATAGTGCAACAAGAGATTGCAGGAAGAATCATAAATAGTAGAGTGCAATGAATATGAGATGTGAAGAGCATTGAACTATCTTTTCTTATTGAACAATTTCATGATAATAATCGTATTATAAATGTTCATCTCATGGATAGCTTACTATGTTCATAATGATCATATGCAACAAAGAACCATTATTTGCAATTTTGCATTAATGGTAATCATGCTAATAGATTAAAGGAACTATGAAAGCCTAGGAAAATAGTATGAAGGCTTAGAGCAGCAATAAAAGTTTTGTAAGAGTGCAGTAAGAGAGGAAAATAAAGTGATTAGTACCAAGTGGAAATATTGCAGCTATTAAGTAAAAGAATAAGATATGTCAAGGCAGCAATAAAGGGTAATATCTAGTTCTAAGGAGTAATCCAAATGCTAATGGTTTCATTAACATAAAAGGAAAATAGCAGAAAAGTCTCTTTAAGAAAAGATGATAGATGGCAACTTACACTATGTTCTAGATATCTGGATATAGATGGAGATAAAGATCACATGATCAAACAAAAGCCTTGGCCTGTATATGAATGAAATCCCTATTATATGATGGGAAAAACAAAGTTTAAGTCCTGAGGGATGGATTGGGAAAATAAAGTGATAATTAGAGGAAAAATGGCTTAGAGATTAAAGCCATTGAGTATAAAGTATAATACAGTGGGAATGTGTGACACAAGGGTCTTAAATTTCCATTGTGTTTTAAGTTTCCAATCTGCCCTCTACAATGGTCAATTTATCTCCATGACAATAAGTCTCTATGAAAGGCAGTCACCATTTGAATGATTCACATGAAGATAAATAATGTATACTGGCAACAATGCATACATAATTCAATGAAGAAGAACAATATTGAACCACGGTTTGTAAATGTATACAAACCCAAAATGCTACAAGGAAAACAATTAAAAGTATTAAAACCCAAAATGGCCATAAGATGAGAAGTCTCTAGAAATATGTATTTTTTTTTTGAAATGAAGATACCCAAGTAGAGGAACCAACTACAGAGTATAAACTATGGGCCAAGGTTTTTGTGTATCTTACATTTGCGGCCTCAATGATGATTTTCTTCAGGAAAACACATAAAAAATCTCAAACAGGGAAATGGAGACACTCACGAAAGAGTATGGCTGCAACCATTAATTTCTCAACAAAGGCCACAATCTATATTGCATATGTTCAAAAAAAAAATTTAGAGAAATATTCCTATTTCCCAGGTATATATAAATCTTTAGGAAAATAAAATATAGAGTGTATAGCATGGAAGTAAACTCATATAATAGAGCTATGGCCACAGATAGGGTCCCAAACCCCATGAAGGCGAAAGGTATTTCATCACTACTAGAAAACAACAGAAATAAAATAAGTGAAGAAAACAATAAAGGTTGCAGCCAAAGAGGCTTTGTATGAGCAAAAGATGATGATATTTCCTTATATTTTTGCTAAAATGTACCTTCTAGTGCTGACAATGGAGAAAATCAACAAAATCTACAAAGGAAATGCTTTTCTATACAAAATTTGTTGTTGAAATGTTCAGAAAAGGCTCAGAATGGTGTATAGTTACTCCAGAAGCTTCGAGCAAAAGAATGAAAGATAAATGACTTGGTATCACATGGTTAGGGTTATTCTTACCCTAAAATGTCGATAGAAGGAGGTGATTTTTATCACATTATTTACCAAAAATTAAAAAACAAATCAACTAATACTTGACCCCGTGACCAAGGTGAGGTGTTTTATGCCTTAGTTCATATAGTGCCTTATGTCTCTTAGGCCTTTTTTATGTTTATGACTTAGAAAAACTATTGTTTTGACTTTGTCTATGACCATACATGAAGGTGTTTTTTATTTTTTGCATTATTTTACTTTACATTGTAAAATGCTTAAATAAGTGATATTTTATAAATCACTTATTTTTAAGTCATTATTTTTCTTTAAAATGCAAAATAGAAATATGTGCTCATATACTAAGTCATTCGATGGAGGACACATAGGATATGTTTTCATTTATAATTTAGAAAGCATATTGGGAGGTTGTTTGCAATTTGTAAACATTAGGAAGGTATCTAGGGGTGGTTGTGAAAGGTTGAGAAATATTTGGAGCAATTTAGGCTTTTGCTTAGTTTGAAGCATTTTAAGGGATGTTTTATGGTTTGATTAAGTCTTCCATGAATTTTTCAAACATTATGAGCTCTTTTGGAGATAGATTTTATTGCTAAATCTTAGGGTTTTGATGGCATATGAGTTCATGAAGGTTCTAGAACCTATTTTGGTGGATCTTAGCTACTTAGCCATTTTTGTAACTCATTTGTAATTTAGTTCTGAATTATGCAAATTTTGGAGACAGTGACTCTGGGAGTCCTTTTTACAGATTTTGTGCATACATTTTGTAACTCATTTTACATGACTTGAATACAAAAAATCCTTGGATATCAACATTTGAAGTTGTTTTCCTTCTCGTTCTTGCAGAATTGTGTGTTATTAGGGTGATCGATCAAATCATTTGTGAGGTAATTTAACCTCCTTGTTATTTTGTCTCATTTCATTCCTTTTCTGCAAAAGTTATCTTTTATGCAGATTAGAAACTGTGCTAAAGAATTGTGCATCACTTTTAGATTATGAAAATTATCTTTCCTTTATGAAAGTTATGACCAGTTTAAGCCTCTTTATTGAAATATTTATGCATAAAATTTACTGAAATATGTTGTGCAAGTGTTTTGTTTCATTCTTTGAGAAGCAAGTGATTATCCTTTGAATTTTTAGGTTTTTACCAATTAGGTGTATCACCATAGGGAATACCATTTACCAGTTTTAGCATTAATCATTTTCATCAGTAATCCTTCTCCCTTTTCCTTACAAAAATCAGTAATTAGGTGATAACCCATAGGAAGCCGACCTTCTCCAAAGGTTGAACTCTGATTATTCATAGTCCCATAATGTTAGAGGTCTTCCCATGTTTCACTAGATGACTGAGTTCTTACAACTCAGTAAGGGTGTAAAACTTTAGTGATAACAAGAAAGTCATTAAATATAGAGTTCCATTGCTTCTTAACAAGCCAACATTCCCAAAAGTATGCCTTACATATCTTCATTTTTTAACAGAAAGGAAATTTAATTGGTTATAATTTGATACAGTTTAACCTATCACCAATGGGAAACTTGTAGTGAAGTACTTTCCAAGCAAGTAATTGAGCATCTGAAGTAGCTTTTATTTTCAAAATTTGACCAAAAAGTTTTGCCCAAAAAATTTTACTAAATTTTCACTACCACTTAAAATTTAAGTGAGGATTCAAAGGCAAGATAAGAAGTAGTTGCAAATATATATTTTTTAAAGGAAACCTCAGGAAAGGATAAGCTACTAGCCATAGCCAGTCTTTGAAAAAATTGCAATGGATAGGAGTACATAATTTCATAGACAATTCCAACAAAGCCAAAGAACACACAAAAATCAAGAACGGTCTAAATTTATTGCTTAGATTAAATATTTTTTTGACGGTATGCCATGAAAGCCAACTCAAAGTAAAAAAATCCCAAAGATCCCATTTAGTCCATAAAAACTATCGAATAGGCTTAATTAAGTCTTCATAACCTTTGTTAGAAGGCATCCAACAAGACGAATAATAAACATGTGTGGCAAGAAAGATTTTATTGGCAACTTGGATTTTACTAGCCAAGGAGAGAAACTTATTTCCACAACTAAAAATCTTATTTTTGAGTCTATTAAGATACCAACTCCACATACTAGAGAGGGAAACCCAAAAACCAAAAGGTATCCCAAGATACCTGATGATTTCTTTGTGTTTAATGTGCTTCCATTCTTGAGGAATCCAAGGAGGAGTGGGTCTTACCTAAACCATCAAGAATTTAGTTTTATCATGAGCAAGTTTAGAACTTAAAACAACACAATATGGCTCCAAAATTTTCAACACATTAGAAATATTATTTTCAAAATTTTGAAAAAATAGTAAAATTTCATCAAAATAATGTGAGTTAATAACATCAACATCTTTTGGAATAGAGATTCCATCAATGAACTTCATTTTATTGGCATTCTGAAGCATATAGCCCAACATATCAGTTGTGAGGACATACAAATATGGAGCAAGAGAAAATCTTTATCAAATAGATCTTTGTAGGGAAAAGGAGTCAATCATCATATCATTGATAATGGTCCAAACATTAGCATCTTGAAACAACATTTGAATATGTGTTCAAAAATTAGATCCGAACCCCAACCATTATAGCATGTTAAGGATAAAGTTCCATTGAATTCTATTATAAGCCTTGTCAAAGTCAAGTTTAATTAAAATTGCATTTTCACCTATTTTTCTTGTTGAACCTTCCTAGTTGCTATGACACATGCAACATTCATGGAGTCCCATTCTATGTTGATTGCTTTGATTCCCTTGCTCACACATAGATGTAGGTCTTCATAGAGTGTAGAAAATTCAACCTCATTATTGGTGCCATTTTGCATCTTAACCATACCTTCCCAATGAATTATCTCTCCATCATTCCTAATGATGAGCCCAACATTAGAAGCTCTAGGGTTGCCTCTTGCAGCCCCATCAAAATTATGGTTTAATCTCTTAGGAGGCAGAAGGGTCCATTTTGTCATTTTCCTCTTAGTTTCCCCAAGAGCATTATTGCGACAAAAATTGGTTGGTACCACAAGCATCCAGGTGGATAGAATAGTTTTATCACAAATAGAAAAACTCCATATTCTTTTCTTATGTGCTCTTTTGTTCTAGAATTTTCTTATTGTAACTTTAATTTTATTGATTAGTGACATTGTTGGGGAGGCTTTGCTCTTGAAAATTTTGGCATTTCATTCTTTCCATGTGCCATATGATTAATGATAAATCAAAAAACCACATACCAGACCATATGTAATGATCCTTTATATAGTCTCAACCAACATTAAAAGAGTGATGTTAAGGTTGATGGGATGGGACCATGCCATCATAGTTTTCGTATGATAAAGGACTAGCATTCAATCATCGTATCACATTGTAGCAACAAATAATCAATGAATTCATCATTTTTATTACACATAGGGCATTGAAGGGGACCCAAGAAGCCTAGTCATTGTAGCCTATCATTGGTAAATATTCTTTTATGGAGGGAAACCCATGTAAATTGTAACGCCCCACCACACAAACCCCAAAGGACAACCTAAACTAACAAATTACAACAATTTTTTTTTTGTTTTTTGTTTTTTAAAAGAGAAAAAGATAACAATTATGAATTAATTGTTAATTAAGTAACCTTACAATATTATATAATGAAACCTAACTAGTCTCATGGGGTTACATGGTTGCATTACACATAATGTTCCCAACCAAACATCGTTAAAGATAATGCCAAGTAAATAACAAGAGAATCATGCATTCACACGATAACATAATGATAACATACAACTATCCATGATCAAAAGAGATGAAAGGGATACATCATTCTATTACATTTCAAAATCTATAGATCAATATTACAATTATGGAGCATATTTCCATAGATACAACACATCAAATAATAGCTACCATGAATTATTAACCACATAAGGTTTACAAGGTACATAATACATTACATTGTTTAAGAATTACAATAATACGAAATTGTTCCCCAACATGAACAAGAACAATACAATATGATGGAGTGATGCAATTGAAAAGATGAATACAAGTATTAGGACTAGATCCATCTATGACACATCTCTAAAGTCACTACAAATGGCACAAATCTCCACATCTTGATCCTTGGCTAGGGACCCAATCAGGTGCATAGCACGTTCCACCCGACTACATGGGTCCAAAGACCCACCCCCCATGCAAGGAGTTGACAAGAAAGATCCTCAACCAAAAGTCAAGCGAACCAGCAATATACAAGACTCCACAACTAGAATAACAACAAAACAAGAAAACAACCCACAACATTGCCAACCCATAACCACAACAAAAATAATGAGAAGTCCAACAAAACCAATTTCCAATATTATAGATCAACACTAAATAACCATAAGAGGTACCAGCAACATTAGGATCCAAATCCTTCAAATGAAATCGCAATATCAACCAACAATAAATATCAAGGGCACCTTTCATTAACATCAATAAATTTTCCATGAGGCATATATGCAACATCAAATAACTGAAAGGAGGATTCAACAATAAATATAACGAAACAACTACCTCAATATACATAAGGTACAACCGTTTCTAGAGGTACAAGAACAACAAGGGGAAACAACAACCACACGAGGTTGCTAGAGGGTGGAGTGTCATCACATAATCTTGACATGGGTTACCCAATAAAGAATCTTCATATGTTACTGGCCCCCTTACCTAGTTAAACCCTAGCAACCTCAATCGATCCTTGACCCCCATTCTCACTCATGCGAGATCAATATACCTTTCAAGAGGACAAGGCAGCTGATCTTTTCCATTCTAGGCCTTCCCACTCATCTCAAGCCTAAGCAAGCACTTGAGCCATGAGTGAGGCTAACTTATCTGAATTAAAGTGAGATACTACACAAACACCCTAATTAATTATTAGGTTATCACTAGTTAAGGAAAATCTCAATGAGTTACATGTAAGCCACTTTGTGCGCTGACCCCCACTGAAAGCCACTCCACCCACTAACAACAAAAGACTTGAAATCAAAAACGGGTAAGCCAACTTGCACAAGATACCAAAATCAAACAAAAATATCTACACCACGTGAGGCATGCACCATCTCACACTAGAACTTCATAGTAAAGAAAACCACATTCCAAGTGCAAGGATTAACCCACCAAAAATCAAATTGAACATAAGAGCAATCATTCCAAAGGAACCAACAAGAATAAATAATTATAAAGCAACATTTTCTTTCCCCTCCTCTGGAAGCCCAAGAAGAATGACTACCCAAGAACTCACAAACGAGGGTAAGTCAAGCCAATACGAGATTCCAAATAAATTCCAACACGAAAATAAAATCTCCCTCAAAACCAAGAACAACTCAAGAGGAAGTCACATCAAAATGGAATCATCAAATCCACCTTTAAGTACACAAATACATTCAATGTAATAATCACAAAGAATAATAGACAATTAATTAAGTTCAATTTATTCGTTCATTATGGAGTCATACAAGAAACTATATAAAAATATTTACTAATAACTCAACACTTCATTTATTACAAGAAAACAAGCAAACATTATCACCTCAAAATACAATTAAAATCTTTTAACACAATATCAATACGAACACTCAAGCAATAGTGCACACACGAAAGACATTATTCCACCACACTAACCTTGCATTCAATAACTAAATACATGGTAATTTACAACCTTACTATTAAGTAATATAAAAGCAAGCAACATTAATTAAGCAAACATGGATAACCTATTTGTTCATTTAAATAAATCTTTTACTTACATAGTACAATCAATCTCACAATGAACAATAACCCTAACACAACATATAAAAGCTAACATTGATTAACCAAATGTAAGATAGACATTGTTTTAAAAGAACTCAACTTTACAAGCATTATCTAATACATTCCAATAAGTCCTCTAACTTTTCCATCACAAAACTTCAACACATAAAATCCCCCTCAATACAAAACCAACCACAAGATCAACATCTTCTCAATCTACTCATTCCACACCTCAAACTTAGACGAGCAACAAATAAACATTTTAATCATATATTCTACTTCAACAACAACACCCACTTTCTAACAATTATCAAAATTCTCCCCAATTTCCAATAAATGACATGGAATTCATTTCAAGCAATCATTACATCACAACCAAGAATACTCCAAGGATAAAACATTACTTTCATTAAACAATAACCAATCACTTTAACCACTTACTCAGATTAAAAGACTATAATCTCAATTAATGAGAATTGAAGATATACCCTAGCAACAATCTACCTTTAAACACACAAATACATACAATGAATAAACCCTAAAGAATAATAAACAATCAAATATATTTTATCTATACACTCACTAAGAAGTAATTTAAAATAACTAAGGAAGTAATCTAAGCACATTTTTTCGATATCCCACTTAAACATTTTTAAACACTTATTTACATCCATACACATATATAAACACATACATATAAACATATTTCTTAGGCTTCTAATTGACATCATTTTATTGAATTAATCATTAAATACATGAAAACATATTAAATATACTAATATAAACATTAACACTTACTTCACAAGACAACTTTACTTCTTGATTACATAAATAAACACACACACATTCATTTAACTATATATATATATATCAAAGTCTATTCCTACAAGTTGCCACTGTTTACAACATATCAAATTAAAATTATGCAGTGGATGATACTAGTTCAAATGGCCATATACACACCCGCGCACACCTATATATATATATATACATTTAAATCTGAAAACCACGTGAAACTTAAAAGTTCAACTTACATTGATATGTATTGACATTGATATGAATACATTTAAATAAATATTTGTATAAACAAAACCGTGACACTAATTCCATTCCCCTCAGTATGAATTATGTTCTATTAGGGAATAAGTTATTGAAATACTATTGTATAATCAGCAAGGGACTGACTAAAATGAGGGAGAAAATGACAGCCATTGGGTAAGGTGTCCACAACAATTCCATACTAGCTACATTGTTTAAAAGTTCCAACAAGTATTCTTCATTTGAAGATAAAAGAGAGTTGAAGTTTACATTAGATTGAGGATATGACAGTGTTATCAATGAGAGGCTTGATTTTTCTTTTAAGAAATATTCTAAAACAGGTTCCAATTCATACCTCTGAATCTTGCTAAGAATTCGATAGGAAGGATTGAAGGAGATGGAGTAATGATTCGGCCTTTTCTTTCATCTCCCAATTCGGAGGGGCGCTACATAAATGCTCCCAATTCAGGCAAGATGGTGGGACCCCAACAAACATTTGTTGTCCAATTAACATCTTGTGTGTCTCTCTCATGGATTTCGTAGCCAAGCTTTGTGGAGTACTTCCCTGACAAAATAATCTTCCTTTTTGAGAGCTCCCTTCCCATGATTTCGTAGAATTGGTATGAGGTGTGATTAAAGGATTTCCAAGAAAATGTTAAGCCGCATGTATTGGAGATTAGCATGTAGTCTCTTACTTTGGTCCCATATCTTTCAATCATTGTTTGGATGCCCTCTTCCAATATTGGGATATCAGCCAAAACAAGATACATGTTCCAAGATTTGTGCCAAAATGAAGTCGTTGCCTCATTATTAACCCTCCACATTAGATGCTCTGTTATGATTAGTCTAGATTTCATCATGAAGTTCCAAATTTGTGAGCCATTTGGGGAATTGGCAATAGTGAATTATTTTGGGTTCATCATTGTCCAAATACTTTGTCCTAAGGCTTTTGCTCCAAGTTGAGTATGGATTCTTAAATGCCTTCCATACTATTTTTGCCCCTAATGCTAGATTTTTCTTCTAGATATCTCGAATAGTTGCCCCACCAACTTTCTTACCTTGTTTCACTTTATCCCATGCTATTTATTTCATTTAATCCCTCCTACATAAACCTTTTCTAGATTTTTTTAAACTCTTCTTCCACTTTGTAATTAAATCAATGCACAAAATCATGTTGATATGGGTGACAATGAGAATCACTTTTATCATAGTTATTCTTCCTGCCAAGGTTAGATGCTTCAAACTAGATACCAAATCTAATATGGCCGCTTAAAAGTGGTATTCCAAGTTATTGGCTTGGCAATGAGTTAATGGTGAAGCCAAGGACAGTGGCAATTTCATGTTGAGTGGATCTCTTTGTATTGAAGGAATATATTCGTGACTTGTCTTTGTTTATGGATTGTCCAGAGCATTTTGTATAGTCATGTAGGGTTTCCTTTATAATTCAATTTCCCATATAGTTGGTATCCCATATAAGTGGGTATCGTCTACATAGAGTTGGCGGATTAAAGATGAAACATTATTGGATATTGAGGCCCCTTTCCATTAACCAACAACAACTTTATGGGTGATACATCTACTCAACACATCTGCCATAATTAGAAATAGAGAGGGGGAGAGCATATTGCCTTGCTTGTTTCCTTGAGCATTCTTAGAGAAGTTGCATAGAATTCCATTGATTAAAATGGAATAGCGTGGGTAGACATGCATGAAAAAATCCACTTCATCCATTTTTTTATCAAACCCGAATTTTCCAAGACTAAATTAGGAATCTCCAATTGAATCTATCATAGGCCTTGCTTATGTCCAACTTAGGTTTTATTGTCATGTCTACCAAGCTTGTAATGGCCCAATAAGATCCTTACTTCTAAGCCACATAATTTTGATTTGGAAATGACTTTTCGGTGGTGGGTGATCTTCTTGCATGCATATATCAATAAGAAAATGGTCAAACATTGAGATGGATTTGATATTCAAAGTGGGGAGGATTAGATAATGAAGCCAACTTGCAAAGAATAAGAAACGATCCAATCTTTCTGCTATATACTTGTGAAACCTAAGTGACAATAATTCTAGGCAAATGAACCATTGGTTGACACAATATCAATGAGATTGTTGATTTATAAAATCGACACAGTCTGTCTAAGATTGGGACATTCTCCCAATTCCACCCATCTTCTCTGATGCATTTATTATGGAATTGAAGTCACCGCCAACCAAATAATCTCCTTGATCTATCCTGCTAAATTTTGTTGATAATTCATTCCACACTTTTTAATCCATGAGCTTGGAGGGACCGTGCACATTGAACATACAAAAGTTCAGATTAGAAAATAAACTAATACCTTTACATATTGCCAATTGGATTTTGAGTTATTAGATTCATAGATACTTTGTCTACTTTCCACATCAAGTTGAGGCCCCCAAATGTACCCATAGCTTATGTGAATAATCCAACCCACCCTTTACAATGTTTCATGAATATATCTACTTCTGATATGTTTAATTTTGTCTCTTGCAACATCACTATTTCAATCAACTAGTTATTTAGATGGAGTTTGATTATGCACCTTTTTTTAGGTGTGTTTAGGCCCCTAACATTCCATATAAGAATCTTTGTTGTCCTCCAAGGGAGGGGATTCCTCCCTTGGATCTTAATAGATATGAATTGATCAAGGCTTGTTCAATGTAAATAACTTCTCCTTCTCGCTTTTGTTTATTTGACTTTCAGTTGCGCTTGGGTGTCAATTGGTGAATCTGTTGTGGATCAACCGTGTCCAATTCATCCATTGTTTCTTCATCCTCGGAATCTAAGGTGACTTACATGTTGTTTGCTTGTTTCCACTTTCTCCATGTATGAGACAAATCACTTTTGTTGGGGATTGAATCCTTCTTTGCTTTTCCTTTGAATTCATTTCATTCTAGTCCCTCAGATTTGTTAGATGTGGAGTATTAAGCACAAATATAGGGTTTACATCTTTTGATTTAGGAGTATCCTTTTCAATTTTTCGATTGGAGGTATCAATTGGTACCCGTTGTTTCTTTACCTTATGGAAGTGGTCGTTGGCATGATGCTTCAAAATGATTCTTTCTTTTACATTGAAAGCAATAGAATTTAGGGTTTTCCACAAACAATTGTTGAAGCCATACCCTAACTGTGGTTTGTAATTTGATCATATCCAAAATTTCATAGATCGATATTATTTTGATTCTAGTGTAAACTAGGTTTTCCTCGTTTTGTAGATCCACCTCCAAATCCTTCCAATACTATCTTTGATTTTTGATAAGCTCTCATTTGACCAATATTTGAATGGAAAGTTATACAAATGGATCCAAATTAGTCCTTCTACCAGAGATGTTTTTAAAGAGTTAAAAGTATGGTGTCCACTTCTGCAAGAACAAGTAGTAGTCGCCAAACTTCTAAGGTTCCCCCTTTAGAATAATCTCTCTGTTAGCCTCAAATTCAAATACAACCGTGAAAAATCCCTTAGGAAGGATATTTACTATAGGATCAACTTTCCAATGTGTCACCACCCAATCACTAATCGTAATTCTTGTCAATTTTGCCTCAATAAATTTGTCGATTAATGTTGTTTCAGATAATTCCCTTGCATCACCATTGACAGTGGTTGCAAGCTCAACTACGATTTCATGGGGCAATTGAAAGTTATTGCAGAATGCCTAAATTTTTAGCCTGTGAATTCCCTTTAATGTTTGCATTGCCCTACTCTTTTTTTTCTCTATGCAACGCTTTAGTTGCTTGCTATGCTCTTTTGTCACTTCCATTTTCCTCTTGATTGAACATCAATATATTAGATTTTTAAATATTATATACATATTTAATTATATAATAAATATTAACATAAAAATTAAAACAAATCTATCAACATAAAAAAAACTAACTCCTAAATTTTTCTCAATTTAAAAAATAAAACAATTCAATAACCTTGATCTATTAATGAAATTGAATTGCTCTTAAAGAAACTAGAAAATCAAATCTGAATGATGAGGAAAATCCCAACACAAGAAAAAAGAAATTCAAGATTATAACCTATACAAAATTAGCTATTACTTATAGACCAAATAGTCAATTAACCTCTAACCAAAATAAATAAATAAAATTTGTAAGCTGTTTCCATCCTCTTTATTTAAATAAAACTGAATGATCACAAACCTCAGTTTATTTCCAGGAAACCCTACCGTATCTTGTAATTCTACCATGAACTCCAAGTTTTGGAGCAGACTGACTGTTATGAACCCATTCCATTTTCGGAATGTGTTCTCAACCCTTGCCATTACTAATGCTCATTCGCAGAGCCTCTTTTCACACTTTGCCTCCTCCAAATTCAACATGTCTGCGGCCGACATCACTCGGATGTTCAAAGCCAACCCCAGATTGCAGAAGCTTCAAACCCTCCACGACGTGGAACAGTTTATTCATATGTTGAACAAATACGGCTTCAGTGAAGTCCAAATTTCCAAGATAATGAGGAATCGTCCCGAAGTAATCTGCTTAAGCGCAGAAAGAAAATTGGAGCCCAAGATCAAACTACTTGAAGGTTTTGGATTCGAGGGTCACACTCTGACGAAGCTTTTGACGATGAATCCCAGCATATTAAGAACCCTCGAGAACGGACTTCTTCCCAGGCTGGAGTTTCTGAAGAATGTTTTTCAGTCCCAAGATCTGCTCGTTAAAGCCACATTAAAAGCACCACGCATTATCTGTTGTAGCCTGGATGATACGCTGAAGCCCTCGGTTGCTTTCTGGGAGGGATGGGGTTTTCGTGGGACGGAGCTCTCCAGATTCTTTATGTTAAATCCACGCGTTCTGTCTCTCACTTCTCTTGCGCCTGCGCACGTTGATCTCATTCACAAGATTGGCGCTGACAAGGAAAGCAAAATGTTCAAATATGTTGTAAGTAGAGTGGCTGTTAGCCGCATGGAAACGTTAGAGGCCAAGATAGAGAATCTCAAACTCTGCGGGCTCTCGGCAGAAGAAACCTGGCAACTACTTGGAACTGCCCCTCAAGTCCTTTCTCGCTCCTACGAAAGTATTATTGAAAAGGTGAACTTTATAGTTAATACCATGGAGTTCCCTGCAAATTATGTAGTGAAGCATCCGCTTGTGTTGCAAATCAGTTTGGAAAAGACTTTAAGGCCCAGGTTTCTAGTTTGGCAGAAAATCAAAAACATGAATGTTCTCGGCCTTTCCTTTTCGACTGTATTGATAATGTCAAAAGCAAGATTTGTTAGCAGGATTATAAAAGGGCATCCTGAATCTGAAACACTGTGGTCAATTTATGAAAATGCCATCTCTAATTCCCCCAACTGCACTAAGAGCTCAACCAAAACTTAATTTTGTATTGGGAAAGTAAGAGTGGGAACCCAAAGACCACAACAAATCCAATCTTTAGCAAAAGGGGGGCAGCTCTTCTCATCCAGGCGTTGGCTGTGAGTATTTAGCATTCCTGCAGGCACCATATTCAACAACAGGAGCAATGTCGTTACTCCCTCTGCCATGTATTTTGTCACTTTGTGTAGTTGTTCCTCAAGCAAGGTATGCACGGCAATTGCCAAAATCTTTAAGTGAGCTTCTAATTGCTTTCGTAACAGTCATTCAGTTTGATGTAAATGATGAATTTAGAATAGCTACAAGTTTTTCTCCATCTGAAAGTCATAAAAAATTTAATTCCATATGTTTGTAGTGGGAACTATGCCAGAGCAAGGAGTGAACAGTTACACATAATGTTCAGCAAACAAGTTTTCAGCCCCCAAACTTTTCCAGAAGTTGTAATTTTGTGTTTCACGTCGTACCATGTAGAACGGACAAGTCAGTTCGGATGTCATTTTAAGTTTTTCAAAGAATATATAAAAATAGGTAAACCAGAACAGTAGGTTCTTGCATTTCATTAGCAATTGGACAACATCACAAAACATTATTAGTTGGAACTTGGAAGTCGTAATTAATAAACGGGTTTTAACATAGTTTTGGGACTCACACCAAGCACGCCCATTTCAGGCTTGGTCTCAGCAAATTAAAAACTTTTTATGAAAATAAATTGGATATTCCAATTCAGAATAACAGCAATAACAGATGAATCGAAACTGGAAATATTCTCAAAATGCCGGAACAAACTGCAAACTTCTACATATTAATGGACTGATCACCATGTTACACCTAGCAGATAGCCTATTTGAGAAATTGCTCATGATTCAACGAACTTGAGAATCTGAGATCTTTGATAGATTAAACACATTACCAAATGCATGAAGAAGCTTCTGCTAAACAAATGAATTCTGCAAATGAAAATTAGAATTATTAATTTTAATTATCATTTTTTTCAGTGGAATCCGGGCAGGCATCACTGTGTTTTTATCCAAGTTTCCCTATCTGGGGAATATCCCCTTCTCATCCCCTATCCGTTGAAATTTTAGCGAACGTCCTCAGGATGTCTTGCCATACAGCGGGACATTTCCAGGATATGCCCCTTCTGCAGAGATGTATTGGGAATCTCGTGGCATTCCCAACATCCCTGTGATATCTGGGGACATCAGGATGCCCCTTTTCCGTCACTATACAAGAACCAAAAAAAACGCTTAAATGAAAAATAAGAAACCATACTGTTGGCTCAGCCTGGAACTTTGTGAGTTTACACAGTTTTACAGACTCTCAAAGTTACAGAATTTAAGTATTCTACAATTTTCATAGTTATTTCCTCTATTACTAAACTGATCACGCAATCTGGATCTTGGCAACTCTCCTATGGCCTATATACAAGTCTGTAATGCATCATTGCACGCATCTAACAGTGAGCCATTTTGATTTTCTGTTATCAAATAGGTCTTTACATTTTGGCAAACATGGTCTAATTACAGGCTACTTTTCGTTTTGTGTCACCAAACAGTTTTAGACATTGAATCATGTTCCTAATGATAGTTAGGATTCAAGCTCCGTTATGAAACAACCAATCATGTTTTCATGATTATAGTTTAAGCCTCTTGTACGCAAGAATTGAACAATGAAATTATGGTTGTTAATTTAGATGGATGGGTGACATTACACATATATCACTAAATCATTAAGATGACCAACTGTTACAAGTAAATTGAATTTGAAGTTATATCAATGAATTATTCAGTGTAATTGAAATTGTATTTATACTACTATATATTGATCGATGCAAGCAAACTCCTGATGGTCAGGGGGAATGCTTAAGAAATGAGGCAGTTAAATGAAAATAAATAAATAAGAAAGAAAAATAATGTGTGAGAGAGAATTTAGGGTCATGATGCATATACACAATGAACATTCTCAAATCACATATAATTAAATTACTAAAATGATCAACCATTGAGTAAATTGAATATTTATAATAGTGACAAACTATCAAGTATAAATTGAAATTGAATTTTATGTATTGATCAATGCAAGTGACTCCTTGTGGCACATGGGAGTGCCTAAGAAGTGAGACTATTAAATGAAAATAAATGAATAAGAAGAAAGAAAAACAATGTGTTAGAGAATATAGGATCATACACGATGGGTGCTTTCAACCTAGTTGTAATGCAATCCCTGACAACAGATATTTTAGGGACCCTCATTGAGAGAGATGGCTAATTCCACAATCGCTTGGTTGTAAATACACAATTTATGATGTTAAGAACTGTGCTACCATTCTTTTATAAAATGCTACATATTGGTGTATGTATTTTGGTTTACTTTAGCAATGTCAATGACTTCCCTCCCCTGCCTCATTAAGTATGACCACCATTCATTTTCTGTAAGAATGATATGCATCTGGATATATTATGATCCTTGTTACTTGATATTTTGTTATTTGGTTAATATGAATATGGAATAGCAATGCATCTCTCTAAATCAAAATGCGATAGGCACTTGAATAGTCCACATGAAAATAAATTCCTATAATTTTCTACATTGATTAGTGGTTACTATATTTGATATGAAAATGTAATAATACCTCCTAATTTTTTAATTTATTTTTTGCCAATATGAAATCAACAACATAAACATGCCAAAAGACGATGCACTGCTGTAATAGGTATTGATATTGATAACAGAGTTTAAACAAAGAGCTGATACAAAATAGATACATATAACTCTGATGAAATCACTACTCCACCATGTCCAAATACACTAAACCAATTCCCAATTGAAACAACAATGATGTACCTTGAATAGATGGTCTGGAAGGCTGCAAACAAGTCTGAAACAGTCTAAAGGCACTCTGTAATGAACATAGCAGCCAAGGTTAATCATCCAGCAATCCTTCCAAACTCACAACCAACACTCCCAAAGGGTCCCGAACCCAATCAACGCCAACACTAGGAGAGTAGACAGATCTGATAGAATTGTCTGAGTGATGGCAGGTCTGTAATGTAACTGTTGTAGGCCAGAACAGCAAGATATACCCCCAAAAGCTCCAAACAATGTCACACACCTCCAGTACTCTAGAACAATCCCAGAAGGGTGAGAAAAGGTAACTTACAGGTCTGAAAATGATCCGAAACACATTGTAACAGGCCGCTCAGCAAATATATTCACTCCAGCAGGTTTCCAGCTTCACACCCAATGCACCCAAACAGGTCAAGACAGTAGCGACTCCTTTAAACACAGTTATCTGCACTCCTAGCATTTAATTGGCCCATAAATGAAGCTACAGGTCTGAATACTAGGCAACAGCAGTACCGTCAGCAGCTATATAGGATTGTACAGCCCTGGTAACCCTTGACGACTCCACAAGTATGGCCGAGATCTGCAAGGAATGTCTTCAATTGGACTTGGCACCACTTTAAATCATGAAATAAACCTTCAACAGCCAGTGCTTTGATCTGGGAAGACTCACGTCGATTTCCAGGCATCCTGCAATCTGCTTAAAAGACATGTTAATACCAAACCAAAGTCCACTCCAAATAACTCAGATATATCTGTATTCAGTTTACCTCAAAAATCTTTTTTCATTTGAAACCCTCAAATCCCAAAGTTCTGTGAAAATCAGTGTGTTTCCTGTGTGAAAACACCAAACCGGTTAGGGTGGATCTCTAACCACCGAAACCAGCAACTAGAGCTGAGGGTTTCCGTCCTCAACTAACTGTATATGAATTCTAGAAACAATCCAGTAGTGTGTCTTAAATTGCCAAAGTTCACATAACCAAATGAGAGCTTCAAAGGTAATAAATAGAGAAAGAGGGGGAAATTAGGGCAACACAATTTCAAACTCACCTTTTCCCTCCAAAAGCTCATGACCCTTTCTAGCTCCCCAAAAATTACTAATAAACAATAGGGGAATGAACTAATAAAAGAAGAGAAGAAAATTGTAGAGTATACCAAAATACAAAAGTAATTGTGAAGTATGCACATGTGAACAACTGTAGGAAATGGATGATTTAGCAGACATGTGCAAGCAGAAATAGAATCAAATTGTCAAATATAGATGGCAACTTCCAGCTGATACAATATCCCAAACCCCTGTAAATCAAATATGCAGCGTCAACAACCATTTCAACCACTCACCGCTTCGAAGAACCATCCCATGCAATATTAATTGACTACACATTAGATCTGACTCTTGTATGTATCAAAATAACCCAGATGGCAACAGAATCATTAATGTTATTCATGAAGAGCAGCTATAAACAACAATTTTTACGCTCAGATCTAGGACTCAGAAAGTTGGCTACACTTATATCTTGTATGGATCACCATCAAACAATACTATATATGTAAATCAAACTCCTTCAATGTTGATTATTACAGTAATATCAGAAAATGCCAGTGGACTCCCCTCTTGGCAGAAAATTCAGACTTTATCTGTGAATCTTAGGAGCTCCAGATATTCAATTAATATTATACCGCGCTGCTAATGTGGTTTGCAACTGTACAGGTATCAAAATATCCTCAAGAAAGAATATATCAAAACCAAATATTATTAATAGTAAATGATTATGATCACATTCACAAAAAAGAAAAAAGAGGATATAATCATAAGCGTTGAAGAACACTTAAAGAGCCAATTCTAGAAGATGGAACAATTTAAAGATAAAAATTGGAGTATGATTGTTCATCTTGTCCCTCAACCTCATAGCTCCTCCTTACTTTCTTTTTTTGAATATTGTATCAACAGCTTCATTTATGCACACAAAATTAATCTTGTCATTATCTTTATGCATGATTAGACTATCATTATTCATGACCAATAAATATTCAACTTCATTCTCTGGAGTATGATTGTTCATCTTGTCCCTCAACCTCATAGCTCCTCCTTACTTTCTTTTTTTGAATATTGTATCAACAGCTTCATTTATGCACACAAAATTAATCTTGTCATTATCTTTATGCATGATTAGACTATCATTATTCATGACCAATAAATATTCAACTTCATTCTCTGGGTTCATGTTCATGATAATATTTTAAAGAGAAAATCAATATAGTCAAGTTTAGCATCTTGAACAATAGGGTGGATTCTATATTCATTAGGCAAAGCAAAGTTTATGAGGTTGATAAACATTCTAGGGTAATAATGCTCTTGCTTAACATGGAATTTAGGTTGAAAATGTTCTTAGCTTCATCTATGGGAGTACTTGGTTGCTAAGAGAATTGCCTACATGTAAGCTTTTGCCATTGGTCTTTTCTTTTTTTTAATGATTTTCACTCTTAAGAGGTGGGATTAGGCATCTCATCCTTGTCATGTATGCCCAAATCAATGAGCATAGAGTTGCCAAAAGCTAAATCTATATCCAAATAAGGTCCAACGAAGTCATCCTCGAAAGTGAGGGAAGATTCATCAACTTTATCATTCTTGTTAAATTTATGATGAATGCACTCAATCTCAAAAAAAAATTAAATGTTTCATCTTGATTGTATCTAGCGACTAAAACTTGTTCAAGTGTGAGTAACCCTTAAAGAGAAAATTCTAACCTCATAAAGGAGTGTGAAAAAATAAATAAAAGTCGAGTGGTGCCATGTATTTAACATTTTCCTAGTAAAGCTAAGTTTAATAGACCACCCCAACATCCCATGGTGAGAAAGTTTACATTTAAGTATTCAATACTTCTAGGAATTTTAACATCAAATTTAAATATATTATCATTTGAATCGAGCATGAATGAAGTAGGGTTATAATTAATATTCAACTTTGGTGGTTTATTAAGTTGTTCACCCTTTTTCAACTTTATATTCATTTGCTTCATTAAAAAACCATGAGGGTTCATTGGTGTTCATGATTTCACTTTTAGATTCATCCTGTCCTATTTATTTATTTATCACCCCTTGTGATTGATTTTAAACTTGTTGTGGTCGAATGTGAACCTCTTTTACATGGGATTCATCGTAATTAGACAAGCATGTTGATATATTTTAATTAAAATTTACTTGAATGGTAGCACATGTATTTGGAAAATTAAATTTTTAACTATATTAGGTTGAAGACTAGCCTTGGAATTGATCGATTTGATTGATTTAGTATTTTGGTTGGGGGCACATAACTATGTAGGAGCTATACCAAGATGGATCAATGGACTACAAGAATAGTCGATAACCAAGGGCATGTTCATTTTCGATGAATCCTTTAGGTCGATAACCCCTGATGACTACTTGAAGGAAGATTCATAAGAAGGACCTAGGGATTGCAAGTAAGATTCTATAATTTTTGTGTCCTTGGGAAAATTAGATTTTAGCAAGTTCCCAATAGTCTTAGAACACCTAACAAAAAACACAACAATATTCTCATAGCTCAGTTCTCTTCTAATTGCCATGAGTTGCATATGAGCCTCTCTTACATTAAGATCATTTCCATTTTCTTTTAGAAAGGCAACTTCCAACTAGACCCATGCGTGGATTGAAATGGTGGTAAATGATTATACCATTGATATGCCCCCATATCAAAAGTGAAATAAAATAATGTATGTTAAATCTTATGTAATGTTCTTGCTAAATAGTAATGCAAAGAAATTGATATTTAGGGAAAATATTATTTGAAACCCTTCTAGAAATATTAATTAAGTTGGATTTAGGTACTTTAAACAGTTCTAACAAAAGCCATAATTTATCTTCATGATTTATACACTAACCATTGTACTAACTCTAATGATTATTTAAAGCAATCAAATTTTGGGTTTAATCATTTGGATCTAGATCTAGCCAAACCTAGAATTTCCCTTCATGATTTACAAAAATAGTGATTACCCAAATTGCAAATTGAGTGCATAATGGAAGATAAACTATATAACTTTAATTAATATTAGGTAAAACTAAGATTCAATATAAATGCTACTGTAGCAATGACCAAATGCAATGCTTAATCCCTTATATCAATTGTGTTGTTAATCCATTATAATACACTATGAATACAACAAAAATGGCATTAACAATACATTCAAATACATTATAACTAACGTAGGTACATTAACATAAACTATTAAGCTCAAACCCACAACAAAAAACAAATGATAGCAATCGTTACTATTGAAGTCGCTACCTTCAATCTCATGTGTGACATCTAGGTGAAATAACTCTATTGGACCAAGGACTTTCATCCTCTGGCTCACACAACCAAAAGGGTTTTCATCCTTTGGTTTCCTACAAATTCAAGGGTTTTCATCCTCAAATTTGGATGTTTGAACACAAGTGCTTTGAACAATGTTGGCTAGGGTTTCAGTTTGGAGAATAATGTCTAATATCAAGATAATGAAAATCTAAAAATATATTTTCTTTGACATATTCAAATGCCCTAGGGAAGAGATGCATCGTCATTGGCCCTTAATATCATCAAAATAAATAGTTTCCTTCAATCTTTGTGTGTGGGATGAAGAAGAGCTTGTATAAATCTTTGAAATGGTGACCAAACCTCAACCTTAACTATTGCATTAAATGAAACATGGTAATTATTATCCTCTAGGCTACAAGTACGTGCAAAATTTGTGCCCATAATTAAAAATATATATATTTTGAATATAAAAATCCTTTATGTAGTAGTTGTGGTGTTCCATTTGGCCACTAATGATGCTCTCGATCATGTAGGGGGTAGGTAGGAGTGATAAAGAAAAACAGGTAGGAATGTCAAAGTTTGGGGGTTGAAGGTACCTCTTGACTCTTACCACTTGTCAAGAATCAAAGTTTAGGTAAGAGGCATGTTGGTAGGGACAAGTCTAAAACTTTGACAAAGCAAGGGAGAAGAAGAGGGGTTTAGGAGAGAGGCATGTGGGTGAGATGAAGTCCAAGGAATCAAAAAGAACAAGGGAAAGTGGAGGTTGGAGGAAAGGCATGTTGGGACAAAGAAGTACAAAGGTCTGATGGGGACCAAGGAATGGTTAGACTTATATGGGAAGGCATGTGAAGATGAGGAACTTCAAAACTCTAAACATTCGCCAACCTACAAACACTGAGAGATACAACCAAAAAACATATTGATAGGTATCTAGGGGATGTTGATGAACCATACTTAGGCATTGGATTGGCTCATTGGAGATGGCAATTGGCCCTTTGTTTTATAAACATAATTTGATTGAAAAGGAGACATTACATCTTCATTCACATGACTTGATGTTGAATCAACAAGTTTTAATTTTTTTAACATGGTCAAATGCATTATATTTATGTAAGTAAAAGAAAGGGTTGATTGATGTGAGCATCAAGAAGTCCAAGGAACTCTCCTTGAAAATCAAGAGGCTAAACCATTGAGAATGAAATAATCCCTAATTCGACTCATCAAATAAGATAATCAGTCCCATGAGTAAGTCCATAAGCATTAAAAATAACAAACAACCCTCCTAGTGCAATAAATGTTTAGAAATGGATTGACACACTACCAAAGAATTAAGAATCAAGGGTATGGTTCATCTATTGAAAGGGGGTTTCAAAACCTCCTAAGATCTAAGGGTTGCTAGGTCTTGGCTTTGCAAGAATTACGTAGTGGCAAATGAGATGCTCTTACCATACGAAGTTTAGTGTTGGTTCAAATGTAATAGGATACATAGCCAAGAAAGCTTCACTTCAATAGAACCTAATCTAAACATTTCCTAACCAATTGATAAAGAAACAAAAAAGATGAGAAAAGGAAGAGAGAAGAAGAAAGGGGGACACAAAAAGGATAAATTCACCCTATGCAAGAACATATATTGTAACATGAAGATATTCCATACAAGCACATAGTTAAATCATATGCCATAGCCAATTTTACTTCAACATATAATCTAACTTATGCAAGATTTTAAAGAAAGACATAAATTTTATGATCATATTAGCAAATGAATACAATGAAGGAAAACATCACAATATTACATGCTCAATAATAACTATTCATGAATATTTGTTAAGCTCAAATAAAGTATGTTTACAAAGAATATTGGTCCAAATATGTTGATTATGCTTATAGAAAATGGACATTTTAGCGTTAGCCACAAGTTCTAGCTCACCATTTACATGCATTGAGGAAGAAAATTACCCTCTTTATTTTAATCCTAGTTTTACTTGTCTCCACCTTTTTCTCTCCATGAATGGTATAAAAAAACATTATCCTAAAAATAATTTTCCCCTCTTAAACATCATTAGGTCAACTTGATAGATAAAAATAAGACAACTATTTACTATATTATAAATGATAATATAAAATTATTATGAAATATTTCATCATTAAATTAAATAATATCTACTAATTGGGGGAGAAGAGGCGAAACTAGTGTAGGGGTGTATAGTGGGACAAAAGTAGTCCTACATGGGCCCCACACTAGAGTGCCTTAATATCCAATGGTAAAATAGTTTTCATCCATAAAGTCAACAAGAGTACTCGAACCATCAAAATTGTATTATAATCGGTTTATATTTGTCCCAAACACAAAGAGATATTTGCAGTCTTACATGTCAGAGAATATTCAAAGCAAATATGGCAGCACCATGTTACACGCCATTTTGCTTTCTAATGGCCCATAGCATTAAAACATGTAGCCAAAATAAAAAATTAGTATAACCCAAACTCCCCTTAAATATCACCACGTGCATTACATCACAACCAATATTTTCATAGATTCAGTGCTACAAGAACAACTAAGAGTCGAGATTGTCCCATCAGCATATCCAATCCAACTAAACCCCCATCCCACTTGCCTAGCAACACAACACTCAAAGGAAAATCATTCATGTGTCCCATCAGTCAAATCCATGTGCACAACTACTGGTGCCTTCTCTCATTTTGCCACCTGCAACCACCAAAACAATGGTGTTAAAGCCACCAAAATCGCCTAAGGAGCAAACAAGGATTGCATGCCATAAGTACATATAAACTTTGTGATTGAAGGCACCAAATCAAGTTTTCAAATTTGAAAAAAAAAGACAGAAATTAAAGACTCCATACCAAACCAACATTGAACATATAAAGAGATTTTCAAATTCAAAAATGCATTACTCAATCTCTTCCAATTTCCATTTAGCATGTCCCACTTTCATATTTAGTTCTACATTTTCTCGAAGGCAGATGAAAAAAGCCCAAAGGCAGCAACAACATGAGCTACCAAGCTACATGTATTCTACTGCTACTAATTCTTTATGCCTACATATGCCAATCTATTGTATGCTATGAATGTGTTTTCCACAAATCTGTAAATATTGGGGTTTCACCCTGATACTGTTTACATTGGGTTTTTCATTTATATTCTTTATGACTCAGAATGCAAATATGTTGTATATGATGTCAATGTTTGTCACAATAACCTGTACCTCAATATTTGGGGTGTCAATGTTGTATACTACCTAACTTGCCACATTGTCAATTCCAACATATATAATCATGTCCTAGATTCAAAGATAATTATATATAAGATATAACATTTCAAGGAACTCAATCTTATGCAATATTTCATAAACTATCTAATCTACATTTTAGAAAATATATTCTATGCTGAGAATCTATTTAATTTTGTTTACAATAATTACTATGTTTATAATACTTAACTTGCCACATTGACAATTCCAGCATATATAACATTCCAAGGAACTCAATCTTATACAGTATTTCATAGAATACAATCTATGTTGATAATCTAACATTTGAAACTACATAACAAGACATTTCATCTAGTCACAAGAAAGGTCTACTAGACATGTCTAAATTCAACAAGGATTGAAATTTGATTCAATTCTGTTTACATCATTTATTATGTTTATAATACCTACCTTGTCACATTGACAATTCCAACATATATAATTTTATCCTAGATTCAAAGAAAATTAATTATAAAATATAATATTCGTAGTAACTAAATCTTATACAATATTTCATGTAATACATGTACAAGGCTATTGGATTACTAAAGTCTATAAACAAAGCACAATAATCTCACACCATACTAACAACTAAACATTGCCACCCACAGAGCACTTCATAAAGAAATACTTGATGTAATCTATCCTTTTTTATATCAATAGCTCAATTGAAATTTAATTTTAGGCTCTACCTCTACAAAAGTTAACATGTAACTTCCATGTCTTATCTCAAGTTTATTTGTTTGGGTTCGCATATGAAATAAACATGTATAGTTTTTATCAATTATTAGAGTTCACTCTTTTTTTGTAAACCAAAAAGAGTATTAGATTTAGGGGTTAGGATTATAATGTCAAAAAATTATATCATTCAATATAGTAATACTAATTAGATTATAATGTCAAAAAATTAGTTAGGTCCTTTGATAGCTCTTGTCTCCTCTTCTTCATTGCCGGCTCCCTCGTTGTGTGGTGGCTCCTCACCCAAGGTGGTTGTTGTGGATCCGCTCCCCTTGCCTCACTCGGTGGATTTCAATTTCAATTCTTCTTGGTTGGTTGTGCTGAGGAAGAAGAAGGAACTCCCCAAATCTGTTGCTTCTTGTGGCCTCAGGTTCAGGGAGTCAGATTAGTCCCCTTTGGTTTTGGGGTTGTCTAACCCTTGTTTGTTGTTCTATAGCTATCAATCAGTTGTTTCTATTTTTTTTTCTCCTAGTTCATGTTTTGGTTTGAACTAGCTTCTTTTTGGCCCTTTGAGCTTTCTCCATGAAGGGTACAACACCCTGTAAATGCTGCTTATTTTATCAAAAACACTCACAACATAATTACAATTGATTATGAGGATATTATTATGGAGGCATGCCAAGGGAGGTTGAAAGAGTGAAGGATAAAGATGAATGTGACCTATGTTTGTATGGATGAGTATGAAGTTACTTTGATATGTGTGTGTGTGTGTGTGCGCACGTGTGTGCACCCATTCCAATTGGACTATAGCATGTCCCATAGATAATGTGGTAAACAATTTTATTTTTAATTTTAGTCCATGTGGACCTGCAAAGGTAAGGTGCTCCACTATGGGAGCTATCCCCTATTATTGTGCCCATCATTGCACAAACTTTAACTCTGCAATTTGCTTTTAATATTTGTTTGTTATTCTGAAATATGAAAATGGTTTCACTGGTTTTCATTTCAAGGATATTTTTCCATGCGATTGCATTATTCTGTTCTTCATTGCACAATAATTCATTTGTCAGTTATGTATTTCACAATTGTGTAATGCATAAATGTATATATATGTGCATACGTATGTACATGTATGTCTATGTCAATATGTATGTATATGTGTGTGTGTATTTGTCATGTACATATATATACAGATAAATAGATATATACATACATATATTGATAGATAAATTGAAAGTTATATATAGGTATAGATAGAAATTAAATGAAAAGATTAAACCCATTAAAGTCACAGTGATGCATGAAGAGAACCATATTTTTCCTTGACAAATTTATTGTTTTTATGAATACAAATATTGGGAGTGTTCATAAACACCCTAGACACCATATACATCATGGAGTACATAGTGGATGCACCTAGAACTCAAGAGAACCTTCAAACTATGGATAACCACATAAACACTTCAAATATTATGCTCAAAATTAGCAACAAAATAAAAAATAACCTTCAACTTAAGTAACACAACACACCTATAACAAATCAAATAAGTAATAAGAAGAAAGAAGCAACAACTGACATGAGACAATGGTACAACTTTAGTGAGGTTAAAAACCTCACCTCTATGAATTGGAGATGGTCAATGACATGGTGAATTTATCCAACTCAATCTTGCAATAAGAAATGAAAAGAGGCATTAATCAAAGACATGTAGCGATGTTTACCTTATAATGAGAAAGTATAGTAAATTTTTACCTTTGAAGTGCAATTCACCATCACCAAGTCATTGAAGGGAGAATGTAGTGAGCCAAAAATGAATTGAAATTGCACACCATAAAAGAAGATTGAACAAGACACAAATTTACAAGAAGTGTCAACTGAATATACCAAGATGTCTAAAAGATTGAAACAAAGAACACATTTAAAGAAACATATATATATATATATATATGATAATCAAATTGAACATTTGTACATGAGTTATATATATATACCAACATCTTTAGCACTTAGAGAAGATTGAATGTAATAATCACATTGTATGGAATAAAAATGCATTGACATTCATAAATAGTACAAGTTGGCACTTAGAGAAGATTGGACACATTGTATGGATGCATTGACATTCATAAATAGTACAAGTTGAAACCCCAAATATTGAGTTACAAGGTGGTGGGTGACAAACATTTACAGTGCATACAACTGATCTATATTCCCAGACATATAGAATTAAGAAAAAAAACTGAAATTGATCTAAAATGACTTAACATTCATAAATAATGTGCGTTGAAACCCCATATCTTGAGTTACAGGTTATTGTGACAAACATTGGCATCACATAAAACATATTTGTATTCCGAGGCATAAAAAATATAAATGAAAAACTCAATGTAAACAACATCAAGGTGAAACCCAAGACATTTACAGTTTTGTGAAAAATATATGCATAGCATACAACAGGTTGGCATTTGTAGTCATAAAGAATTAGTATAGAACTGTTAAGCATTGGTAGGCATTAAGAATTGATCTGAAATCACTTGATCTTGTGCAGGTAGAGTGTAACAATCACACTTTATACAATAGAATCTTGCAATTGCATGCCATGTACATATGTTGGCATATATATAGATATATGATAGGAAAAGTATGATTTGAATATCGAAACATGTACATATATATGTATATGTACATACATATACTCTCTCACACACATATATATGTTAGTTTTAATATGTTCTTCATTTCATTTTAGCCATATCAAAATGAAAGACACTAGTACAGGTCTAGTGAGGTAAAAAACCTCACTTGAAAGAGAAAGGGAGTTTTCGAGCATGTAGAGCCCAACAATGAAGCATATAGAGCTCAACAATGAATCATGGAGAGCCAAATATATATGGGTGTGTAACCAAACGAAGACACCATAATAAACGCAAACAAAAGGAATGACAATGAGCGAGATATGAGAGAATTTGGAGCATTGAATTAACCTTGATCTCTGAATTAGGCACTTGTAAAGCCGAGTAATTGCAAAGGGATGCATAAGGCAAGTTGCCCGGTGGAATTAATGAAGGAGTCGATGAGTGATTAATGCTCTCAACTGGACATTCTGTGTGGGGAAGGAATGTAATTATATACATATACATATACATATACATAGATATATACATATATACACATACAATTACATATATACATATATACATATATACATATACAATTACATATATACATACACACACACACACACACACACATATATATAATGAATATATATATGTACACACATAAGAACATAATAATACAATTGCATGGCATAGTATCTTTGAAAGAAGAACCAATGAAATCACTTTCATATTTTGAAATAACAAACAAATATAAAAAATAATTTGCAATGTGAATGTTTGTGCAATGTCAAACACACAAATAGAAGTGCATGGTAGAAAACCCTGCAAAGGACAACTAGTCAAACCATATCCATATTTCGTAGTAAGAATGAAGTAGAAAAATAAAATTGCAAAGTGAATTATTGTGTGACACTTACTCTCTATTTATATGCAAGTGATATACATTGAAAGGAGTTTTAAGTTAATAGGAATGAGCCCTTCTATTGTAATAGGATGAACAATGATACACAAACATATAAGTCTTATCTGTTCAAGATATACATGATGTGGATGGATCAAATCATCCATATAATATTGTGTATATTTTGAACAAATTAGGCTCTTTTCATTGTATATCACTGTTTGTAGATGTACCTTTGTGCACACGTGGACTTTATAGGCCTCTCTAGTGATTTGGCAGGAAGACAGCCAAAAGTAGGTGGTAAATTTGAATTGTTAAGGATTGGGGAAGAGTCATTCCTTGGACTAGGTACTAGGAGAAGGGTGGATTACTTATGAAGGGAACTATTGTGCAATGAGGAACAAAATAATAGAATTGCAAGACATAATATCTTTGAAATGAAAAGTAGTGAAACCATTTTCATATTTGGGAATAACAAACAAATGTTAAAGGCGAATTGCATAGTTAAAGTTTCTGCAATAACGAACACACAAATATAAGTGCATGGCAAAAAACCCTCTAATTGTGAACCACCAAAACCCTTTCCATATTTGGTAGTAACAATCAAATATAAAAAACATTTCACAAAGTGAACTATTGTGCAAGGAAGAACAAAATAATACAATTGCATGGCAAAATATCTTCAAAATGAAAAGCAAGAAACCATTTTTATATTTGGGAATAACAAAAAAATATTAAAGGAAAATTGCATAGTTACAGTTTGTGCAATGACAAACACACGAATACAAGTGCATGGCAGAAAACCCTCTAATTGTGAACCACTGAAACCTTTTCCATATTTGGTAGTAACAATCAAATATAAAAAGCATTTCGTAGAGTGAACTATTGTGCAAGGAAGAACAAAATAATATAATTGCATGGTAGCATATCTTCAAAATGAAAACCAGTGAAACCATTTCCATATTTTAGAATAACAAACGAATATTAAAAGCAAAATGCAGAGTTAAAGTTTGTCAAATCACGAACACAAGAATAGAAGTGCATGGCAGAAAACCCTTAAAATGATAAACAACAAAACCCTATGAATATTTCGTAGTAACAGTCAAATATAAAAAGGAATTTGCAGTGTGAATCATTGTGCAACAAAGAAAACAATAATTGAAGTGCATGCAAGAATATCTTCAATATTAAAACCATATTTTCATAACAGAATAATGAATAGTTAAACTATATTTCCATATTAATTAAACCAGTTAAAATAGAAGTGCATAGTAGAAAACCAGTTTTTCCATATTTCATCGAAAAAATCTAATAATAATGAAAAACCAGTTGTTGTCCAATGAAGAACACAAGATTATGAGTGCATGGACGAGTACATATGAAACGAAAACCAGTGACACCCTCCCCACATTTGCTACTATTAATCTTTT
Organism: Sequoia sempervirens; assembly: GCA_007258455.2. Taxonomy (NCBI): domain Eukaryota; kingdom Viridiplantae; phylum Streptophyta; class Pinopsida; order Cupressales; family Cupressaceae; genus Sequoia; species Sequoia sempervirens. Next base: position 12,236,028 of record VDFB02000001.1, read on the forward strand.
TCAAAGATAAATTTGCACAATGAAAATATGTGCAAAAAATAACAAAATGATATAAGTGCATGGCAGAATACCATCAAATTGAAAGACATTGATACAGGTTGAGTGAGGTTGAAAACCTCACCTAAAAGAAAAAGGGAGCTTTTGAGAGTGCAAAGCTGAACAAAGAAGTGTGGAGAGCTGAACAACAAATCGTGGAGAGCCGAACCAGTATGGGTGCATAACGAAACAAACACTCTAGAATAAACACAAACAAAAAGGATGAGAATGAGCGGGATATGCGAGAATGTGGAGCATTGAATGAACTTTGATCTTTGTTTTATGCGCTTGTCAGTCGGATTAAATGTGGAGGGACACGTAAGACAAGTTGCGTGGTTGAGGTAACGAAGGAGGTGACAAAGTAAACTGGTCGTTTAGGGTGGTGAGGCTATCAGAATCCACACGTCCATCCGATCCAAAGCACGTAGATTTGTGCGTTGACTAAGGTGGTGGATAGACTCCACTTTCGAACGAAGGGCAAAATGGCCCTGTTTTGAACACTGTGGAGGAATCGGTGCATGACAGGGGGGAGATGCTCAAAATTTAAAAAAAAAAAAAAAACTGACAGATACACAAGTGACAAGACAAGATTGACAGGGTGAGCAATTTTTTATTTTTTTTATTTTGGTACACGTGAACCTCCAAAATTAGGGTGTCCTACTTTAGGCCCCTCTCACCTACAATTTTACAATGTGGAAGAATAAATATAAACATAGTAGATACCAGTCGGCTTAACTACGGAACTAAACGCAAAACTTTCTCTATTTCAGCATACAATTTTTTTTGCTGGTAACCCTAAAACTGCTGCCCGCTTCTTGTTGCAGCAGCTTCCATGAACACCATGTTATGTCGCAAACTGTTTGTTATGCAACCATTCCATTTTCGCAATGTGTATTCAACCCTTACCGTTACCAATGCTGATCTGCAGAGCCTTTTGTCAAATCTTTTCTCCACCAAGCTTAACATGTCTGCTGCCGACATCACCCGGATGTTCGAAAGAATCCCCCGGTTGCAGAGGCTTCAAAATCTCCACACCATCGAGCAGTTCATTCATATGTTGAACAGAGTTGGCTGTTCTGAAGCCCAAATTGCCAAGATAATGAGGGTTCAGCCGTCAGTTATGTTCGTAAGTGCAGAAAGAATATTGGAACCCAAAATCAAACTGCTGGAAGATTTCGGTTTTCAGGGTGAAAATCTGACGAAACTTTTGAGTAGCAATCCAAACATCTTGGGCGTCAGCCTCGAGAACGCCCTTCTTCCCAATATGGAGTTTCTTAAGAGCGTATTTCAGTCCCCTGATTTGCTCGTCAGATGCCTGCTAAGAGCTCCCTTCATTTTGGGTTATAAACTGGACAAGACCCTGAAGCCCCTCGCTTGCTTTCTGGGAGGGATGGGGTTTTCAAGGGACGGAGCTTGCCAGCTTCTTACAGATACAACCGGCCGTTCTGCAACGCTCTTCTCTAACGCCTGCCCAAGCTGATCTTATTTACAAGATTGGCGCTGACAAAGGAAGCAAAAAGTTCAAATATATTGTAAGTGCAGTGGCTGTTAGCCGCATAGAAACATTAGAGGCCAAGATAGAGAATCTCAAACTCTGCGGGCTCTCGGCAGAAGAAATCTGGCAAGTATTTCGCGTCGCCCCTCAAGTCTTATGCAGCTGCAAGGAAAAGATTCGTGAGAAAATGAACTTTGTAGTTAACAATATGGAACTCCCTGCAAATTATGTAGTGGAACACCCCGGCTTGTTATTAACGAGTTTGGAAAAGATGAGGCCCAGGTTTCTAGTTTGTCAGAAAATCAAATCCAGCAATGACCTTAGCCTTTCTCTTTTAACGGTATTGACGATGCCAGAGGCAAGGTTTGTTAGAAATATTATAGGAAGGCATCCTGAATCTACGACACTTTGGAAAATTTATCAAAATGCCATCTCTAATGTCACCAACCACACACAAAGCTCAACCAAGTGTTAATTTGAATTTGGGAACGAGGTAGTGAAAATCAGGACTCAGAAACCACAAAAAACATATTAATCTAGTCTTTTGCAAAAGTTTGGCCTTCCCTCTCCATCCAAGTGTTCGCTGTTAGCATTTTACATACCTGGATGTACCACGTTCAACAACAGGAGCTACGTTGATATTCCCTCTGCTATGCATTCTGTGTCTAATTGCGCTTCAAGCAAGGTATGCATAGTAGTTACTAAATTTTTAAGTGAGCTAATTGCTTTCACTGCAGCCATTCAATGTCATGTAATTGATAGGCTATTTAACAGCTAGAAGTTTTGTTGCGTCTGAAAGGCATTTAAGAAATCACATGATTATGTTTGGAATGGAAATTATGCTAGAGTAAGGAGTGAACAGTTATACGCAATTTTCTGCAAACAAGTTTTCCAGCCCCCAAATATTAGGAGTGAATGGATATACACAATTTTCGGCAAACAAATTTTCCAGCCCCCAAATATTTGCAGAAGTTGTAATTTTGGGTTTGATGTAGTACCGTTTAGAATACCCGTGTCAGTTTGTCTAAAGATTCTCATCTAAGTCCTTCAAAGAATTCGTGAAAATCAATGAACTAGAACAGTTGGTTCTTCCATTTTTAGGGGAAATTTATTAGCAATTGTTGGACAACATCACAAAATATCATTAGTTGGAAGCCATAGTTAAATAAATGATTTTAAGCATTGATTTGGGACCCACACTGGCCTAGTCATTTCAGGCTCCAACTAGGCAAACTTGAAATTCAAATCAATTGGATTTTCACGGATTCCAATTCAGAATAACATCAATAACATATGGATCAAATTTGCAAATCCCTTCAAAATGTTGGAACAGGCTGCAAGCTTCTAAATTTTGATGGACTGGTCACTGTGTTACACCTAGGAGATTCTCAATTAGAGAAATTGTTCACGATTCAATGAATGTGTGGTCGTTGATAGATCAAAGGAATTTCTCAGGGTTTAAAGAAGCTGATACTAAAAAAGGTGAATGCTGTAAATGAGGATGAGGGTTTTAAGCTTTAAACATTGAGGTTTTTATTAGTTTAATAATTTGAAATTTCTTAACAAGGTGGGCTTGAGAGTGATCGAGTCTCATACAAGTTCTACAGAGAAAAAGGGAAATGTAGAAGGCTCTGCAGATTTCTGTCAAACTCATTCAAGTTATTCTAATCAAAGTAGCAAAACTCATTGCTGCTGGCTTGGTTCAGGACTTTGTAACTCAACCACAGATGCATGGAGTCTCAAAACTATGGTCTTAGACATGCCACAGTTTTCATTGCATTTCTGTAATACCATACTGATCATGTAAGCTATTAATGCTTCTTTTAATGTTTTGTGATGGGATTCTGCCAGTTCCCTCTGGTCTATTGGTCTATTTAAACCTTGCAGTGCAGTATCCACAGCAATTTTTTATTTTCTGTTATCAATCAGTTTAGTACAGGTTTTCAAGCATGGCCAAATTACAGGTTACGTGCTATGACTTTTTCTTTGTGTCTTACAATCATCAAATAGTATAGATACATTTAATCTGTCAACACAAACTATGAAAAAAATGGTATGCTTGAATATGGACAAATCAATGCAAAACAAATAGGAACACAAAAGTATTTTGATTAGAGCACCTAGAATATTTTTTTGTAGGAGCTCACTCCAAATGTTGATCAGAAGTGCTTTGTCTTGCTGCAAAAATAATTGCTCTATAATTTATAGAATCAATAAGGAAATTTCTACCATAGAATGAGCCTAGAAACAATGCTTTCAGATTTTGATGTGGAAGGTTTGGTTTAGAATCTATGATTCTATATCATAGCCCACCTTCAAGATTATATAAAATAAAATCAAAAGTATCATTGGCTATTTGTAAAATTCTAATAATGGAGGATTTGATTTACCACAATAAAAGATTGGAAAATCACTGGCTCAGAGAATAGTTTTAGAGAATTCAAGAGAGGATGTGATGTAGGCTTCCGACACTTACCAAATCTGCATATGTTTTCTGATAATGATACTGTTCTTAATCACTGCTGTAGATCTCTTCCATGTAAATCACAATGTGGGGAAGTCTCCTCCTAACTGATTATCACCAAAGATTGCATTCACATGGAATTTACCAAAACTGCATATGTTTTATGATGCTTATACTGTTATTAATCACTGCTGTGGATCTCTGCCATGTAAATTACAATTTAGGGAAGTCTCCTCCTAACTGACTATCAACAAAAGATTGCATTCACAAGGAATGTTATTTTAATTTACAGTGCTATAATACCAGAAAGAGTTGGAGACATTGAGTCATTTTCCTAGTGATAGTTAGGATTCAAGCTTCATTGAACTCAACTATTTATGAAACAATCATTCAACTATGATGTCATGAATATATTTAAATCTTCTTCTGTGCATGATATATGAGCAACAAAATCATTTACAGTACACATAGGCTATGATTCATTTGCTTTAGTGTAATATCCCTTCGTCGAACCTAAACCTGACTACACAGGATACATACCAGGCCCCTAATTATAACAGTAGCTTCTATGGCCTGTGGGAATAATAGGGTGAAGAACAGTGCTCAGCATGAATATTAAGATCAGACATACGAATTAATGCAATGTTGGATCTGTTTGGACATCGCGTATACAGCCGAGTATAACAGCACCAATCTTAAGGCCTTGAGGGAATACGCCCAGCACTTTGAAGAAAATGATTTAAAGTAACCCATACAAGGAGAAATGCAATTTCAACAAGGACTAAGTAATATTACAAATTATGATTAAAGTTTATTAATCAAGAGGCATGTGAAGAGTTATGTCTGTTGGAGAAAAAAGGAAGTTAAGAGATGCCAAGCAAGGAGAAGGAGCATCATGGACTATTCTGTTGTCCGATTTCTACTCCTTGTTGGAGCATGGAACTTTAGTTCATTTAATTTGAGGATGAAAACTCCGTAGGTCTGGAATTGGAGGATGAAAACCCACAATTGCTTTGAGTGATTTCATACAAAAATCACCATTGTGCTGATTTGACTGATTTTCTAGTAGATATTAATAAAGATTTCAAGTTAATAGCATTTATTGTTCTTCAATAAATCTGATCGCTATTGTTGAAGAAGGTTTATGCTAAGCATGGCTGTGGCATTCTAAGGACTGGTTAATTTAGATCGCATGCATTTGGTTAATCCTTCAACATCCTTGTGAAGAGTTGTGCCTTTTCATAAGGAGAGTTAATAATTAATTTTAATATTTAATGTAGCTGTTTAATACTTGGAAATAGGAGTTTTGGGGAATTAATATTATTAATCTACAACAGCCAATTCAGGAGTTTTGTGAACAGCTATTAACTTTTGTATTTTGTGAAGAAAATCAAATTTGCTAGGATACTACAAAAGGTTCCATTCAGGATATTACATTTAAGACACCTTGATGATAAATCATGGAGTGTGTTTTGAAACATTTGTAAAAGTCTCTAGATATTTGTATCAAAAGCTTCATATATGGTAGGTTATAATTGTTTAATTTGGATGAATAGGTCAAACATGCACATACACATCCAATAGGTTATGGTTGTTTAATTTGGGTGGATGGTTGAAACATACATGTGCACAGACACTCACACACAAACTTCTTTGATCCATGATTCATTAGTAGTGGTTCACAGGAGCCCATCTGTCATGACCATGAATGGGGTCACCTTAGCACTCATCAAATCTACGTGAGTGTAAAAGACGAAAAAATATGATTAAGCTAAGATGATTGGCTAAATGATTTGACCTGCTTTACATTAGGATTTGTATTAGTTTGTTGCTATTTAACAAAATAATTCTACAGTCTGAAAGATGCTTTAAATAATTTTTTTTTAATTAAATAGAGCATAAAAGGGGTCACCTTAGCACTCATTGAATCTAGGTGAGTGTAAAAGAGGAAAAAATATGATTTAGCTAAGATGATTGGCTAAATGATTTGAAATGCTTTACATTAGGATTTGTATTAGTTTGTTGCTGTTTAACAAAATAATTCTACAGTCTGAAAGATGCTTTAAATAAAAGATTTTTATTTAACTAGAGCATAAAAGAAATTAATAAAGGACTATGTATATTGGAAATTAAAAACTAATTCATAGAAGCAAATAATCAATAATATAATATAAAAGAAGATGAAGGGAGGAACCTAGTACCAAACAAAGTTAGTCATTGCCTAGGGCGCTAGTGTATCACACAGATGTATGTGCTAAGCACTGTAGCGAGTACAACCAAGTACCAAAAAACTGCTAAAAATGTTCAAATCTCATCCACTTGTTCATCCAGTGTCTGAAATTAGAAGTGGGAACATACCAAAAACATACTAGATAATGAAAATATATCGAATGACAAGATTTGCATTATTTTAATGATGAAATTAAATGAATTGACATACAAGAAAGCACTTGTAAACATCCATGTGGTTGAGTGCTTTTAGAATATTTGCGAACACAAAGAAGAGGAAAATTGTTCGGGGCCGTTTGGGGGCTCGCGTTTAAGTCAAGCTCTTATATTGGTCTTCCGACCTCCATAGGTAGCCCATAGGTAGCCAATGATAGAGAGATTGAAAAATAGTTGGTGAGCGCTCCTATCCAAAGTATATTTGGGAATGGTAAGAGCAGTAGTGTAAACTAGAATGAAAAAAATAACAAGGATGTGAATGTCCCAAGGTGATCAGGTGCACTACAACAAGAAGGCACAATAACAAGGAAATGAAATAGCAATGAAAATAAAATATAAATAACAATATCACCAATGAAGGCGAAGCCAAAGAGATAAGAGTGTTGTAGGAAGAATGCGGGTGTGCTCACAAAGAGGAACAAAAACTTCAGAGAGCTTCAGAGTGCAAGAGATCCTAACATAAGAGACAGAGAGTTTAAAAGTGAGATTCCATTAAAAAATGAAAGAGGAAAGAGAAAGAGGCTGACAAGCTGTTCGGAGTCATTTCAAGCTGTTACCATTGACCTAGGAAGGTGACAAGGGGCAAAAAGCTTGGAAACAACCACCAAATGAGAAAGTGTCATAGGATGCTAGCACATTGCATAGACATCAGTGTGTGATGCTAGTGTCCAGACAATTTGAGCTCTAGACATGACAAGACACTAATAAAACACAAGGATAACATAAATGCAACATCAGCTTGTCAAAAAGAGACCAGGGGAGACAAAACCTTTCCACCATGGGAGGAAGAAAGTCTAATGTAAGGGCTGAAATGAGCCTAGAAACACACTAAGGGGATGGACACCAAGGTGAGTGCAAAACATAGTATGAAATTGCAAGGGTATGCAATTTTCGACATTATAGTGAGGTTCACAGGGGTATTGGAGCTTCTTGGGAGGTCATACATCTAGCACTACTATGACTGAAGTTCAATTAACCATGGAATTTCCCCCAGAATCAAGACCTCTTAATTGGCTACCATATTTACAAAATCTTCAACAAGTGTTGTGCCATATGAATCATTCTTTATAGAGCTCCCTAGCTTGTTTATTTGTATTGATCAATGTGAGTGAACTCCACATGGCCCATGGAAGTGCCTAGTAAACGATGTCGTTTAATGAAAAAAAAGGATAAATAAATAATGGAAACCAATGGGTGAAGAGAGAGTGTAGGATCATGATGTATACACACAATGGGTTTATTTAACCTAGTTGTAATGTAGTCCCTCACAATGGATACTTTAGGGATCTCTTTTGAGAGATGGCTAAATGCACATATTCTGGGTAGTAAATATACTATTTATAATGTTTAAAACTGTGTTACCATTCTTCTGTAGATAGTGTGATGTTGATCCATGTGTTTATAGTTTTACTTTTAACGTTGTTGATATCTTCCCTACCTTCAGTATGGCCACCAGTCCTTTTCCCTGGCAATGACAAGCATCTGGACGTGTGATCTTCGTTACTTGATATCACCAGTCCTTTTCCTGGCAATGACAAGCATCTGAACATGCGATCTTTTTCACTTAATATCACCAGTCCTTTTCCCTGGTAATGACAAGCATATGGACATGTGATCTTTGTTACTTGATATTTTATTGATTTGGTTAAGATTACCATGGAATAAAAATGCATCTTTGTGAATTAAAGTGCAATGGGAAGGAGAATAGTCCACAGGAAAATAAATTCCCATAGTTCTAGACATCGATTAGCTGGCGTTGAGTTTGATATGAAAATGGATAGCAATCGATATCTTTAGATATTGAGTAGTCAGGAGACTTGAGGTAGTAGATTGCTGAGCAATATCATAGATTATTGAGTTGAGTTGATCATATTAAGCATTGAAATATAAGAAATTGTTAAAGGCAACAATGGGCAAAACAAAATTGATATTTTTTGTAGTACTTCAAGTGTCTCGTACCCTTTTTTGTATTAGAATATTTAATAATATTATTTAAGGTGGGCCCAATAATTTCTCATTTTTGGGTAACTTGAGAATATTATTATAATTAAAATAAAAGGCATTTTTGAATACTAGTACTAAAATAAAAGTATTTTTAAATACTTAAAATAAAAAATTAAATTAAATTAAAATTAAAAAATAGTTTTAAATAGTTGTAGGGAAATTTAGAACCCAAGGGCCTAATTTGAAAAGGGCATAGCAAGGAGGTGCATATCTTCATTTGAAAAGCATTCAAGTTATTTTATTGCATACAATTTTCAGATTTGAGCAGTTTGTTCAATCTAGGGCATCAAAGGATGAAAGCAATTGCTTCTAATCTCTAGAGTTTCCATCCATGAATCACAATTGTGCAGATTTGTGGGGAATTTGGAGATATTTTCAGTTTGTTATAGTGTCGTTATAGTGGCACTACAATGTTTTTGCAAGTAAATGCCATCTTTTGTTGCCAAAGTACGACTGAGGATTTTAGGTGGATTGCCAGAATTTATGTCGAGTTTTTTGGGTAGCAACTAGGACAGATATGATCTATTTGCATCACCCAAGCTAGCCGCCACATTTGGAGGAGAAAAGTAAAAAATCAGTATTTTGGTATTAACTCAAACATTCCAGCTGATGCCCTATATCAATTCAATCATCATTAGCAGGATAAAGAGGAGCGCTACCTTTGGGAGAAAGAAAAGTAATTATTTTGAACATTTTGGAGAGGATTCCAAGTCAGGTCTGAGTGATCAGCACTCTTGGTGAAACCCCACAGCCGTCACACCTCATTGGAGTGAATAAAAATTTAACAAATAAGAAATTGTCATTATTGAAGGGCTTTCAGTGCTGCCGTTACCCTATCCCAACCATCAGTATTCAGCAAGTGGAGCGTCAAACCTTCTTGGAGTTGGGAATTAATAGTTACCAGCCAGATCTAGGGTTATTACAGCCAAGCATTGGGATTTCAGTCATTAAAGACGCTGCCGTACGGAAGCTTACACACCAGTGTCATCATTAATTGCTGTAGGGATTCCGTACAGGATCTACTGGCTTATTCATTGCTGGTTCCAACTTTATTTGGATGAATACCATCCTGGGAATTGTCTATGCAGCCCTCAAAACAGTATCTTTATTTTTAATTAATTAATAATTACAGTCAAATGTTCATTTTGAGGTCTGCATAGACATTGCCACCATCCTTGGGAGGTGTCATTGCATCCTATAGAGACATTAAGGGCTGTATGAACCACATTAATTGCCACATTTTCTGCTGTATCTACTGTGAGTGGTTTTGCATTATAAATTCTGAAATTACTTGTCACAGCTCTGTCAATCAAAAACATTACATTTACTGTCATCAAATAATTCCAGTTTGAAGGGTTTATATACAGCTGTACATACATTTCTAGCAAAATACTTGCTGCTTTTTTGCTCATCCATTGGCACAAGGGATTGTATCAGCGTTACCCTAGTTTCCAGCTTGCTGTTTAGTTTGCTTTTTGTTCAAAATATCTAGAAAATAAGAAAAAAATCAGAAAAGTACAGACATTATAATTGGAGACATTACATGAAGATGTCAAAAAGGTGGCCATCTTGCTTTCTGGTAATATTTTGTGCTCTGTAACATGGTAGAAGATCCCAAAATAACTATCTAAAAGCGTAAAACTCAATTATGGTAGTTCACCAATGATATTAGAAGAATCACTTGTTATCTATTTAAAAAAGGTGCATAAGTCTTGGTCTAAGAATGTCATTGGACAGAATGTGCAATAAGTCTTGGTCTTACAATGCCATTGAGAAAATGTGCACAAGACTTATGTCATGGAGAATAAACTGAAATAAATGTTTTATATTGTTCAAAGATATTTTTGGATTTTATAAAATATTTCTGCCTTTTAAAATGAAATGAAGAAGATTACGTTAATTTGGCCTGTCAGGGGTCTTCGTCTTGGGTCAATTTAATTTGGTGGTAAAAAAGTTATTTGTGTTAAACTATTGAAAATTTAATGTCAAACATATTTTATTTTTATATATGTTGATTTTTTTAAAATTTTGGTTTTTGTTATTATTAGTTTTTCTGGTTGTTTTTAATTTAGTTTAAAAATAAAATAAAAAATTTGATGTCAATAAAAGTTTATTGGATCATTTAAATTTTATGGAAGTCTCGAACTCTTATATTTTATATTTGATGCTAAAGCATTTCTTTTTTGGAAAGACATCCTAAATGTGAAAATTAAGTAAGGATAAAATGTATGCTCTTAAAAACATGAAGGTAAAATGTACTACTAACAAATCCTAGTAAGAAGCTTGGAGGTAAAAAATATTATATTAATATTGTAAGGTGTTTGCATGTTAAGTGGGTCCCATTGAGTTAAATTTTATAAAAATTAAATTAAAAAGTTCAAAAAACCCTTTAATTATTTAACATAAACAAATGATTGTGTAGTAACGGTAAATCTAATCAATGAACATGTTTAACTTAAACAACATTATATGCCCCCAAAATTATTGTCAATAGAGAAAAATTATAGGGGGTGAAAAGTGCAAAGCATATGTTGCATCCCCCCTTCTCTCCATCTACAAACAAAATCTACAAACAAATGGTGTTTATGTGCTAAGTGGGTCTCTTGTCCTATAATAATTACCAACATAATCAAAATGAATGTCATTAATGATTACTTTTCATTCAAGTCATTATATCTTGTTCAATCGTCAACAAAGCTAAAGTACAAAGATGTGTCACACTTTATGAGCACTAATCCAATTTTTAAATTTGAATTATTGGAAAGTGGTATAGGTATGTGTTTTGAATATTGAAATGATGTAAACTATTAAAATGTGTAATTTTTTAGTATATTTTATGTTTGTATATTTTATTTTTTATTTTTAAATTAAAAAATTATTTGAATATAATTTTTTTTATAAATTTCCACTACAATTTTGTTACGCATGAAAAATGAAGTTACATGAGATGTCAATCTATATATAATAAATTTTATTATTTTTCTTTCAAAATTTGTGTATTCATAATTTGAAACTTTAGTGCATGAATATGTTTTTTTATAATTTTGATAAATATATATTTTTTAATTTTAATTTTGATTATTTATCTAAAATATAAAACAAATCATGCCATCTTGATATAGATTTTTTTTAATTTTTACATAGTGCTAGTGGTGTTTGGAATGAAAAGAGGTAAAGCCCCGGGACCAGATGGGTTTCCTATAGAGTTCTTTCAAGCCTTTTGGGAGATTGTCAAGATGGATCTCTTTGATGTGGTGCAGGAATCCTTTAACAATAAACAGATGCTTAAGGCTTTGAATGCAACTTTCCTTTCTCTCATCCCAAAGAAGGAAGAAGCTAACTCCCTGAATCTCTTTAGACCTATTGCTTTGTGCAATGTGATGTACAAAATAATTACAAAAGTGATAGCTGAACGGTTAAAGCCATGGCTTAGTAACCTAATCTCTGAGGAGCAAGGGGGCTTTGTTACTGGACGACAAATTTTGGATGGGGTTATCATAGCGGCTGAAGCTATGCACTCTATGGCTGCCTCTAAGGAAAAAGCTATGTTCATAAAGCTGGACATGGCCAAAGCTTATGATAGGGTCAGATGGAGCTTTTTGCAGAAAGTTTTACAGGCCTTTGGTTTTGGACAGGCGTGGATCAGCTGGGTTATGAGCTGCATAACTTCACCTTCTTTTGCTGTCCTGATTAATGGTGAACCTTCTGACTTATTTGGTGCGGCCAGAGGCCTTAGGCAAGGGGATCCTCTCTCCCCTTACCTTTTCATCCTGTTGGCTGAAGGGTTGGGAAGACTTATTAAGTCTCAAGTTAGCCAGGGAGGGATTCAGGGTTGGAAGTGGGGGCATGGCATTCCTCCTTCTTCCCACCTCCAATTTGTGGATGATACGTCTTTGATGGGTGTCGCAAGAATTCAGGAGGCAGCTAGTTTCCGAAAAGCTTTGGATATTTATGTGAAAGCCTCAGGACAAAAGATTAATGAAGAAAAGTCACAAATCTTCTTCTTCAATACCCCCGCTTCTATTCAAGCTCGAATTGCCCATATCTTGAGGTTTCAAATTGGAACGCTTCTTGTGGTGTATCTTGGCATCCCTCTTTCAGACCAAAGGCTTTCGAGGGGTGTGTGGCAAGATATTTTAGATAAGCTTCGAAGTAAGGTGAGTCATTGGACTCACCGTTGGCTCTCAACTGCTGGCAGAATGACTCTTTTGAAGTCTGTGATCCAAGCCCTTCCTATCTATAGGTGTCTTGTGCAGTCAGCCCCTGCTGGTTTCATTAAGGATTTTGATGCCCTTTCAAGGCAATTTTTATGGACGGGTAATCTGCTTTCCTCAAAATGGAGTTTGGTCAAATGGGATTGTGTGTGCAGATCAAAGCAGGATGGTGGCCTTGGTTTGAGGAATACGAGCTTGAACGGTTGGGCTCTTGCTGCTAAGCTTTTTTGGAGATGGTGCATAAGCCAAGATCAAGGATGGGCAAAAATCCTTAATGTTAAGTATCTTGGTGGGGTGAATGGGAAAGATGTACCAAGGTACAACTTGTCTGGAAGGGGGTCCATGATCTGGGAGACTTTGAAGAAAGGGGCACTGTTAGTTAAAAATGGTCTTTTTTGGATTTGCAATAGCGGTTCAAATGCCCTATTTTGGGAGGATTCTTGGGATGGCTTTCCTCCTATTTTATCTCAATACCCTCACCTTCAACCTTTATGTGATAGTTTCCTTGCAGCAGGATGGAGTAAGGTTGAGGATTTTAAGGTGTTTTTAAGGGTGGGGCGGGGAGAGGTTGCCAGATGGAAAGAGCCCGTTGAATGGCCTCCCGGGGGTTCTGAGGGAGAGAGAGAGACTCTTGCTAAGATTCTTGCTGGCAGAGGGTGTAACTCTTTAAGAGGAGATGATACCCTCGCTTGGGGACCCAATCCAAAAGGGAAGTTCTCAGTTGCCTCAGGTTAGCAAGAGTTGGAAAGACAAAATTTTGACAGGATTGACAGTCCTTGGTGGAAGCATGTTTGGAATAAGTCAGCTTGGCCCAAGTGCAACTTTTTCTTATGGCTTGTGGTTCAGAATAAATGTCTTACCTGGGAGAATCTTCAGAAGAGGGGCTTTCATGGGCCTTCTATCTATACTTTATGTCATCAGAGCGAAGAATCCAGTTCGCATCTCTTCTTCCAATGTTCTTTCACCAGGATCATTTGGCATTGGTGGTGGGAAGCTTGGGAGCATTCTTGTATTCATGCTCACTCTTTGGTGGAGTTTTGGAATAGCCTGGGTAGACCCCCTTCTAAGACCTCCTTTTTGGAGGTGGCTTGGGGTATTGGTCCAGGATTTATTATCTGGCAGGTGTGGTTGGAAAGGAACCGTAGGATTTTCCAGGATAAGCCAAAGAGGGTACAACAGGTGTGGTTGCAAATAATAAACATGCTACAGGAGACTCTTGCTGCGAAGTGTGATCTCTCGGAGGATATTGCTCCTAGAGATGTGCAGGTGGTCCAAAAGTTGAATATTCTATGTGCTGATTCTAGTGGTGCTCTTGGGAAGATACAACAGAGCAGAAGCAGGAAAGCTAAAAGGAAGGTTAATAGGGAAGGAAAGTGGTCCCCCCCCTTTTTGGGACTCTCAAGATCAATACGAATGGGTCTTCTAGGGGAAATCCCGGGCATGCTGGGGTTGGAGGAATTGGCAGGGACAGCTCGGGTAAGGTTATTTTCTTTTTCTCTGAATATAAAGGGATTCAAACCAATAATTACATGGAGGCACTTGCTGTCCTCATGGCTCTTGAAAGAGGCTGTGCTCTAGGATGGAGCAAGATTATCTGCGAGTCTGACTCTCAGGTGGTAGTGGATATGTTGAATTTGCAAAGGATGGAAGATGTGGATTGGCATCTGGCAGTGGTGGGGAGACAAATTCTTAGGTTGAGCTCTTCTTTGGATGTTGTCTCTTTTTGCTATGTTCCTCGTGAGTGGAATAAGACTGTTGATTGCCTGGCTAAGTGGGCTTCTGATCGTGGAGAGGGATGGAGGATGGGAGATTGGACTCACTTGCCTCCAGAATGTGCTTTGGATCTTGAGAGTCTTGTCAAGGAAGATATGGATGGTTAGTCGTGCCCCCTTTGGGGGTTATTTCTTCTGGTGTTGTGTTCTCTTTTGGGCCCTTGGCCCCTACTCTTTGTACTTTGTTGGTTGATTCAATAAATTTTTACCCCTTTTTCTAAAAAAAAATATTTAAATATTTAAATATATATTTTTTATATTTAAAAAAAAAAGTTATTTACATGACTAGGAGTTGTTTAAACATCAAGTTTTTCAATTAGTTTATTTTTCGATAAATTGGCTTCAAAATGGTGCTATATATGAAGTTATCTAACAAGTTTAGTTGGAAAAGTTGTGGACATATATTACTTAGAATGAATTTTATTAGATCATATGTAGATTTAGTTGTGATGATAACTTGACCGAAAGTGTGACATGGCTTTGTACTTTTACCTAGTATGCAATGCCTTATAAACCACCCATGTCTCACAATTGGCCCAATTTTGTATTTATAAAATGTTGCATACCATGAAAGATTTTGCTAATGAGAAAAGAAACTAAAAGGCAAGATGTCCAACAACAAATATATAGCACTACTCGTCTTGTATTTGTATTAAAACTTGCAAGACAATATAGAATCCTCTTGTGCTATCAATGAGGCATTCAAATCAGTGTTTGAGTAATTTTGGCAATTTGTACCAATTGAAAAGCAACATTCTATTTCATCCCATCCCAAGTGCTCTATATATAGGCAACAATTGACAAAAATATTAGTATTTTTTTTAATTAACGCACCCAAGTGAGGCTTCCCATAGTTAATAAATATCTTTTGAAATGACCTTTAATCAATTATGATATTTATGATTGCATATTATCTTCATGTGACCCACCCACATATGTTAAGTACATTTTCCAAATGACAACAAATTCTAAAGAAAATATATTGCAACCCAAATATGTGGCATCCTAGCCTAAGGTGGAGAACAACTTTATAAAATATTTCATTTTATTCAAGGTTTACAAAACCTTTTAGAATAGTTATGCAAATATGTAGATGTTGCAATTGTGGAGTCGTCTTAGTAGGGATAAAACTAGAAAACATCGAAAATTAATAAAAAATAGGTGGAAGGTAGATTTTGGCAATCGGGGAAGGAATTGGCCCAACAAAATGACTAAATTAATGTTAAAACATACTACACAGTTGACACTAAAGTGTGTGCAACACATAGATTAGAAATTTTAAAAGAGGTAATTTCCAACTTTGCATAGTAAAATTTGCTAAAAAAACCTATAATTTTTAGGTTTTATTTCATATAATGAGCCTTTGGGTACAAACACAAACCCACATAGATCAACAAACTCACTTTCTAAGTGAAAATGCATTTTTTTCCATCAACAAGTTTAATTGTAGATACGTCGCTGATAAGGGCGTGGTTTTGTGGTCAAGTTGCTTGGTTGTAGTGATGACCACCAGGGTTCAAACCCTCGCTGGGCTAAAGTGCTTGTAGACCTTATGCCTTTGTTGGGCCATTGTGTTCGTGGGTTTGGTAGTAACTTGTGGTTTCTTGTACCCAGTTCATAGCTCCGGTCAAAAGTGTTTACCCCTAATAATATAGGTGCATTGCACCTTTAAAAAATAAGAAGTTTAATTGTAGATCAAATGTTGAAAAATACCTTTAATCTTAAACTAATGCCCCTAACAAGAGGTTATGTCCTACTTAAGTGGACTTGTTTAACTTACACCATCTCAACATGAATAAATAGTAACACTAGTAGGACCATGGAAAAGTTAGTTTGGACCTTCAATAGGTTGGCTTCATAACATCTATTATTTAGATTTCCTTTCTTTTTCCACCCATATTTGTAGATTCTAACAAAATTGACATTTAAATAACTACCAATGATTGCCATATTGGTGTTATAATATCTAGGACTTTATTAGCTTGCACCCTCATGAAACACATAAGTGTTAACTTAGTATAGAATATCTACAAGGAGTTAAAGTGGCAAGTAAATTATGAATAACACTAACCCTCACCTATGTAAATAGTTATATCATCCTCACTCACATAAACTAGTACAAAAACTAACCTTACTATCATAATAGTTGTTGATTACCACACCAAAAAATAGTACACAATAACAAGCACAAACAAAACTAGAAACAACATCAATAACAATCACTAGGACTAGGGATGGCTAGGCGGGAGAGAGGATTTGAATTTCCTGGGTAGCAATGGGTGGCTAGTTCGAAAGATGTTGGTTCTGGACTAGGGGATGGCCCTTTTGGGGACACGGTAGGCGAGAATGCAGACGAGGAAAAGGAGGGAGCAGTGTTTGAGGACTGGGGCCCAAAGAAAGGCGGGGATCCAAGTGGAAAGGTCGCATCTGAAGGTAAGTGTACCCCTAACTCTTCTTTGAAGGATGGGGCTTGTGGGTCTAGGTGCCTTGGAAATCAGGTTGAGGACAATCCTCTTAGGGATCATCCATGGGAGGATTCTAAGAAGAAGTGGGTTTCACTTTTCAGAACTAAGTTGGTTGGAAAATCAATTTTCCCCCCGGTTAGTAATATCTCTTCCCCAGAAAGCGGGAAGTTTACCATTCTGATTCTAAATCCTGTAATAGACCATAACGTATCTCTAATGGAGTTGTCACTAATTGGCAAGTTTATGGGTCCACGACCAAATATTGAGGTGGTCAGGGACTTTGTGAAGAAGAGATGGAGAGTCAAAGGACAAGTAGAGGTTGCGGCTCTACCTAAAGGTTTCTTCTCTTTTTCTTTTTCTTGTGAAGAAAATAAAACTGCAGTTTTGTGTGGTGGCCCTTGGGTTATTGGTAAGTCATCTCTGGCTATTAGGAAGTGGTCTCCAAAAATGAATTTCTCGGATGTTGCCTTTGAGGCAGTACTGGTTTGGGTGCGCTTACTTGGGTTACCACTGGAGTTTTGGAACGAGGATGTGTTTAGAGGGATTGCCAGCTCCTTTGGGGAACTTTTATCCATTGATGCTATGACTTCATCCAGAAAGAGGCTAGTATTTGCTAGAATATGTGTGGGGGTTACCCAGTCCGCAGATCTCCCCTCGTCGATTGAGATAGTTTCAAAACTTGGAAAATGGACTCAGAATGTAGAGTTTGAGACTCTACCCTTTGTGTGTTTTACTTGCAAAAAAGTTGGGCATTGGGCGATGAAATGCCCGAATAATAAGCCTAAACCCAATGAGAAAGTGGCTCCTAAGGAGACTAAGATGTGGAAGGTTAAATCGGTGTCGATGGAGAAGCCTTAGGAGGAAGAGAAAAGTGTTGATTTATTTAAGGACATAAAGTTAGTGGAGAGTGTAATTTTAGCCCGGAAAAAAGGAAAGATGAGGACTCTTGCAAAGGATTTGATAATCTTGCAAATTCTGAAAGCGAGACTAAAGACCCTGAAAGAGCAAAGGGTGATTTGAGAACCAAGGCTTCCCAGGAGGAGGATGAAAGAGCAGGAGAGATGGATGAAAAGCAGAATGAGATCCTGTACGTTATCCCAGATTCAGTAACAGATAGTCTGGAGGACACTTCCCGCTCACACCAGAGCTTGGAAAGGGGGGCAGAGGTCTTTGAGAGGTTAGGGGAGTCTAACTCTCCTAGTCATGTTGAGCTACAAAGCTCTATTAAAATAATATCTTTCTATTTTTGACATTAATGGTCATCTCATTGATGTTTCTAACTTTGTCCTTAGTAAATGATTGTTTCTTTTAGAAACATCGTATTTTGTAATCTATTTAAGGAACATTCGTTCCTCTGATTAATGCACAACAACATCGATTCTGTAACATGGTATCAGAGCAGTAAAAATATTTTTTTCGAAATTTTTTTAATAATTTCATTTTGAAATTATTTCAGTTTGTAATTTTTTCGAAAAATCTGGGACTGTTCTTCTGGTTTGAAATCGAAGGGCATCATTCGAAAATTATTTTTTGGATAATTTTTCGTGGCTTATCTGAAAATTTCGTGGCTGTGCTCGCGTGTTCGCGTGTTCGTGGGTTTGTGTTTGTGGCCAGTTCGTGAGAATTAGTGTCTGGAAGTTGTGGCCGCGCGTTTCTTCTCTGCAATTTGAAGCACGCATTTCTTCTCTGCATCCTCTTCTACTCGCGATTTGTGGGTTCTTTGAGGCCGCATTTTTTTGTTTCAAGCCCGCGAACTTCTTCTGGCTGCGTTTTTGTCGGAAGTTTTGACAGAGGACGCGATTTTCATCCTTTCAGACGCGTTTTTTTTTTTCAGACGCCTTTGTGCTTGATTCGTGGTGCCTTCTTGCTCGTGTTCGAGCCACTTCTGGTTGTCATTGGCAACGCCTAGGGTTCTTATCTCTATTTGCCACGAGTTTGTGCGGATTTCAAGCCATTTTCTGCATTTTTTTCAGAATTTTCAAAGTTGTTTTGCACTGTTTTTCTGAAAATGTGACCTGCGGCTAGGGTTTTGCGAAAATCTCTTGTGTTTCAAGTCCAATTTTTTTTTCGATCACAGATTCTTGGTGGGTTTTTTGAGAGCTCAACTGGGTTGGTCTCCGAATTTTCTAGGTGCATCGTTTTTCGTGCCTCAGTTTTTGTGCAACTTTATTCTGGCGGCTAGGGTTTCAAACCCTCTGTTTTTTGAAGCCGACAATCGATGTCTTGGGTTTTTAAATATTTTTTTGTCCCGTAAAAGAAAAAAAAAATCTGTCTTCTGGGTTCCGGGAGGGTTTATAATTTTGTCCTCAAAAATTAAGAGTTTTTCTCCTGTCAGGGTTTCTGTCATTCAGGAGGGCTCTCTAGTTTTTACCATTTTTTCCGAAAAAATGATGATTTGTAATCTTGGGTTTGGCGATTTTTTCCTCAAAAATCGTGGTTTGGTGTAGTTAGTCTTTTGGTCGCAGTTGGGGTGAACATCTGCACATCTAGCTTCTTGCAGTCTGTTCTGGGGCGTCATGCTCATCTGCAGAAGATTGGAGGGTTTGCTGATTTTTCCTCAAAATCGTAGCAGCTGTTCTCGGTATGTCTCTGGTTACAGGGAGGGATAGTTTTCCAACTTCAGGTTGGACGGTTGGTGTTGTTATTTCCAGAAGTTCTGCAGTTTCTGGGAGGGTTGGTGGCAGAATCCTCTCAAGTGGCAAAGTCAGTGGCAGGCTCTTGTTTTTTGTTGCAGCAACGTTCTGAGATGAAGGGGGCACCCTTCTCTGTTATCTTTCGGTAGTTAGAATGATGACCATTAAGGGAGGGTATTAAAATAATATCTTTCTATTTTTGACATTAATGGTCATCTCATTGATGTTTCTAACTTCGTCCTTAGTAAACGATTGTTTCTTTTAGAAACATCGTATTTTGTAATCTATTTAAGGAACATTCGTTCCTCTGATTAATGCACAACAACATCGATTCTGTAACAAGCTCCCCGAAGATAGTGAAATCTACATTTGGGAATTCAGTTGGTTCTCCCAAGGGGGGGAATGAGGGTAGCAATCCTCTGTTAAATAGAGCTGCTGCAACAGATGGTTTTGTGGATGGGCAAGAGTTTATGGGTTTAGAGGATCTAGAGCTAGAAGAAGAAAATCTATACACTAAAGTTGAGAAGAAGAAGAGTAAAAAGGGGAACAATACAGTGGGGGTTTCTACAAGAAATAGGGCCAAAGCGGATGTGGGAATGTCGAAAGGCTCAGGTAGAAAATCAACTAAATGGAATAGAGAGTAGGAGTGTATTGAAAACATTGTGGATGGAACTCAAAAAACTATCCTGGATTTATGTAGAACTCCATCTAAAAAATGAAAGTCATGTCATGGAATATTCGGGGACTAAACAGTTCCCATAAATAGGAAATTTTGCACAATTTTGCTAGAGACCATAAGCCGAATATTCTTATCATTAAGGAGACTAAAATGTCCAAAGATCGTGTGGAGCTGATTAAGATTTTTAAGAATGGTGGTGTTTAGGGTTGTAGTTTGGATGGTGCCTCTAGGGGTTTGGCGACCTTTTGGAATCAGGACCGTATTCAAGGTACTCCAATTTTGGATGATGCTAATCATGTGGCCACTAGATTTAAGCACATTAGAGATGACTTCAGTTGGATTTTGTCTAATATCTATGCGCCCAATAGTAAAACTGCTAGAAGGAATTTTTGAAAAAAACTTGAGTCTTTTAGGTCATGCTTTCCGAATGAGAACTGGGTTATTATGGGGGACTTTAATACACCTTTGTTGGAGTTTGAAAAATTTGGTGGATCTCAAATTTAGTTGGATAGTAAGTTGGATCTGATGAACTTTATCAATTCTCAATGTTTGCATGATGTGGGTCTCAAGGGGGCCACCTACACTTGGTCTAATAAGAGAGTAGGGAACGAGCTCATTCAAGTTAGGCTTGACAGAGCCTTAATTTCAGATAATTGGTTGAAGGACTACTGTTGTTCCTTACATGCTCTCTCCAGAATTGGCTGAGATCATTTCCCATTAAGTTTTATGGCTAAGTTTGTGTTAGGTAAGAGGAATTTTCCTTTTTGATTTGAGAAAATGTGGCTATCTCATCCTAAAATATTTAATTGCATTCATGTGTGGTGGAACATAAATGTTAATGGTACTGCCATGTTTAGAGTGGCTAAGAAACTTGGCGAAGTTAAATCTAAGATCAGGACTTGGAACAAGGAAGTTTTTGGGGATATTTTTGAGTCAAAAGATGCCATTCAACAGGACTTAAGGGATATTTAGGATTGTATCCAGAGAGATGGTTATGTGGGAGATACTCTTCAAAAGGAAAATGAAACTCTCTAAATATCATAATATTATCTCGAAGGAAGAGGATTATTGTAAACAAAGATCTAGATGTGCTTGGCTTGCTGCTGGGGACAAGAACATCAGGTTTTTCCACTTGACTACCATGAAACATAGGGCCTCTAATCGTATTTCCTATATAATGAAAGATGGGGTTAAAATGAGAGAGAGAGGAAGAGATTAGAGGTGAAGCTATTCAGTTCTTTGCTGATCTTCTTTCTGTTGGAGAATAGTTGAATGTGGATGCTCAAAATACTCTTATCGAGGCCATTCCTAATGTCTTGGATGATCATCAAAATAATCTCTTGACGGCTATCCCGTCACAGGATGAGGTTAGGAATGCTGTTTTTTCTTTTGAAGGCAATACGGCCCTTGGCCCAAACGGTTTCCCCATGTTCTTCTTCCAAGTATTTTGGGAAATTGTTGTTGATGATATTACTAATGCTATTAAAGAATTTTTTGGGGCTAGGAAATTTTTGAAACAACATAATGCTAGCTTCATTGTTCTCATACCTAAATTCCCTCGTGCTAACTCTTTTGATTCTTTCCGTCCTATCAGTTTATGCAACTCTTTTTACAAGATTATTTCTAAAGTGATCACTTCTAGATTGCTTGGGGTTCTTCCTATGCTGATCTCTCCTCAGCAGAGTGGTTTTGTTCTAGGTAGACAGATTCTGGACTCAATAATTATGGTTCATGAGAATATCCACTCTCTTGAAGTTTCAAAAAACCAAGGCTTCTTGCTTAAACTGGACATGGCTAAGGCCTATGATAGGGTAGACTGTAAATTTTTGATTAAAGTCTTACAGGCTTTTGGGTTTTATGAAAGATTTCTACAATTGATATGGGAATTGATTTTTACTACTAGCACCTCAGTGATTATAAATGGGTCTTCTTCCTGTTTCTTTAAAGTGTCAAGAGGTGTCAGAAAAGGGGATCCTATCTCTCTGATTATTTTCACCCTCATGACTGAAAGTCTTGGGAGGTTCATGCATAAAAAAGTGATAGAAGGTAGTTTGAAAGGTTTAAAACCCTCTTTGGAAAATCTGGTCTACTCTCACCAGTAGTTTGTGGATGACACGATGCTTATGGGAAGTGCTATTGTTGGTGAAGCCCAGGCTTTAAAGAGTTGTCTTGTTCTTTATGAGGAAGGTTCAGGGAAAAAGATTAATAGGACCAAAAGTTCCATCTATTTTTTCAATACCCCTGAGCATAGACAGAGGAAGATTGGAAATATCCTGGGTTGTGGTGTTAATTCCCTTCCTTCAACTTATTTGGGCCTTCCTTTAGGGTCCAAACCTCTAAATTCCTTTTGGAATTCTCTAGTTGATAGGTTCAACAGGAAATTCGCTGGTTGGAAAGGTACCCTTTTGAGTCAAGCTGGTAAAGTTCTATTACTTAAGGCTTCTCTTCAGAATTTGCCCGTTTATGCTCTCAGTCTGTCCAAGATCCTGGCTGAGTTTGTTGACATTATTGAAAAGATCCAGAAATGGTTCCTCTGGTCGGGGGTTGAAGAGAAGAGGAGGATTTCGTTGGTAGCTTGGGAGAGAGTGTGTAGACCCAGGAAGTCTGGAGGCATTGGTCTGAGAAATATCAGAGTGTTTAATAAAGCACTCCTAGCTAAGCAGGTGTGGAGAACTTTTGTGGACATTCGAGAATGGAATTCTATTTGGCGTAGTAAATACTTGAGGGAGGTTGATTCCCTTCAAGATTTTCTCAACTCTCAGAACCTCCCCTCTGGTTATTTTCTATGGACTAATACCATTAAAGCTAGAGACTTGGTTGGAAAAGAATCTTTTGGAAGGTGGGCACTGGGCATAAAATTCGGTTATGGGAAGACAAGTGGATTGGCAAGGAGTGTCTGTGCAATAATCTGATCTATAGTATTTATATGGAGGACTGTAAGTCTAGGTTTGGTCGGTTGGTTAGGGATTATTGGAGGAATGATCAATGGGTTGAGATCTCTTCTATTAGTTAGGATCTTCAACCTCTATAGGTCCTTAATTCAATTAAAATCAGCTCTCAAGGGAGGGAGGACACTTTGATTTGGAAGCTATCGTCCTTTGGCACCTACTCTGTCTCCTTTATTGTGGCCTCTTTTTACTCTAGCATTGACGTCCATGCTTGGGATAAGGTGTGGGTGAACAACCTTATTCCGAAAGTTAATTTGTTTGTCTGGATCCTTCTTTAGAATAAGTAGCTGACTATTGATAATCTTTATAAGAGGGGGTTCTCTTTTCCTAATAGGTGCTATTTGTGCGATGCTGAGGCTGAGACTTCTTCACATCTATTTCTCCTTTGTCCGTTTGCTTATGCCATATGGTGTAGGATTCTGCGAATGTGGGATCTTAGCTGGGTTTTTCCTGGAACTATTGTGGATTTTTATAACCAATTGAAGGCCCCCTCAAAGAATTGGGCCCTTAATATGCTATGGAACTATATCTTTCCTCACTTTGCCTGGGGTATCTGGAAAGAACACAATAACAGAATCTTCAGGGATGTTTCTCTCTCAGAGGAAGTGGTTTTTGGTAAGATCACTAGAGTTGTGGTTGAAAATTTTAATCTACTTAACAAGTTAAAAGGTAAAGGTAAGGTCAGTATGCAGTAATATGATTGTAGAATTGTGGGAGTCTGGAAGATTAATGTGGATATGTTTAATATGTTTAAAAGCATCAAGGATCCTAGAGATGGCATATCCTAGAGTCTTCCTCCCCCTGGCTGGGTCAAAATCAACTTTGATGGCACGGCCAAGGGAAACCCTGGGCCTGCTGGGAGTGGAGGGGTGATAAGGGATGAGAATGGTGTTTTCATTATGGTTGTTGCGGTTCCTTTAGGCACTCAAACCAACCATGTGGCTGAAGCCTCGGGTGTTTTCCAGACCCTAAAGTTGGCTAGCCAATTAAAGTTTAAATATGTGTGGATTAAAGGGGATTCAAACAATATTATCCAATGTCTAAAGGGCCGCTAGAAACCATCATGGTCAATGCAAAATTGGGTAGGTCTCTCTAAGGAAATTATCAATACCTTTGATAAAAGTTATATTACGCATGCCTATTGGAAATAAACACGGTGGTGGACTTCTTCACTAACAAAGGTGTCAAAGCTTCGAAGAAGGTGATGTGGCAGGGGTAGGATGAGTTGGAGGCTAATGTCAAAGCCCTACTGACGTATGATCGTGCTCACGGGAAGGTGCAATTTCCCATTCCATAGTATGATGGTTGAGTGTCCTCCCCTGCAATCTCGAGACTGCATCATAATGATTATTTTGAGTTGGCCGAGGGGTAATTACCTCATCCCCCAGTTGCATGTGATTATTATTGCATGCTTTTTGGGCATTTTAGGAATTTTTTTCTATAGGGTTCTTGACTATTCTATTCCTGTCAGCGAAACGATGGGTGGCGAAAGTTATAGAGTGGAGTCGATAAGCAGTGCATAGTTGAAGAGTAATCCAAAGCTATGGAAGAAGCTGGAGAATGGTGGCATTATTGTTTTTATTGAAAAGCTCCATAGCTGGGACTCAGAGGTAACTAGGGTTTTTGAGAAGGATTGGAAAAATAGTGAGATAAACTTGTTTGGCAGACATGTTATCAATGAACAACTGATTGCTGAGGTCACTGGCCTCTCAATGGAGGGCATAAAATTCTATAGGGACATGAAGCAATCTGATGAAGCGGTCAACAAGTTCCCCAAGTCGGAAGCTGAGAAGGAGGAGTTATGCAGGACCTCCAAAAGCTACTACGACACATACACAATTGTGTCACATTGGAGGAGGGTTTTGAATATACTAATGGAGTATGTCACTTTGGATGGCCATTATACCATAGTTTTTTGGTATGACTTTGTTTTGCTGAATCATTTCAATCACCAGGCCAAGATTTATTTTCCTTTTTATCTAGTTTCTTCTCTGAATACCAGTCTGAAAAACCATAGACGTGGATAACTTTAGGCTTATGAGATGGGTGTTCTTTGAAATTAAGGAAATTAAGTTAAGTCAAAGAGCCATGAACAACAAACTGTTGAAAGCCACTAATGACAATAACACAAGCAATGGAAGTGGTCGGGCTACTGATTTATGGACGAAAGAGGAGAAGAAGTATATGGTTGAATGCCTCAAGAAAACGGTGGAGTTACAGGACTTCAAAGGAAATCATGATGGAAAATATGCAGACATGGAGGAGCAATTGAGGAACATTAAAAGCTCTCTCCACAAAGTACTGATTATGAACCACAAAATTTTAAAATCCACTGCACAAACTATGACTACCATGGTGGAAAACTTGGAAAAAGCCCATCAAGTTAAAACTGTTGTGTTTATGGACTTGGATAATGAGGATGGGCAGCCGGATAGTGGGGGGCTGAGCAACAGGACTAGAGAAAACTTGAAAAGGAAGGCAGACCAAGCGTTAGTCAACATCCAGGAGATCAAGAAGTCTGCTCTCAACATGAACAATTTCGAGCAAGAAGCGGCAAAGATCCTTTAGAACCTGGCCTAGAGGCTAGTAGTCTTGTGGCTTTTTGTCGGTTTTTTGTCTTTATTGCCCTGGTGTTATTGTGTATTCTTCTTTGTGGGCAATGTCCTATTTTTTGTCTATGCTCTATTAATGCTTTATCTTACGCTGTCTTACTATTAAGGGTTTTGGGATCCCTCTAAAACCTGTTTGTTCCTCAATAAAAAACAAAAATAGAAATTCCAATGAGAGATAAGTGTTACATCATATTAGCCAAAACTTGCAAAAAATAAAATCAAAGCAATCAACTTCAAAATACATGATAAAAAAAATCCTTTAAAAAATGTTAATCATGGAAGGACAAGATTTTTCCACATTTTTCTTATATAGAATCATAGAGTTTACTCAATAGGAGTATTTTCTCAACACTAAAAATCTTTGTATGAGTGTAATTGGTATAAATATAAGGGTAAAGCCCTATTTATTTACACAATCAAAGATAAAAACTTTTAAGAAAATATGTTAGACTAACAAATAAATTTAGAAAAAAATTGCCATAAAATTTGGAAAACCTATTTGAGAGCTTTGAGATCATTTAAAGAAAATAAACATATTGTTTTATAATTTTTACATTTAGCATATAAAACTTGCAAAACCAAACTTCAAACTTTGAATCCACATTTGTTGTGATTATTTGAAAGGTCTATAGTAGGCTTACAAACAATTTGCACAAGTTGATTCACTTTCTTCCTAGCCTCTATTCTAGTTCTCACATTTATCTTTATTCCTAGAGAAAAAAATGATATTAAAGTCAAAATCCCAAGCAAAAAATCTATAACATTGAATATAAAATTTACAAGGAGGCTTAAACAAGTTTTCCAGATTTGGTAAAAACATTATACATATAATAGTTGATTTAAAAATCTAATATTTCAAAGATACACAACAAATATTCTTGTATACTTGTAATCTATAAACAATAAGTATATAGGCCTAGCGAACTAGAGATAGGAAAAATTAAAACCCAAAATCATTCTTCTATAACCCAACTTTGATCAAAACATTGATTAGCACTTTCCCATTTTCCACTTGAACCTAGAAAACCCCTAACAGTTAACAAAGGAGGACATGCAATTACTAGTCAAATGCAAATGGGTAATTGTCAAGTGAGGAGGTTTTGGATGTAGTGAACACAAAGCACGTCACAAAACATGTGGGTCGCTTTATTGTTTGTGATACCTTGCTTTGATTTTTCCCCACTATTTAAGGTTAGAGGAAGACTAGTGAAAAAATAGTCATGCCAAATGTAGGTGAAAAATATACTTGTCAAATGCTAAACTAAAGAGTGGTCCCAGATAGTTGTTGAACTAATTTTATTTAGGAACCACTATTAAAAAATTTAGTATTTTTTTGAGCTAGTGATCCCACTTTCTTCTTGTAGTTTTCACATTATAAATTTGTTTTACCATATATATATATATATATATATATATTTAAAGTTTAAAAATAATTTTTCTGTTCTTTGGAAGGAAATGTAAAAAATGAGAGAAATATGTGTAATCATGTGCCACATTTTCATTGAGCAATGGTTGCATAATTTTAACCCTCTATATATCCATAGCTAAAATTCCAATCCTCAAATTATAGCAACTATACCATTATAGGAGAAGATTCTAAATTATCCTTTGTGCTTAATTCATTTTTTTTTCATGGGAGCACTTATAATGCTATAAACTTAGTTAAGCATGACCTATTGAACCACTTTGTTATAAGCATGACCTATTGAAGTTGAATGAATAATGTAAACATTAAAAAAAATAGCTACTTTAAAGGGAATTCCTTTGAGAGCTAACTTTACTCTCTTTACACTAGGAAAAATCAACAACTTAAGTTCTCCTTGTTGAAATATGGTAGCTTCGGTCAGATATAGAAATGATGATCATATGTGTGTGTATATATATGTTAGTATGTAGTGACATATGTATACACACATATATATATTAATTGTATACATCATCATTTATATCGAAATCTATTACATTCCAAGTATATTATCGATCTGCATTTAGAGGTTATTAATTATGGATTATTAGCATTTCATGTTTCATATAGGATCCCGATCGAGCATCATTATCGGTGATCATTTCCAGATTGGATATTGTTTATTTGTGCAAGATAAAATCATATCAAACTTAGTAAGCATTTATGTTTATTAAGTAACTAACACCGAATTGGTGATCAGGTGTTTAGTTTAGATGAAAAGGCACAATTCATGAGACATCTCATGAATGGACATGCCTCCACTTTGTGGAGACATGTCCACTTATGGGATGTGTCTCTTCCTTATATATTTAATGTAGATCCAATCCACAATTGGAGATATCGAAATCAATAAATGTTCTGCTCTTGTAGATCGAATACCATTAAAAGAAAAATTCAAACTTGTGAATTCATGATAAGTATTTTTCAATACTGATTTGGCATCAACTTCATATTTATCAAGTTCAACATTCTAGTTATAATTTGAAAGAAATTTAATCATTTTAACACTCCTAAATCTTTTTTTTTTTTTTATACAAATCTTATACAAATAAAAATTACAAGCTAGAATGTTCAATTACAATGAACTAGTGAAAACATCTTTCATGGATAAATTATTACTTTTTATAAATAGAAACATAAACTACTAATCACAAGAAACTTGGAGAGTTCTTTTGGAAGCCTCTGTCATGGACATCAACACATCATACAAATATCCTCACATCGCATTGTTGTCCATTTCAAACACAATAGAAAATACTATTAGGCATGAGAGTACCTCCTATACACAATGAAAAAGACAAAATCGTAAAGTATATGCAATACTCAAAATGACAAAAATAACAATCAAATCAACTACTTAGATATTCAAAACAAAGAAATTAAAGTACTAGAGGAAGAGTTAAAAAATGTATTGCTAAGTGTAGCATCGAAAATTGTCACCCTTGACAATTTTGCACTAGGTTTAGTTCCCCCCTATGTGCTTGGACCCAATTATGCATTTAGTTTGCCTATTTTATAAATATCTTCAAAAAATTAAAAGATGGGATTGAAAATAAGCATTTAATATTTAATACCAATTTTTAAGGCTCTAAAAAGAATAGGTTTGGACTAGGGTGCCCAACGCCCCTATCCAACCTATTTGGGCCCGAATTTGAAAATGTTAGGGTCAACATTTTAACATTTAAAAATCCAATGTTGTTTGCCGACCATTTCAATCCTAGAGCATTTTTTATTGAGCAAATTGAAGATCTTAAAATTAGTTAAGGTAATTCAAGAGCAGAATTAGTAGCATTATTACAACACTTTCATCAATCAAGATCAAGCTTGCAAGACATTAAGAAAAAGGAATCAATCATGTTCAAGAAGCTATTATAATCAATCATTCCAAATTATGAAGATGTATCGAGTTATTCTCTCCATGCTAGCTACAAGAATCTTATGTTTAGGGAACTAACCTTTTGTAGGTCTATCAAGCAATCAAGACATCCATCAATTAAAATTTGTGGCAACTTGTGGTGTGACATCACTTCATCAAGGATTTCATATCAAGGTAACGTTGTCATTTATCATTTATCATTTCAATCAATTATTGTTGTTTTGGCCTTTACCCAACCTAGGGTATGCCCTCTTGATCATCATCAATCATTGTATATGGAGGTAGAAATACTAAAACAAGGTTTGACGTAGCCAATCCCATATACAACACAACATTTCCCTCTTTACATGTGTGCAGGTCAGATTCAAATGTTTTAGTGGGAGACAACTATAGAAGAAACGTTTTTGGATTTTCCATGTAAAAATCTAGTGTTCATGTGTTATGTGATGTTGATAGTTGATTTCATGCTTTCCCTTCTTATTGTCAATTGAATATGCAATGTGGAATGAATGTTTAAATTTTTAAGTGGTTTCAGAGAATACTAATTCACCCCCTCTTAGTATTCTGGGTGTTTAACAATTGGTATCAGAGCTTGTTTCCTTGGAAGAAGCTTAACTACTTGGGGAAGATCTTGGAGGTTGAACACACGACTATTAGAATATATCTTACTCCTTCAAAATATATTCCTATTATTGGTTTCACTAAACAAGATTGCATGGTGGACATGAATGGAGAACTCAAAATAGCTCTTGAAGATTTGGAAATTACTAAAGGTGAAAATAAAGACCTGAAAGAAACTATTAAAGAAGTAGATGAATGCATCAAAAAGTTGTGAGAGAAAATAATTTTTTTTAGAGAAATACATAAGGAGGTCAATGAGTAGTTGAAGCAAGCAAATAAAACAATCACCAGTTTGAAGGTGCAAGTTGAAGAAGGAAAAAGAGTTGAAGAGTGTTTGAATGCCAAAGTAAAAACAAAATCTGAGGAACGTTCAAAGCTTGAAGAAGAAGTTGTAAATCTGAGATCAAATTTGGAAAAAGAAAAGAATCATGAAGACAAATTTAAGATGATCTCTACAATGCTCGATGAAATGATAGCAAATTAGAAGAATTCTAAGGACAAAGGTGGATTAGGGTTTGAAAAAGGTGAAAGTTCAAAAGTAGATTAGACACCAAGTGCTGAAAAGAAAGACAATGAACAAAAGAAGACTGAGGACAAGAAGACCAATGGAAAGAAAGTCTGGAATAAAAGAAGAGACTTCAAAATACCACCTATTAGACAACTAAATACACAAAGGTACCCATATTTTAATGGTTTTTGTTATTCTTGCAACATATTTGGATAATCTGGTAAAGAAGAATGACCTAGTACAAAATATTGATCTAGTAGAAACAAAGAAAGAGATGGATAAGATTTGGAAAAGTAAGGAAGAGACAGAGGTTAATGCTAAGTTTATACCAACATTTGGTGTAGATGTTTCCTCTGAAAATTAAGAAGAAAGCGTTGGCCTAGGGGGAGCATTAATAGAAGATTCTTTATCCCCTGTCGAAGAAATGGTATTGATGCTACATCATGGGGATAAAGGGTGTAGGCTGAAATTGTTAACCTATTGGAGAAAGAACCAATGGAAAATATTGAGTTACAAAAATTTGTAGAGCATCTGAAGGTGATTGTGCAGTGCAGTTAGGTTTTTCACCAGCTTTTCAATTTGTGTATTCGATGCAAAATTAGGTCAATTTCAAAAGGGTTATAAGTGATTCCACTTGATCAAAATCATTTATAAACAAACATTCAAAGAGAGAAGAGCAGATGAAGAGCAAAGAGTGATTGAAGCATTTGAGATCTAGTGCAAAAAAAACCCTAGCCAGAAAGCATTTCAAAAGAGTTGTTGAAGTCTCAAAACAAGCCCAACCAAGGTTTAAGAAACATCCTAATAAATCCATGGAGGTTGACCTAGATGACACATTCTCTAGGGTTCCATATGGTGTTTTACACATTGAAGATATAAGAATTTATATTCACGGGAAGTTGGAAGAGTATGACCACTTGAGGTAAGGTGATGTATGGGTGAAAGAACTCATTGGTGATGATTTTGCATTGAAATCTGAATACCAAAATTTGGTAACGAAAAAACTTGATATTTGGCAAGGTTTTCCTAACTTTTTTAATGATGATGCTTGGGTGATATATGCCCTAAGATGAATTAATGGTATTTTTTTGTGGACAGATATGCCTGACATGATTACTAAGGAAGTGATTAGGGTTGTTACGGGTTTATGTTCAACTGGACCCTTTCCGATGCTTAATTTAGTAAAGGATGAGGTTGTAATGGAGCTTATCGGTACAAAGTATTAAAGGAGAGCCTTGACCATCAAGGACATCATAAAGCCTATATTCAAGTATGCCGCGATGATGATTAGATACAAAATCTATTTCTCTAACAGAGAGAATTCAGTTTTGGCCATCATAATAAATACAACATATGAGATGGTGGTGAATGGTGTAGAATTTGATTTGTGCAAGCTATTGAGGGCACAATTGATAGAGGAATTGAAAAATACAAAGGATTCCAAATATCATTTCAAGTTTGGTACTTTGATCATTTTCTTGTTTTAATTCTTGAGAGAGGTACCTGGTACAAAGAATATTGTTTGGTTGAATTACAAAATGGTAGCATACCAAATTAGAGATTATCTAAGAAGGATAGGTGAGGTCGAGGAACAGGATGAATCCCTTTGGGATTTCTTCAAAATATATTAGAAGAATATGTAGGAAAGGGAGAGGATTCCCTAGAAGATGATTGAGAAATACAAGTGATATCATTTTCATGGTTTCCAAAGATGAGTGCATCATACAAGTTGTTGAGCCTAGGACAGTATGGATCCTAGAAATGGGATATGAGATCATAGAAGAAGACATTGTGGGGACTACAAATTATATGTTGAACAACCAAGGGACACCTCTAAAGAGAGGTATGGAACCTATGAGAAGTCCATGAAAGTCCACATGGACCAAAGGCAAAAGAAAATCAACAAAATAGTTGAGAAGATGACTGAAACAGTTGTGGAGGCATTTGGACTGAAGGAGGAGGACATAGAGAAGGCTAAAGCTATGTCTAATGCTTTAGGAGGTTCATCCAACAAAATGAGATCTAGTAGAACATCTACCATGTTGGAAAAACAAGGACAAACAACTGAGAGGGGGGGTGAATTAGTTGTCACAAAATAATAAACTTTTCAAACTTTACTTAACTTAATCTCAAATTTGATGAATACGCAATTAACCATAAGCAATTAACACATCAGAGAGACAAATAACACCAAGAATTTTCTTACGCAAAAATACGCAAAAACCCTATTAGGGGAACAAATACAGTGGATGTTAGTCCACAATATTATACCCTGTTAAAAGTATAATGAAAATAATAAAGGGGAATGCACATGCATTCAGGCACACTGCCTAGAGCTCACTGCTCAATTACAAAAGGGGCTTACTTCCCAACAATACAAAATAGGATTAAAATTCGAAGGGTACAAACTGAGAAAATAGCTTCTGGACAAGCCTGATTACAATTCCAATTAAGCACAAAAAACTCCTTCACTTTTCACTCAAACTACTGCACACTTCGCTCGATCTTCTTCACACTCTACTTTGCAATCGATTGATATTTGCACATATACACATAGGAGCACACCCAACACACAAAGCACTCTTTGAATCGATGAAACAATTGCTCTTATATATTCGCTACATGAGATTTCATCAACAACTTAGTTGGCCAGGAAAACATATTTGCAATGTCGACCCAAATTTATAATTAAATTTTCAATGTGGATCTAAACACCGTTAGCCAAAACAATGATGTGACCCAAAACAATATTCACAAGCATGCCAAACATTCAACTTTAAATTTTCAAGGATCCACAACACATTACCACCATCATGTCAGCCAAGAACATGAAAACCCAAATGTGTGCAAGAAAAATATTTGACCACAAGCACACCGATCAATGTGGACATACTCCAAAGATAGAGCACAATCTAGAGACATCCAAAAAAATCAAGAAACAATAGAGAAACATCCGCAACAATTGAGATTACTAGAATCATACAAACTTCACTCAGGAACATTGACAAAGACCACATAAATACTATCAAACCACAACATGATCAAATCTGTACACGAACCTCTAAAACTTTCAGTAGATGATCTAGATACTCTAAAAAATGAACCCTTTAGTCCACAACAATTGAACTTCAACGTACAGAACAAGATGCCTTCATGACCTGCATAGTTCCATTGGGAACCTGGAACACTTTCTTTTACAATTTTCTGAATATCCTTGACATATACAACCTCTGATACACCAAATGCTAATATTATTTAAATCAATGACAACCACATATCAGCAACACATCCACAACATCCAACAATCTCCCCCTTTGGCATTGATGGCAACACATGATGTGAAAAATACCATCAACCCAACACAGTTGCTTCTTAACTGCTTTTGTCCCACAAGGCTCTTCTCCTCGAAATATTTTTCACATTTCACTTCTCCCCCTTTGACATCAAAGGAAAAGGTAACCATGACCTTTCCATATACATGCACTAAACCACATATCTGCACATTTGACTGCTCCCCCTGAGTAGCAATGACAAAAAAATCAATCTGGATCAGAATATAGCAATGTAGCTCACAGATTGATGCAAGTAAATGAATCTTTTAGTTCTTATCAGGAGGGGTAATTACCCGTAGCATTCCTTTGAGATACTCAAAAGTATCCTTCGGAAATGGCTTAGTAAATATGTCTTCAATTTTTTATTTGGTAGGTACATACTCCAATATGACTTCTTTCTCATTCACTTTCTCCCTCAAGAAGTGAAACTTGATTGATATATGTTTAGTATTAGAGTGTAGCACTAGATTCTTTGAATTTTATTGCACTTGAATTTTCACAGTATATGGCAATAGGCTCTTCATATATCACCCTAATATCTTTCAACATTTGTTTCATCCATATCACTTGAGTACAATTATTTGCAACAACAATATATTCTGCTTCAACAGTAGATAGAGAAATGGAATTATGCTTTTTGCTCAACTAGGACACCAGCTTCTTTCCTAGGAAGAAAGCACCACCACTAGTACTTTTCTTGTCATCCACATCTCTAGCCCAATCCGCATCAGTATATACACTCAACGTGAGATCATCATCCTTTGGATACCAAAGTCCAAAGTCAACTATTCCTTTTAGATATCTAAAGATTCTCTTAACAACAAGCACATTTGATTCTTTTGGATCAACCTGAAATCTAGCAACCATACATACAACATTCATAATATCTGGTCTAGTCTGGGTTAAATAGAGAAATCCACCAATCATTGACCTGTATCTAGTTTGATTCACCTTAGGAGAATCATCATTCTATTTTAGCTTGCATCTGGTCACCATGGGAGTACCAACAGGCTTTGATTCTTCCATCCCAAATTTCTTCAGTAGCTCTCTCACATATTTGGACTGAGATATAAAAATTCCCTTGTCTAACTAGGTAACTTGCAATCCTAGAAATAATTTCATCTCTCCAATCATACTCATCTCAAATTCACCCTTCATCTCATCAACAAACTTCATACATAGATTGTCATCTCCTCCAAAAATGATGTCATCAACAAAGATTTCTATAATTAACTCTTTATCATAATCCAATTTGAAACATAAGTTGCTATCAGTAGTACCTTTAGTGAATCCAAGCTTCAGTAAGTATTTTTCCAATCTAGCATACCAGGATTTGGGGGATTTCTTAAGTCCATATAGAGATTTCTTCAAGTGGAAAACCATATCTTCCTTGTCAATTGGCTGAATAGTCCTCCATTTAGAAATGTTGACTTCACATCCATTTGATAGATTTATAGTTCTTGTATGAAGCATAAGCAAGAAATAATCTAGCAGCTTCGATTCTGGCAATAGGGGAAAATTTTTCTTCAAAATCAACACCTTCCATATGAGAATACCCTTTATATACCAGTCTTGCTTTATTCTGGACCACTTCACCTTGTTCTGAAACACCCATTTAGTACCAATCACATTTTTGTCTTTAGATCTAGGAACCAGTGTCCACATGTCATTCTTTTCAATTTGTGTCAGCTCTTCCTTTATAGCTTCCATCCAGTGTTCATCTTGGCAGGCTTCAATGACATTTTTAGGTTCAATCTTGGAAATCAGGGAATACTCTTCTACAATCTTTCTTCTAGTTTGCACTCCTTTATTCTTATATCCTATAATTTGACTTTCAGAATGATTTAGCTTTACATACCTTAGAGTTTTGGGACTTTCACGATCTTCTGGTTCTTTTGTTCTTTCTTTTGCACTTGCACTTGTCTGCGCTTCTTGATTTACTTGATTTACTAGAACGAATTGAGGTTGCTTTACCAGAACATATGAAATAATCTGAAGTTGATTTGGTGTCTAAACATTTTTCCCTTTGTTTATATTGTCTTCATCTGAATCATATCCACAATATTTGGATGATTTAGCAGAATCCTCATCAACTCTGACATTTTCACTCTCAACCATCTTTCTTAGTCTTATGTTATAGCATCGGTAGGCCTTTCTTTTAGTAGAGTAACCTAAAAAGAGTCCTTCATTGCTTCTTGCATCAAACTTGCCTATATCATCATCTCTCTTGATATAACATTTTCTTCCAAAGATCTTGAAATATTTAATAGTAGGCTTATAACCAAACCATAGCTCAAAAGGGGTCTTACCAGAATTACCATTAACATTTACTTGGTTTAAAGTATACACAGAAGTGCTTACAACTTCACTCCAATAGATATGGGGCACATTTCCTTCTATCATCATTGTTCTAGCAGCATCCAAAATTGTTCTATTCTTTCTTTCTACAACTCCATTATGTTGAGGGGTTCGAGGAGTAGATAATTGTCTTCTGATT
Source organism: Sequoia sempervirens (assembly GCA_007258455.2). NCBI lineage: Eukaryota > Viridiplantae > Streptophyta > Pinopsida > Cupressales > Cupressaceae > Sequoia > Sequoia sempervirens. The sequence goes on from VDFB02000001.1 coordinate 12,272,094, forward strand.
CCATGTTCTTCACAAAAAGAGTTGAACTCCTTGGAGGTGAACTCACCACCTCTGTCAAATCTCAAAAACTTGACTTGCAGACCTTTCTCATTCTCTGCCATAGCCTTGAAACTTTTGAACTTTTCTAGTGCTTCACATTTTTCTCTTAAGAAGGAAGCCCATATCATTCTAGAATAATCATCAATAATCAACATAAAGTACCTTTCTCCATGAATACTTCTGACTCTGGAGGGACCATAGAGGTCAGTATGTAGCAACTCCAATAAATCATTTGAATGAAACTGTTTGCTCTGGAAGGAGACTCTAGTCTATTTACCCATTTGACACTCCTTACAAATTGTGTTAGTAGGCTTCACTAATTGAGGTAGATCTCTTATTGCTTGAGTGGAACTTACCTTGACAATGTTATCAGAGCAATTAAACAATTAAACAACTCCCACTAGCAGTATTTAGGTGAAAAATATTACCTTTTGTCTTTCTACCTATAGCAATCATATTGCCAGAACTTCCACGTATCTTGCATCTTCCATCTTTGAATTGTAGATCATAGCCTTTTTCCACCATCTTTCCAACACTCAAAAGATTGTGCTTTAGGCCTTCAACATAAAGAACATCATCAATGTTATCCTTACCACCAAGGAAAATAGAGCCTCTGCCACAAATCACACCACCATTGTTGTCTACAAATCTTACAACACCACCATCAAATCTTACAACACCACCATCATACTTCTCTAGACTTACAAATTTGTTTTTATCACCAGTCATATGATGTGAGCATCCACTGTCAATAACCCACTCATCCTTTTCTTCAACTTGGGCTGCAAGAGCTTTCTCATCTTTAGCATATTCAGTAGCCACATGACTATTTTCAACAGTAGCAATGAAAACCCATTCATCTTCATTTCAATTATCTTTATCAGACTCATCATCAGTCACTCCTTCAACAAAGTAACATTTCTTTTGGAATTTAGACTTCTTAGGCTTAGATCTAGGAACTCTTTCAGGACATCTTGATGCAAAATTACATATTTTATTGCAATAAAAATATTTAATAGGCAACACTCCTTCATACTTACCTTTTCCTCTGCCTTCTTTCTTTACAATCGATGCTTCCAATTCTTCTAGCTCTCTTTCTTTATCTTCAATTTGTTTAAGTTTTTCATCATACTTGGATATATTTTTGGAACATTCTCCTAGACCATATCTTTTCTTGTTACTTCCAAATACAGTAGCCTTGAATGCAGATTTAGTCTTCAAAACAGATTCACCAAATTCACTTAATTCAAAAGAAACAAGCTTACCAACCAGTGTGTCTCTTGACATCTTTGTTACTGATATGAGCTCTTCAACAGCATGAGCCTTCACTTTATAGGAGGGAGGCAAGGATATGAGTATCTTAGCTACAATTTCATCCTCATCCAGAGAACCATCGACACATGTAATACCCATCACTATTTCATTTACTCTTTGCATAAAAAAATATTATATTTTCAACTTCACCCATCTTCAAATTCTCATACTTTCCTTTCAAACTTTGTAGCTTAGCCATCTTCACCTACGCATCTCCTTCATATAAAGTTTTCAGCTTCATCCAAATCTCGTGAGTTGTCTACAGTCCTACCACATTTGTGATCTTCGAATCTTTCAGAGCACTCACCAAAGCTTCAATAGCCCTGATATTGTTTTCAGCATCTTTGATTTCATCAGTAGTGGAGGGACCATTCTGAGGAATAACATATGGATCTTTTGTAATATTCTAGTAGGCTTCACCAATACACCTTAGGTGACATTGCATCCTAAATTTCCACAGTGAGTAGTTAGTTCCATCAAATCTCAGACTATCCTTCTTGAATGTTGCCATCTCAGATCACCTCAAGCTTTTAGACTTCTTCAGAGGAACCTGCTCTGATACCTGTAGACACGTAAAATGTACTGATTTGCATTACACACTTGATCCTGGTTAACTAGCACTGTTCCATCCTTAATCATCCCTTGGTCTAACTATTTAATTGAATACCCTTATTTGATTAAATTCATTAATTTTCCTCCCTTAATTAAATAAATCATTTATCTGATTAAGTCACTCTCTTGTTAATTAAATTAATCAATTTAGTTTAATCAACCCTAGCTCTTTATTTAATTAAATAAATCAATTTTATTTAATTAATCTCTGAAGTCTATCTATTAAATTAAATAAATTAAACCTTGTTTAATTTAATCTAACCAACCATCTCCTTTAGTTAAATAAAATAAAATCTTTATTTAATTAAATCTAAAATCACATTCTTGTCATCCTTTGATTTAAATCAACCCATAAATCTAAGTCAAATTTGTCACATCATCTAATCTCTCATTAAATCAATTAACCCTTGATTAATTTAATCCTAATCCATGTCCCATCCTCTGGCTTTTGCCACTTGCACATGAAAATAGATTTAATTCATTTATTAAATCCCTATTTTCTCTCAACATGGCATAATAGGGGAATATTCTTCCAAATTTGAAATCTTTCCAAGTGGACTTTGTCCTTCCAACAAGACATTTATTCCATCTTTTGTATTGACCCAAGTGGAATTTAAGACATTCCTTTTCCCTCTTACATGTCATTTCACTATTTTCAAATTCCACCTAATTGCATTTATGGGCACATTCATCAAAATTAGTACATCCTTTTCCCATTCACATATTGACAAGTGGCATTTGGCCATTGGTTGAAAGTTAGTCCCACATTGCTTCATTTTGGGCATTTCTCCATCTTGTCTTTCTATAAATAAGAGGTTTCTCTCCTCATTTGATCATCCACAATTTGAGCAAACTTACTATACTCAATTTCATTAGGGCATAGCTAGGTTATTGTAGGTTTCCTCCATGGAGTTCATTTGAAGCAATCACCAAGTTGATCAATCATCACCAAATCATCAAAAGCTTGCATAGGGGTTGGGAAAGGGCCAATTTCCACATCAAATTGCCACCAACTCCCCCATAAGATCAAGAGTTTGCATGTTTTTAATAGGATTTGATATATCTCCTTGCTTTTTCATTGTGTTCTTGTTTTTATTCCTCTTTTGAGCATTTCTAATGGATTTTATGGGGAAATTTGATCTTGGCTTGCATTTCAATCTTCTAATGTGTTTGTTTGTTGTGTTTTGTAGGTGCTAGGATCTTGGTTCTACAATACCAATTGTTGGAAAAACAAGGATAAACAACTGAGAGGGGGGGTGAATCAGTTGTCACAAAATAATAAAATTTTCAAACTTAACTTAATCTCAAATTTTATGAATAAGCAATTAACACATTAGAGATATAGAGAACACCAAGAATTTTTTTACGTGGAAACCCTGTTAGGGGAAAAACCATAGTGGATGTTAGTCCACAATAGTATACCATGTTAAAAGTATAATGAAAATAATAAAGGGGAATGCACATGCATTTTGGCACACTACCTAGAGCTCACTGCTCAATTACAGAAGGGGCTTACTACCCAACAATAAAAAATAGGATTAAAATTCGAAGGGTACAAATTGAGAAAATAGCTTCTACACAAGCCTGATTATAGTTCCAATTAAGCACAAAAAACTCCTTCACTTTTCAATCAAACTACTGCACACTTCACTCAATCTTCTTCACACTTTTCTTTGCAATCGAATGGTATTCACACATACACACATAGGAGCACACCCAACACATGAAGCACTCTTTTCACTGATGAAATAATTTCTCTTATACATCTAGTACATGCGATTACATCAACAACTTAGTCGGCTAGGAAAACATATTTGCAATGTCGGCCCAAATTTACAATTAAATTTTCAATGTGGATCTAAACACCATCGGCCAAAACAATGATGTGACCCAAAAAAATATTCACGAGCATGCCAAACATTCAAATTTAACTTTTCAAGGATCCACAACACATTACCACCATCATGTCGGCCAAGAACATGAAAACCCAAACACGCGCAAGAAAAGTCTTTGACCACAAGCACACCGATCAATGTGGACGTACTACAAAAATAGAGCATGATCTAGAGACATCCAAAAACATCAAGAAACAACAGAGAAACATCCAAAACAATTGAGATTACCAAAATCACATAGAATTCACTCAGGAACATTGATAGAGACCACAAAAATACTGTCAGACCACAACATCATCAAATCTATATGCATACCTCTAAAACTTCTGGTAGATGATCTAGATACTCTCAAAATTAAACCCTTTAGTCTACAACAACAGAACTTCAACATACAAAATGAGATGCCTTCATGACCTGCACAGTTCCACTGGGAACCTGGAACACTTTCTTTTATAATTTTCTCAATATCCTCGACATATACAACCTCTGATACACCAAATGCTAATAGTGTTGACATCAATGACAACCACATATCAACAACACATCCACAACATCCAACATACCACTCCTAAAATTTCCCCAAAATCCTCTAGAATAATCTTGCTACAAGGGAGAAAATAGAAGAATATACGAGTGCTTTGGTAAAGGAGAAAACACCTCCAGTGAAATAGTAAAAAGGGACTAAAAAAGAAAAGGTTGCTCTGACAACAAAATAAACAACAGGCCATGTGAGAAGAAAAATGAAGACAAAATCTAGAAGAGAAAAATGCATGGGATTAAATATAGATGATGAGGTAGAGGTAGAAAAAGAAAAACAAGTCTTTATGATCCACATGAGATAAAAGAAGACATAGTCCAACAAAGAAAAGAGGTCACCAGAAGACAAGAAAAATAAAAAGAAGGCTTTGGTAAATGCTCGTAGTCCCATGAGGTTCGATGCTCTGTTCAATGGAATTTCGGAACATGAAATGTTAGAGCAAACAACTACTCTATATACTGATGTTGATGAGGTGGAAAAGGCCACCATTGAAGAAGCAATTGTAAAGTACATAATTGCTTTTGAAGTTAATATGAAGAATATTGAAAAGCAATTGCTAAAAGACTTAAGGATTGCACTATATTCTAGAAGGCAAGAGACAATTGAGGAAGAAGCAAAGTTAAAATCCTTTGCTTTAGAAAATATTAGCGCACCTCATTTGAAAGAAAATAAAGCCACATTGGCTAAGTTGTATAATAGGGAGTTTTGAACAAAGCAAAGGGTGACCACCTTATGAGCAGAGATCAAAATGATCTTGAAAAGGCTCCAGAATGAGATATTTGAGAGGGTTGCAGAGTTAGCACAAAGATTAGGGATGAATCTGGATAGTACATAAGAATTGCATGATGATATGGCTACCCTAGATGTAAATATTGAAGAAGCACAACAAAAGGATGCTCAACATGAGCATGAAACTGAAGAAGGAAATGTATAGGATATTTTTCTTCCAAAAGTAGAAGAAATAGTTGAAGAGAACATTATAGGTGAGGAGAATGTTACCAGAGAAGATGTTGTAGTTGGAGATGTAATTGATAATGCTCCTCTAGTAGGAGAAAACACCACCGTAGAAGAAAAAGCTAGTAAAGCTCAAAAGGAGGATGTACTTACAAGACATAACACACCTCCTTTGATATCTAAGGAAAATGCAAAGGATACTCAAGGCCACCCGGAGACAAATATGCCTCTGAATACCAAAGATCAATCTACTAGTGAAGATGTGCCTATAAATATAGAAAAGAGTGACGAGTAGAAGTTTGAGGAGAAGAAAGATGAGGATGCATCCAACAATGATGAGAAGAAGGATGTGGAGACACCAGTTAATACTGGTAACAAGAAGTTTGTAGAGGACAATGCAAAGACTATTGGAGAATCTTCTGGTACCTCTAGAGATTCATTAAAGAACTTTTTAAGCATGCAGCTCCAATTTCAACCAATAGTGTCTACCTAGTTATTGCAACTTCCAATGCAATAGGGGCAAGTGGACATGGACAAAATCTCTCCACTGCACAAGCTTTGACTGGGTGATGATTTCCACGCTTCTTCCTAGAAATAAATTCTAGAGACTCATAAGAAGAGTGCAAAAATCATTGAGGAGGAATTCTAAAGATTCTTTTGGAGAGAATACCTGAAGTAAGTATCGATAACTCTCTATTCGGTATGGAGAATCTAAATTTTTTGCTTGATTCTTTCAAAGTGTATTTAGATAAGTTGGAGAAGGAGATGGAAACAAAGATGAATGAGAAGAGATTAATGGAAATAACTAAGAAGTGTGTCATTGCACACAAAAAAATTTAGGATAATTTTAAAAGTGTAAAAGATTACTTGGTGGAAGCCAAAGTATTATTTCAATTCTGCATGAAATGGTCGAGCTCTACAAAGAGCATAAAAGAGGAGATTGATAAAATTGAGTCCCAAATTGACAAAGCTTCCGTTCTTATGATCCAACACAATATTTGGATGGAAGCACAAGGTCCGCAATAGAGAACCTGCATGAGTAGTTCTTCCAATGACAAGTTTAGAAGGAGAAGATTATAATGTAGTTTGGTCATCTCAGGGATCTGATGAATGCTAAGTTCATACCTATTTCTAGTGCCCTGTTGTGTGCTGAAAATGGTTCAAAGTTAAATCTGATACCCAACACTTCGGATGTCGGTGAAGGAATTTTGATGGAGTTGGAGACCCAAAGCAGAATGCTTGGACCAACCAAGAAGAGTTGAGAAGAATGGAAGCCAAGTGGAAAACACACCTAAAGAAGTTGCAAGATTCAAATACTTCCTCTAGGTGACTGTATTTTATTTTTTATACATTTCAGTTTATTGTTCAAATTTCAATGTACATATGCAAATGATACAAGGTAATTTTCCAGTGCAAGTTTTGATTTGATAATGTTAGATAGCACCCTTAGGGGGGTCAGTAAATTTTTCAATTTTTTTCTCTCTTGTATATATGTACATATTAGTTAGGGGAGTTCCAGTATATAAGAAGAACATAAGTAGGTGCCATTTTACTTGATGTCAAAGGGGGAGAATAGTTTTGGGAGATATTTAAGGCATGTTTCCATCAATGAAAAAGGAGGATATTGTTAGAAGAATAAGGAATTTATCATTGATATGCCTATTGGCAACATGAGCATGAAGTATGGGCATGAAGTATAAGCACAAGTTGTACAGTATGCAATTCAAAATTGTCATTGATGTCAACATTGAGATCTAGTGTGAAGATCATTGTGCAGATATCTTTGTATAGTCTGAGAATGTTTGAAGATGGTAATTCAGTGGACATTTGCAAGAAGGTTTGATCTAGTGAAGACAAATGAAAAGTAAAATTGGCTAAGTGTCAGATCAGGTACTTCAGTATACATGACATCCAATATTTTCATTTGCATTGGTCTGCTATGTATAACATTTTTTATTAAGGAACAAACATGTTTTAAAGGGATCCTAAAACCCTTAACAGTCAGATAGCAAGGATAGAACATTAACATAGCATAAACAAAAACAAAAAGCTGCCCAATAAGAAGAAAATAATGGAAAACATTGAAACACAACAAAAAACTGACAAAAAACCACAAAACAGTCAACCCCTAGACCAGGTTCCTGAGGATCTCTACCGCTTCCTACTCCAACCTGTTCATATTAAGTGTAAACTTCTTGATCTCTTGGATGTTCACTAAAGCTTGGTTTTCCTTGCTTTTCAAAATTTCTCTAGTCCTGTTACTCGGCCCCCCACTATCCGACTGCCCTTCCTCTTTGTACAAATCAAGAAACACAACAATTTTGACCTGATGGGATTTTTCCAAGTTCTCCACCATGGTGTTCATGGTTTGTGAAGTGGATTTTAAAATCTTATGGTTCATAACCAGCACTTTTTGGAGAGAGTTTTTGATGTTCCTCAACCACTCCTCCATATCTGCCTTCTTGCCATCATGATTGCTTTTGAAATCCTGTAACTCATCCACTATTTTCTTGAGGCACTCAACCATATACTTCTTCTCTTCCTCAGTGCATAAGTCAGTAGCCCAACCACTACCACTACCTTTGTTATTATCATCAACAACTTTCTCCATTTTACTGTTAACGACTCTTTGGTTCAACTTAATCTCCTTAATTTCAAAGAACACCCATCTCATTAACTTAAAGTTATCCACCGCCACATTGTGGGCTATAGCAAGAATATCAGTGGGAAATTACCATTCCTCCTTAAAATAGTGATCCCCTACCTTGAGATCCATAGGGAAACGAGGTCTCTCTTCTCTATCAGTAGTAGGATGGTTGGAGTACTCAGACAGGGAAACTGACTGCAAATCCTCATCATTCACATCATAGGAGGGGCCCTCTGACACCTTTCTCTTACCCTTATTCTGAGGAGAATCCCTAGATTTTCCTTTTCCCTTGTCAGCAACCCTATCCTTAGATGACAGTGTCTAGTATGGTAGAGCCAAAATGGCTTTAAAATGATCGTAAATAAGGACAAGCAGTCCTTCATGAAGAATAGAGAACCTAGTAGGGTTCTGTCTATGGCTTTTCAAACTGGCATTCAAAGAAGACGCAAGATAAAAAGGAAAAGAAATCCTAACCTGGTGCCTGAAATGATTAAGGAGGATGAAATGATACCCAAAGACTCTGGTATAATGGCCATCTAGAGTTATGTACTCCATTAGCACATTCAATACCCTCCTCCAGTATGAGACAATTCTATCTGAACCATAGTAACTTCTGGAAGTCCTTCATAACTCCTCCCTCTTAGCGTCCGACTTAGGAAATTTTTTGACCGATTCATTAGATTGCTTCCTATCCCTGTAGAATTTGATACCCTCTGTCGAGAGGCCCGTAACCTCAACAATTAACTATTCATTGATGATCACTTGTCTGCCAAACAAGTTTAACTCGCCATCCTTCCAATCTTTCACAAAAACCCTAGTAACCTCTAGGTCCCAACCATGGAGTTTCTCAATGAAGATAGTAATGCCACCATTATCCAACTTCTTCTAGAGCTTCGGATTGGTCCTTAACTATTCACTACTTATCGGCTCCACCCTACAACTTTCACCACCCATCGTATTACCGACAGGAATAGGATAGTCTAGAAACTCATAGAAACAAGCTCCGAAAATGCCTAGAAAGCATACGAGACTAACCACATGCAAATGGGAAATAAAGTAATTACTCCTCAGCCAACTAATAATAATCATTAACTCATAGTCCCAAGACTATAGGGAAGGACACTCAACCATCATTCAATGGAATGAGAAATTTCACCTTCCCGTGAACACGGTCATACGTCATCAAGACCTTAACATCAACCTCCAACTCATCATACCCCTACCACTTCATCTTTTTCTGAGCTTTGACACCTTTGTTGGCAAAGAAATCCGCCATCGTATTTATTTCCTGATAAGCATGCGAGATATAACTTTTCTCAAAATTATTAATAATATCCTTAGAAAGGTCTATCCAATTTTGTATAGACCATGAGGTTTCTAAAGGCCCTTTAGGCATTGTATTATATTGTATAGGAATCCCCTTCAATCCACACATTTTTAAACTTCAATTGGCTAGCCAGCTTCAAGGTCTAAAAAAACACTTGAGGCTTCGACAAAATGGTTGGTCTGAGTTCCTAAGGTGACCGCCACTGCTACAATAAAGCTTCCATTCTCATCCCTTATCACCCCTCCACTTTTGGCAGGCCCAAGATTTCCCTTGGTCTCGCCATCAAAGTTGATTTTAACCCAACCAAGGGGAGGGAGACTTCAAAAGATGCCATCTCTAGGATCCTTGGTAATTTTGGACATATTAAACATATCCACATTAATTTTCCAAGCTCCCACCATTCTAATTTCATACTCCTGCATACTAAACTTACCTTTACCTTTATACTTGTTATTGAGAAAATTAAAGTTTTCAACCACTGCTCTAGTTATCTTACCATAGACCAATTCCTCCAAGAGAGCCACATCCTTGAATATTTTGTTATTGCGTTCTTTCCAAATACCCCAGGCAAGGTGAGGAAATATGTAGTTCTAGAGAAAATTCAATGCCTAATTTTTTTAGGGGGGCTTCCATTGATTATAAAAATCCACAATAGTTCCAAGAAAAAACCAAGCTAGGATCCCACATTCACAAAATCCTACACCATATGGCATGAGAAAAAGGACATAGGAGAAACAAATGTGAGGAATTCTCAGCCTCAACACAACACAAGTAACACCTATTAGGAAAAGAGAACCCCCTCTTATGAAGATTATCATTGGTCAACTGTTTGTTCTAAAGGAGAATCCAAACAAACATATTGACTTTCGGAGTGAGGTTGTGCACCGGCACCTTAGCCCAGACAGGGTAGTGGAGGAAAGAGTAACAGGATGCCACTGCAGAAGAGACAGAGTAGATTCCAGAGGAAGAAAACTTCTAGACCATAGTGTCCTCCCGCACTTATGAACTAAGCCTAACCGAATTAAGAAGGGCTTGCAGAGGTTGGAGATCCTGACTAATTGAAGAAATCTCAACTCATTGATTATTCCTCCAATAATCCTTGACCAAACAACCAAACTTGGATTTGCGGTCCTCCATATGATTTCCATAGGTTAGAATATTGCAAAGACACTCATTACCAATCCACTTATCTTCCTAGAACTGTATTTTCTTACCATCACCCACCTTCCAACAAGCTTCTTTACCAGCCAGGTCCCTGGCTTTAATGGTATTGTTCCATAGAGAAGAACCAATGGGAAGGTTTTGAGAGCTGAGAAAATATTGAAAGGAGTCAACCTCCCTCATGTATTTGCTACGCCAAATAGTATTCCATTTGCGAGTGTCCGCAAAAGTTCTCCAAACCTGCTTCGCAAGAAGGGCTTTATTAAACACTCTGATATTCCTCAAGCCAAGACCTCCAAACTTCTTGGGTCTACAAATGGTCTCCCAAGCCACCAACGGAATCCTATTCTTCTCCTCAACCCCTGAACAATTTTTTTTTTTTGGATCTTTTCAATAATATCAACAAACTTAGTAGGGATCTTAAACAAACTAAGGGCGTAAACATGCAAATTTTGAAGAGAAGCCTTAAGTAACAAAACTTTACCAGCTTGACTCAAGAGGGCCCCTTTCCAGCCAACCAATTTCTTGTTAAACCTATCAACAAGAGAGATCCAAAAGGAGTCTAGAGGTTTGGACCCTAAAGGAAGACCCAAGTAAGTTGAAGGGAATTAAGAACACAACCTAAAATATTTGCAATCTTCCTTTGTCTGTGCTCAAGGGTATTGAAAAATAGAGTGAACTTTTGGCTCTATTAATTTTTTTCCTTGAGCCTTCCTCATAATGAACAAGATAGCTCTTTATAGCTTTGGCTTCACCAACAGTAACACTTCCCATAAGCATCGTATCATCCACAAATTGCTGGTGCGAATAGGCCAGATTAGCCGAAGAAGGTTTTAAACATTTCAGGCTACCTTCCATCACTCTTTTATGCATGAGCCTCCCTAGACTTTCCACCATGAGAGTAAAAATAATAGGGGAGACATGATCCCCTTGTCTAACTCCTCTTGAAACCTTAAAAAAATGGGAAGGAGAGCCATTTATGATCACCGAGGTACTGGTGGTAGAGATCAGTTCCCATATCAAATGTAAAAATATTTCAAAAAAACCAAAAGCTTTTAAGACTTTAATCAAGAACTTCATGTCCACTCTATCATAGGCTTTAGCCATATCGAGCTTGAGCAAAAAGCCTTGGTTTTTTGAAGCTTCAAGGGAGTGGATATTCTCATGAACCGTAATAATAGAATCCAGAATCTGTCTACCTAGAACAAAACCACTCTGCTGGGGAGAAATCAACATCGGAAGAACCCCTAGAAACCTATAAGTTATCACTTTAGAGATGATCTTGTAAAAAGAATTGCATAGACTAATAGGAAGGAAAGAATCAAAAGAATTAGCACCATGGAATTTAGGTATGAGAACAATAAAGGTAGCATTAAGCTCTTTCAATAGTTTCCTAGCTCCAAAAGCCTCTTTAACAACACTAGTCACATCATCAACAACAATTTCCTAGAACACTTGGAAAAAGAACATGGGGAATTCGTCTGGGCCAGGGGCCTTATTCCCTTCGAAAGAAAAAAACCACCTTCCTAACCTCATCTTGTGAAGGGATCGCCGTCAAAATATTATTTTGATGATCATCCAAGACATTAGGAATGGCCTCAATAAGAGTCTTCTGAGCATCCACATTCAACTCCTCTCCAGAAGAGAGAAGGTTAGCAAAGAACTGAATGGCTTCATTTCTAATCTCTTCCTCCTCAATTTTGACCCCATCCTTCATAATTTAGGCAATTCAATTGGAGGCCCTATGTTTCATGGTGGTCAAATGGAAAAACCTGGTGTTCTTATCCCCAATAGAAAGCCAAGCACATCTAGATCTCTATTTCCAGTAGTCCTCTTCTTTAGAGATAATATCATGATATTTAGAAAGGATTTCATTTTCCTTAGGAAGAAAATCTCCCACATAACCTTCTTTCTGGATACAGTCCTGAATATCCCTTAAATCCTGTTGGATAGCAGCTTTAGACTCAAAAATATCCCCAAAGACTTCCTTGTTCCAAGTCCTAACCTTGGATTTGACTTCACCAAGCTTCTTATTCACTCTAAACATGGCAGTACCACTAAAATTTATATCCCACCATTCTTGAATGCAATTAAATATATTAGGATGAGACAACCACATTTTTTCAAATTTGAAAGGAAAATTTCTTAGATGTTAGAGGAGTTTATATTCAAAGTTTCATGTTATTTTGTCTCTTGGTGTTGAAGTTATGAATGACAATATATCGGTTTGGCAATAACAAAGGTTTTCAGTTTAGTATGTATGGTTTGGTGAATTTGCACTTCTACATGGATTGGTATCTAGCTTTGTGGATTTTTGGAGATGTTGACAGGTTTTAGTAGCACCTATATTCCAAGTGGCATGAATTTTTGTGGTCTGTGTATTTGTTTATGGTTGTACAGTTGGCGAATTTTGACGTTAGGTCATTATCAGTTCTGACCTAATAAGTTTTAAGTATTGTGAAGTTTGAATATGTATTGATCTGTTATACAGGAGCTATTATGGGTCCATGCCAACCTATTTTTAGTTTTTATAAGTTTCGAATCTTGGCGCAAAGCGTGTATGTGTGTATATTGAGCCGACAAGGTATATTTTGTATCATACATCTAATTGGGCTGACCTAATTGATGTTGGGATGAAATCGATATAAGTATGAGTTCATTTCAGTGTTGGGTATAATATTTTAGAGAATATGAAAGTTTAGTTGATGTGAATTGTGTGAGTATAAGGTGAATGTAGAGAAAAGCAGAATGTTATTGAAAATTAGCGTGAAGTGTGCGAAATCAATATATTGAGCTTCAATGGAATTGTATCCCAGCATGTTGTAAATGCATTTGTAACAGTTCAAATCCTAGTTGTGTGCCATCACTCTCTTCTATATTTTCTTCTTTTAGTGGGCGGTGAGTCCACCTATAGTGAGAAACTTTGTAATATCATATTAACCTATTGTAATATATTGTGAGCTAATCCTCATCATGGTTTTTCCCTTTTTGGGTTTTCCACATAAAAATTTGGTGTTCATGTGTTATGTGATGTTGAGGGTTGATTTCATACTTTCCTTTCTTACTACAAATTGAATATGTTGTGTGGAATGAATGTTTAAATGTTTAAGTGGTTTTAGAGAATACTGATTCACCTCCTCTCAATATTTTGGGTGTTCAATAGAGGTTGGTTAATTGGAAGTGATCTAATAAGTGGAAGATGAATTAAATTATTTTCAACAATTTTTGCATGATGTTTAGAGAGATTCAAACAATTTGGTAAATTGTTTACGCCTTTGAGGGACTACAACTAGAACATCTAAGGTTTGAGAATTCTTAATAATATTGTATTTTGTTGAAATATTTTTATTTTTATTACAGTTTTGGGAAGAAGAGGCACCACCTTAGGTATCAATGGGAGTCGATGAGGTAGATCTCCTATCCTAGATTGAAAGCTCCTTTATAAATAAGCATCTTGTGCATTAGCAATACCCTCTTTACAAATCTACATTTAATTATAATCTCTAGATTTATCCATGTGAGGAGGTTTTATTTATGGGTTTTCCACCATCTTCCTATTAGGGTTAAGTTACCATCCACCTTGTAAATCCTATGTCATGGTTCCAACATCCTTGGAAAGTTGATTTAGGCACTTAAGGTGTATTGGGAAAATATTTTGTAATATTAATTCTCAACATTGTTTGTGATATATTCATAAGGGGTGGTGGGTCCACTAGCAGTGGTAAAGATGAGTTGTGGATATAAATATTTAATATTATTTCCCCCCCATGTGGACACCTATGTTGGGTTAGTAAAAGATACGGAAAAAAGAAAAATGAGCGACTGTTGGAATTCTCCAAGTGGGAGCTTGGAATGAGATAATATACGTCTCTTAGCATTCCATCATTTATTGCATTTAATGTAATGTTTATCTTCCTATTTTGGGTGCCCACGTTGGAGGGAAACTATTGGAGCCAAAAGCAGTGTCCTTTCACATTTCAAGGATGTAATCCAAGGGTTGGGGATGTTTGGAATGAAGGTCCATCTTTGGGTGCCACATTTAGTGCATTAGTTGCCTTCACAAGTCTATACATTTGGCCTCTTGGATGTAGAATTCATGATCAAAAATTAGATGTAGAGTTCCATTGTAAGTACAAGGATAGATTGAGGCATAAGGAGGTTGTTCACTAGTGCACAAGTGCTGCCATGATGGAGTAAAAGAGGAGAATGGAAGTGAATGTATTGTAATATCATTTATTTGAAGATAATGCATAATTGACCTCTTTTCTTGGTGAAGTTTTTTTCTTGCAAGGGTTTCTCCACATAAATCATGTGTTATGTGATGCTCTTGTGTTGTTGATTTTTCCCTCATTGTTGCTATCTTATGGTGATTTTATTCTTTATATATTGTTGTTATAAGTTAACATAAGAGGGTGTTATTATAATACTCTTTATATACTTTTTTTTGGATAGAGAATGAATTTACAAATAATTGTTATTAGAACCTATTTATTTCTCATCATTTGGTACCAAAGCTTAAGGTGAATTTGGTTCTAGGTATTTCTTTTTGTATTTCTTAGTTTGGAAAGCTTATGGGAATTCGTTCGAAGAAATTGGAGGTTGTTGGAAGGCTTGTAGGGCTACAATGAATTTTATATGAGTTAGCTTTGTTTTATAGATTTGTGAGATTGAAATCTATGGGTAATGTCAATGTGATCTATGGTGAGCATTGGAAGCTCATGATTATGGATCTTTATGGAGTTGGTTATGTTTTGGTAACTTGGAGCTCTTGTTTGAAAATATGTGTGTATCCTCTTGTTTGGTGTTCCTGTTCCTTTACCTTGTGGTTATGTGCAATGAAAAGGTGTTCATATTGGATTGGTAGAGACATCCTGGTCACATGGAGAAACACCTCTATTTGGACTACAAAATGGAGTGCTTATGTAGGCTTCATGATTTTAGCCTTTGGTTGCATGAAAGCATTAGAAGATAAGCCAACAACCTCTTTGTGAGTTGTGGATTTGATATGTTTCATATGTTATAGGCTCCTAGACAACTTGGTTTTTCCTATTGGGTTGCAGTTTACTCTTGTTTTCAACTATTGATTTGTAGATCTATACTTATTCCATTATTCAAATAGCATGTTTGTTGTGAATGTCTGGATGTTTGAATGGATTTCATATTTATAGGGATGGCTTTACACATTTTATATGTTAACCAAAATATGTGGTATATAGATTTGTGATAAGACTATATTTAGGGTGTTATGGATGAAGACAATTACAGGTTTGCATGGCTACTTGGAGGATTCTTGTTGATCTATCATTACTCTTATGTGGGTTTGTTTGGAAAATTAGATTTAGCATTGATCTTGGTGTTTGAGTCTTGGAAATCCACATGTTATACCTGAATATCTTTGTTTCATATAATACTGATGTGGGGTTGAATCCATTTTTTAGTTATTTGAGATTGAAATACTAATTATGTATTTCTCCTTTGAGATGCATATGTGCAGATCTTGTAAAATTATCTAATGTGGATTATATTTGGTAGGACATGTTCTTGGTCACCATTATTACATTGTTATATTTATTGTAGTGAGAGATCATTATTGGGAATACCTGATATAGTTTTTCATTTGAATCTATAACATTTGTTTATGGTGCATGAGAAGCTATGTTCACTTTTAAGTAGAGTTTTGGAAATGATATTGGTCATGATGCCATGCATAACTTGGTGTTACTTTCAAGGGGATCTTTATGTAGTTACATAATATGTTCTATCTTCTTTGTTTCAATATTTTAGTTTTAAGTTGTTATTGGTATAGTGTGTAGTAAGCCATTAATCTTTGATTAGAATATGGATGATCTTTTGCAATGATTTTTGGTGTCATAATGAGCTCTTGGATTCTGCACTAACATTGTAGTAATATTTTAATGACATCTTTTGGTTATATTGACAAAGGATATTTGGCAATTGTATCTTCTTAGTTTGGAGATTGTAGTTGTACTTTATCTTTTGGGAGATCATGGTGTTGATATTATGTTTGGGCCATGGAGGATCTTCAATTAGGATATGGTTATCACAATGCCTAAAGAGCTTGGTTACATAGTTCAATGGGAGCTTTGGAAATGATGTTGATTCATCATTTGATGATAGATGGTTATTTTTCATGTGATCTCCTAGGAATGGATGTTAGATCATGATGTCATGATATGTTCTTGATTTTATAATTTTAATTTTGATAATGGCCTTGTTTGGTTTTCTTTTGTTGTGAGTATTAATCATTCACTTGGAGCTTCATGATTTTGTAAGGCTACATTTGAAGTTGACATGAATTGACTGGTGGATGCCCATAGAGACTAGAGAGACTTGGTGAGGCTAAGAGATCTCTTATTTATGGGATCATATGTTGAGATGGCTACTCTTTGATGAGGATTTTAGCAAAAAGATTGAGGATCCTACACCTAGTTATGGATGTGAATCCATTATGGACCTGAAGTGAATATTTTCGTTTCTTGATGTTGTGTGCACAAAATAATCTTGTATCCCACTATTGATCTACTCGACAAGTGAATGATCTAAGAGGTTTTGCCAGCTTGAATATCATATGCATTCTTTATTTTGTATCTTGTCTTCTCATATAATTTAGTCTTGAATATAAACATTTTGGAGATTCATTAAGAAGAAGATGCATGGCTTATGTATTTTTTGTTCTTGTTTTGGTCTTGAGCTATGGATCTAGTTTTGAGGACTTATTTGGAGAGGTACATGAAATGGTTTGTGGTTTTGGGTATATTCCATTTGTTATGGGAATGGAATTGGTTAGTTTGATCTACCTTTGATATGAGAGGTTTACATCTATTACTGCCATGTTTTAATTTGATTTGAATATTAATATGATGATATCCTTTTAGTATGGGAATGGTAAAGGAGATCTTTCTTTGCATGGCTTGGTACATGTTAGTGTGGAATAAGGATAAGGTTTGATTTGTAGGTTCTCTCTTTGGTCATGGTATTCCTCTTGGATGTTTGGTTTCACATGATTGAGTGTGAAGAACATTAGAGAGATATGAAAACTAATGGTGAGAGAGACCTATCATGGGATATTTGTTGGTTTTGTATATCATTACATATTTAACATAATTCAATAAAGGATTTAGCCACATCCTTTTCATGAAGTACTATAGGTAGAATTGGTATGCTTTGATCTATTTTCAAATTTGACATACTCATGTAGTGGGAGTTTCTAGATATATGTTTGGTTATCCTCTTTATTGTCTTGGTTTGTTGGTTATTGATGTGATGATGAGTTTTCATATATTCATTAGGTTTGGATCTATGAGTTATATAGGTTGTGGATTATCTACACATTTTATTGTAATGGGATGACTTAGATGTGGACTATATATATCCACGAGATTATATTAGTGTTAACGCATACTTGTTAGTCGGCCTTGTCTATTGTCATTTTCATTGGTATTTTGCATTGAGATAGGAGGATGGATATACATAGACTTGATTGCAAATTTTGGGTTGGTATGTTGGTGGTATGAAGTTTTATCTATCATTGGTATACCCTAGTTTTAGGTATGGTTAGCATGGATGAGTTGTAATTTTTTGTGGTTGCTATTCCAGTTTGTATGAGTAAGACAACTACTTAGAGCCTTTGTTATCATTTGAATTTGATGCTTGTGTTCATGTAAATATTGGTGTAGTTTTTAGTGAAAATTGATATGTTCCACCTTGGCATGTTCATTTTTCTTTCATAAGTAGCATGTTGGAGGATGTAATAATTTTTTTGATTGATGGTGTTTATCATGGTTGCTTTTTTAGGTATCTTATTGAAGCATGAGAGCATGGTGAATATTTAGATGGTACATGTTTGGATAAGGGATTTTTTCCCTTGTTGGAAATTCCTATTGAATTATTTATGATATTTATGTCATGTGGAAGAATGTTAGGATTAAGGTGACATCCACCTTGTAAATCCTAAGTCATAGTTCCAACATCCTTGGGAAGTGTCTCTAGGCACTTAGGGTGTATTAGAAATTGTTTTTGTAATATAATTCTTACCATTGTTTGAAATATATTTATAAGGGTTGATGGGTCCACTACCAATAGTAAAGGTGAGTTGTGGAAAAAAATATTTAATATTATTTTCCCACATGTGGACACCTAGAATGGGTTAAATAAAAGTTATAGAAAAGGACAAATGAGTGATTTTTTGTATTCTCCAATTGAAAGCTTGGAATGAGGCAACATGAGTCTCTCAGCATTCAATCATTTATTACATTTAATGTATTTTTTATCTTCCTAGTTTGGGCACCCATGTTGGAGGGAAAGTATTGGAGCCAAAACCGGTGTCCTTTCACATTCTAAGGAGGTAATCCAAATTTTAGGGATTTGGGGTGAAGGGACATCTTTTGGCACCATGTTTGATGCATTAGATGCCTTCACAAGTCTATAAATTTAGCCTCTTGGATGTAAAATTCATGAGCAACAATTGGATGTGAATTTTCATTGAAGGTACAAGGATAGGTTGAGGCATAAGGAGGTCACAAGTGCACAAGTGCTACCATGGTGGAGGATGATAACATGTTTTTAATTTTTTGGTTCTCTACCCATATTTAGTGCTCAAAAGATAAAATTCTTGTCATTCTTGCTAGGGTTATACAAAAAGTAGCTCTTTCTATGCATTAAGGTTGAAAAACCCTAAAAACCCTAGCTACGCCTTGCACTTTTTTCTAATATTTTATTGACTTCTTTGCCCAATTTTTGACGCCTTAAGTTATATGTAAAGCCCTTTTATCTCATGAGGTTTTTGGTGTCTTAAGTCATATGCAAAGTCATGTTTCCATTAGTTTCCACAAATCCATAGGCTAATTTTATTAAAGAAAAGGGAGGTTGCAGAATAGTGGAAGGGTGACTTTTGTCCTCTTTCTCATTGGTTTTTGCATGTACATAGGAGCTTGGTTACTAAACATAAAATAAAGGTGTGAAACCATGAAAAGGTTGGCACCTAGCATCATTTTGGCATGGTTTCATGAGTATACAAAATCCTCAAAGCAAGCCCAGTTCTTAAGTATGGAATCATGAGAAAGTAATGCATGGATACATTTCATTGATAATGCAATTCCATAATATTTTCAAGGCAAGTCCCATTTCAAGCCACAAAATTGTAGAAGGTTTCCGTGTGGATTCTAGCATGTCACTTGTATTTTTCAATATGCTCTTCTCAATGGACCACATGGACCACATGGAAAGTAAATTGACTTGGAGTGTTATTATTGGTCAAGATTTTTTAAATCACATAGACCTCTTGTCAAAATATTCAAATCTAGTCAAAATTATTTTGGCTCGTTGATCTTGTCCTATCTACAAATATCGATGATTCACATTCAAAACCGAAAAAATAGGTAGTTGAATGTGCATGTCTTGTGAAAACAATGAGTAATGGTGGAAGTGATGGAATGTTACCCAATATTTCAAATTATTTTCTCCATAAGTATTACAATTCGATCAATAATTGAAACCATTATGCATTTCATCAAATTTGGAGAGCATTTTCTCAACATTTTGTGACTTCTGTAATGAGCTAGGATTATTTTAGAGAGAAAAAACAAGTTCATAATTTTAAGCCTCTAATCAAAGAATTATTATAGTTTATATTGTAATTTTAGTGTTTTTTGTGTTGTCATTGATGTCAGCACAGTGTCAACACAACGTTGATGTTTCAGTATAGTTATAGAGATTGTTGGAAGCCTGAGTTGATTGAGGAGATTGTTGGTGATGATGACATCAACCCCTTGTATCATGGTTTGATGAGTGTTGGAGTTGATGAGAGGTGTTGTAGATGTTGTATATGTGTTGTAGAGGTGTTAGTAGTGTTGATGATGCAATTGGTTCACTTGGTTTCCAAGTTCTTTTGAGAAAATTGAATAAAAGAGTGTACAATGTGCTTGAGTGGTGTTCAATGTTATGCTCCACATTTCTTCATGGTTGAAGATATTCTCATGTGGTTTGGATATGATTATTAGAGGTGTTATATCTAGAGTTTTAGGTTCTAGATAGTACAAAAGTGGAATATGTGTTTAACAATATGTTTGTCTGTGAAACAAGTTGTTTGGGAGAAATGAGATTGCTTTGCATTTCTCCGCAATAATGTTTCTTGTCTTTCAGATCTAGGAACATGCTTATATTATATATATCCACTTTCCATTGAATTTTTAGGTGCTAATGTGTTCCACAAGGTTGGTTGGTGAGTTGTATGTTTGTGCTTGTGTGTCTGGTTGCACAAAATGAGAGTGTTCTTTAGTTTCAGGTGGTCCCAATAGTAGTGTTGAATATTTTGATGATGTAGAATATTATTGGATGTTGTGGAGTGTTTTTGTGTGGTTTGTGAGTTTTCTTTTAACTTGGAGAGGTGTGTTTGTGGTTGCTTGTTAGTGTTAGTATAGGTTTGGCCAACCTAGCATGCTAACACTAATTACAAAGGATGTTTTTTGTTTGTGGAAGTGTTGAGAAGTATGTAGTTGTATATTTGGGTCCTAGTTGACCCATGGCATGGTTTTCCTTCACTTCTTTCCACCGCAAAAGTTCTTGGTTCCAACCTATTTTGTATTGCATGTTTGAGGTGCATACATTTCAATGAGGCTGACCTAATTAAGATTATTTTAGGTCACAAATGTTATAGATACAAGATGATTTGTTAGAGATGTTAATAATATTGTGTGGTGTGTGAAATATGCAAATGTGATCAATTTTGGTGATTTGATTGCGAGCTTAAACATTTATTACTTTCGGATGCAATGAATAAAAGTTGTCTACATTTCAGTGTGCTTGAAGTTGTTGGAGGTGGTGAGAAGAAGGTTGCAGATGACATAAAGTTGTAGTGGTAGTTTTATCCTATTTCCTTGAGATAGTGAATCTCTTTGTAATATTCTTCTTCTATTCTTCCTTCTTTCGAACAGTGAGTCCTTCTGGAATTGAGCCTTTCTTCATTCTCTAGGCAGTGAGCCCTTGGTAATGATCCTTACTGTATTTGGTGTTACAATTTATATATATGTGAGTTAACCTGGTTTTTCCCTTTTTGAGTTTTCCATGTAAATATAGTGTTCTTGTGTGTTTGGATGTATTTGCATTACTATTTCATATGTTTACATTCTGCTAATGCATGATAAGTGTTTAAAGGTTGATAAGGATTTGAATGATATTTGAGGAATTGATTGTTTTAAGTATACAACTAATTCACCCCCCCTCTCAATTTTCCTATGAATCTAACAGTTTCTAGTAGTTAAGGTTTGTTATGAAAATAGTGAATATATTGAATTGTCTAAAGAACACTCCAAACCCTGGATTTCTACAAAAGCCCTAGGTCAAAATTTAACTATAATGATAAGCCAACCAAAAAGCTAGTTGTCTTCATCAAAAAGACCTTTTGATGAAGAACTAATTTTACAACTCCCTGAGTGATCTAAAAAGATTGTACATGCCCATAGGGTTGGTGATCCAATTGGTCTAATAGAAAATGGAAGGGAATGTAGGGATGCAAAACTCCCTATAGCTAGATGGAGCCTCTTCACCCACTAGTATAACAAGAGAGATTCTAGGGTCCCCATTTTAAATGTATGGACTTATGAACTAGGAAACTTAATTATCCCCAACATCTTTATGAATGTGGAATTCATCAAGAATGTGACCATAAACTATGATGAAAATTTCATAATCAATAGGACTACCAATGGTGGAGTGTTGGTGCAAGTTGATAAATCTTCCATTTATAAGGTTTTCGCCCTAAAATTAGCTACAAACACAGTTATAGATTTTTATATTCTAAAGAAGTATCAATAAGATAGACACAGTTACATAGTCCTATGGTTACCAAGGCATGGGTTGAAGGGATTTGACAAAAGATCTGTTAGAATTCTAGCAAATGAAGTTGAGCCCTTCAATATTTATTTTTTTAGGACTATTTTATCAGGACTTATCATTCTCTTTTCCAAGTCCTTAATGGAGATACCAAGACCAAAATCCCCATGCCACTAATGTGCATGGAAACTCACATCCAAAACCCTCTAGTCAATAATGAATTTAATTTTTCCACTTATGTATCCAATGGAATTCATAAGCAGTTGATGGAAATTAAGGGAAACAATAAAGTGGAAAAATTTAGATGGTACTCCCTACTATGCCACATGTTTTTGTATGAAGGAAAAAATGGGACCAAGCATTCTAGGTCTGATTAACATATGAAATTCACAACTCTCTCCTTGTTCTATGTTGCAATCATGGATGGAACATGCACTATGAATCTTCAAACTATGTGGTCTTTGAGGACCTTATCATCAGAAGAGTCTTAGGTTTTATGGAAGTGGAAGAAGGAAGATTGAAAAAATAAATTATGGATTTCTTAAGGCCCAAGGAAAGAGTGCTTGAGTTGGGTGTGCAATATAATTGGGGATATTGGTACCCATTCAGACTCAACAATGATAAGAGTATATGGATGCCTTGTTGGACCCCACATTATGCCAAGGCATATTCATTTGAGACTGACATACCTATTGTATACATAGAAAATATACATATTGATATTGCACACTCGATCCAGATCTACTAACATCACTGCTTCATCCTGAGTTATCCCTCTATCTAACCATTTAATCAAATAGACTTATTTGATTAAAGTCATCATAATTCCCCTTTTAATTAAATAAATCCCTCGATTTAATCATTGTCTCTGTGTAATTAACTAGGTCATTTCATCTTCCTATCTTTATTTAATTAAATAATCCATATTATTTGATTAAATCTCTAAAATTCATCTAATTAAATTAAATAAATAAAAAATTTATCTAATTTAATCAAACATCACCCCCTTTGGTTAAATAAATCAAAATATTTATTTAACTGGGTCTTAATCATTTTCATCTCTTTTTGATTTATTTCAACCCACAAGTCTAAATCAATTAGTCAAATCACCTAATCTCCTCTTAAATTGATCAAAACCTAATTAGTTTAATCTAATTGCATGTCACATCCTCTAGCTTTTCCCACTTGCACAATAAATCAATTTATTTGATTTATTAATTCTCTATTTACTTTCAAAAAGCATCCAAGTGGGAATATTCTTCAAATTTGAAATCTCCCCCCAAATAGACATGCACATCCAACAAAGCATTTAAAATTTCTTACATGTCCTTGCCTTGAGCCAAGTGGCATTTAACTCTCTTCTTTCATCCCCCCCTAAACATGTCACTTCTTCAAATTCAAATTGCAAACTTGCACATTGATCAAAATGTGCTCAACCTTCATCCTCTCACATGTTGACAAGTGGAATCATGTCATTGGTTTATCTTTTATCCCACATTCATCCTATCTTTCAATCTTCAACTCTTTATTTCTATAAATAGAGAGCTCATCCTTCATTTTCATCATACACAATTTGCATAAACTTACTATGCTCAAATATTTCTTCAAAGAATTTGCAAGATTCATCAATTTATCAAATCCATAGCTAGGTTATGCAGGTTTTTCATCATGGAGAACACTTGAATCTTCAACAAAGTGGATCACCATCACCATTCATCATCAAATATTGCAAATGAGTTAGGAAAGGGACAATTTCCACATCAAATTGGCACCAACTCCCCCATAAGATCAAGGGTTTGCATATTCTCAATAGGATTTAGCTTATTTTCATCTTCTTTCATTGTGTTCTTGTTTTATTTCTATTTTGAATATGGTTAAATGGATTTTATGGGGAACCTCTATTCTAACTTGCATTTGATCTTATTAATGTGTTCATTTGTTGTGTTCTTGTAGGTATAGGATATAGGTTCACACCTATAAATAATATGTCAATCAAATGAAGCTAACAAGATCCACCTAAAGGGGAAAAAAGGGTTATTTCTTTCCATTTTCTATAGTATAGTCAAATTTCAGTGACTAGGGAGGGCTTAGAGATCATTTATCTCATGCTCTAGACAGACAAGATGGTGAAAGAGAGTACAAGATCATTTGATACTAAAGGTTTAATCAAAAAAGTAAGAACAAGAAATAAAAGATCCTAATTTGTACACCAACTTCTCTTTGGTGAATATGTGATCAAGAAATGCCTCACTAAAAAGGAGTTAAATGAAAGAAGAAAAAAATTGGTTGCTTTAAAAAAAATAAAAGAATAGAAGGCTAAGAAAATATCCAATTATTTTGCAACATATGCATAGATAAAATATCCTATTTCTAGGATCCAAATGGTATTGAAAAGTGCTCACAAGTTAATTGGGAAAGCCCCAATGGTTGAGGAAAGACCCTCCTGCCATCCACAAATTGATCCATTTGTGTATGGATATGCTAGAAGAGAAAAGGGGCCATCAATGAAGGATCCATCCCCTCAAAGAGAAGCCATCTACAACAAACACACCTCCTCAAGGACCTCCTATTTCTCCATAAGAGCAACCTTAGAAGAAGAGGAGGTTGGATCAACCATCCTTGGTTGATTATGTTAGGATAGGTGACATTATAATTGCTATCCTAAGTTGATTTATTTGTCTCTGTAATCAAGGGAAAATTAGCTTTGTTAGAGGGTTAGCACAATAACATTAAAATCCATTGAAATAACAAAGTACAAAGGAAATAAACATGAAAACAAAAAGGAACAATGCTACCCTAAGTCTTCATCTTCCATGCTTCACCTTTGTTACACCTCCTAGCTTGCAGTAAATAAAGATGCCCTCAGATTTCAAATGAGCAACTATGACTAATGACAAAGCCCTATGCAAGTGTTGAAGGATTTGTATAAAAGAAATGACCTCACAATGACCTCACAATAGACTAAAAATGACAATGACTACAAATGATAAAATAACCTAAGTTGACAGAATGAGCATCTGATGGAGAGAGAGAGAGGAAAATAAGAACAAAATTGCCATTTTATAAAAACTACAATTTTGAATGTGTGGCCAGGATGAGAAGATGACAAATACCCTAGAATCAATGGTCAAGATTGAATGTTGTAGTATGGAATAGGGTTAGGTCAAAATTAGGGCAATGACAAGAAATGAATGACCAAGATTGAATTATAAAATAATTCAATCAAGGGTCGAAATTAAATGAGATGTCAAAAGATAAGATTTGATCTGGAGGATAAAATTGGCATAGACAAAGAGGCTGCTGGAGAAATTAAATAATAAAATTATTTAATTTTGGTGATCAATGAATAATTAAATAATAAAGATATTATTTAATTATAGAGGAATGTGACAAAAAGAATTATTTTGAATTAAATAATGATTTAATTCAAAATTCAAGAGAATTGACTAAATTAAATAAATCAAATTTATTTAATTTTAATGAGAGAAAAAGCTAATGAATAATTAAATAATTAAAATAATTATTTAATTATAGTGGAAAGTGGACAAAAATTAAATAAATTAGAATTTATTTAATTTTGGAAAGAAAGGGACCTAACTAGTGACATAATTAAAATAAAATTTATTTATTTAATAATCAAGAAGAAATAAATGACAAAGGGGAATTAAATAAATTAAGAAATTTATTTAATTAAAGGAAGACTTAGATAATTAGTGACGTATTAGATAAATAAATAACATTTATTTATTTAATAATCAAGGAGAAATAAATGACAAAAGGGAATTAAATAAATTAAGAAATTTATTTAATTAAAGGAAGATTTAAATAATTAGTGACGTATTAGATAAATAAATAATTATAAATTATTTAATCAATAGTCGAATGTGGACCAATGACATAATTAAATGACTTAATTATGCTAGGACGAAAGTGGTAAAAATGAAGCTTGCAGGCCTAGGTCATTTTTAGGTGTCTACATTTTGCCCCTCTTTGTCATAATGTCGCTTGTCGCATTGTGACAAAGAAAAATAAGTCAAGAATATGCCCTAGTGAAGGTACGAAGCATCCTTGCCCCTTCGGGAAATTTTCAAATTTTGGGTCGACGCCAGAAAAATTTGCAGAGGGTCCCGATAATCAATTTGATAACTAGAAAAACAACGGCGCAGTTGGTTTCAGATTCTGACATGTTTAAAGCAGCTTACGGGGATGTCCAGGGTGTTCAAATGAGCCTCCAGTATTGACTTTGGTTGAAAAAATGCCATTTTGACCTTATAAATAGGTTAACAAAGGGGTAAAAGTCAATTCACTTTCACTATTTACCTTGCAAAACCTGAGAGCTCAGAGCAAAAGGCGCAGTAGCAAGGATGGTTATTCCAGTGTCAGAGCACCGTGGAGAGATCGTGAGGACCTTCATATGGCCAGAGGGCTCAGAGCCGGTGGTACGTACCCTAAACTTACTTTGTCATTTTACCGTTTTACGTGTTTTTTAATGCTTTCTAGGGTAGTCAACGAATGCGCCGCAATGCATATGCGTTCGCATAAGCCACAATTGCTTTTGCGTTCGACGCATTTGATACGTTGCGATGCAAGCACAAAGGGAAAACAAGCCGTACCGGCGGTTTGCGTCGCATTTGACAATTCGTGCGACGCAAGTGACTTACCAAGTCGCATTTGACCGCTAAAGTGCCGCAATTATTATTTCGAGACGCAAGTGCTTATTTGAATGTCGCAATTGTAATGTCATGCCGCATTCGCAATGTTGCGACACAACTGCATAATTTTGTGATGCAAATGTCATCGAGCGACACATTTGATATTTCGAACGACGCATTTGTGTTTTCGCGACACAATTGCTTTGTTGCAACACATTTGCCTGTTTCCTTGATTAAACTTGCTTTGATTATTTCATGCCCTTAGTTGTTTTCCATGATGATTACAGTTGTCCAAAAAGGTGCTAATGTAGTGTTCGTCCTTTTGCAGAGGCAGCTTGCCCCTATCTACTCGAGAAAGACTAGATTGACCACCTTTCGGTTTGCTGATCAGCTGGGCCCGCGAGAGTGGCGATGATTGATGCGACTGGGTCTATTTTATGCTGCGTTCATACCTGCCATTTGGGTGAATAGGGGTTTGTTGACGGCCTTGTGTGAGCAGTGGCATTCAGAGACCTGTTCCTTCCACCTGCCAACAGGTGAGGCCACCATCACCTTGGAGGACATCTACTGTATTCTCTGGATTCCTATTCGAGGGGAGCAGATTATGTACCATCCATGTCACAGCGAGCAGACCTTTCGTGTGTACTATCAGGATCAGGGTGCTGGGCTCGACATTCAGGGTTATGAGATACATTGGGATTTCCTAGCAGAGCACTATGGGCGCTTCGATGCATTCCTAGCGACTCTGATTGCTGGCATTTTGGTTCCTGATCGACGAGGACATGGATTTCTGATTGGTTGGGGTGACATCCTAGTCGGCATGAGGTGAGACAGGACATTTTATGCATGGGGTCCTTGCCTGCTCGGGATGCTATATCACCAACTTCATGATGTGGTATATAGGAGAGGAGAGAGTATCTCTTGTGGGACCACCCTTATGATGATCTGGGCATGGGAGCACATTGCCATATTCCACCCTCCTATTGATAGACCACAACTTGCCGTGGGGATGCCCTACTCCTATTATTATGTCAGCGCATTACAACAGACCCACATGGGCGAGATAGGATGGTGGCGGCATCGGATCGATACCATGGTGACGTTCATCTGGAGGCCGTACAGGGATTGCGAGGCATGGAATGATGAGGATGAGCACCTCAGCTTTTGTAGGCAGTACAAATACCTTATTGGTAGGACAGTGCAGACGTCCTTGATCATTGAGATGTACTTGCCGCAGCGTGTGTTGAGACAGTTTGGCGAGCAACAGGATGTGCCTGTGGGGACGACAGAGTATGCCAGATCTTCTAGAGAGTATGCATGGGGACCAGCCATCCCAATGGAATTTACCACACAGCAGATAGACGGGTTAGTAGCCCAGGCCTGGGGTTGGAGAGGTGGAGCAGCAGATCCAAGTACGACGCCAGCCTATGACCTATGGTGGCAGGCACGCAGACCCGTGCCATTGATAGATTCTGATGGGCCAACACCAGTTGACAGGTGATCAGTGATTCCGTGAGTGCAACGAGCCAGACGAGGGCGGAGGCGGAGGCAGAGGCAGGGACAGGGGGAGGGGTGGAGATGACGGAGGCAAGGGTGGAGATGGAGGCTGGGGTGGGGACAGAGGCAGAGATGGAGCCATAGGAGGGGATGATGGCAGAGACGGCCAGAGGTGGAGACGAGATGGCCAGGTACCAGGTCGCAGGGTGTGACAGCACATGGTGAGGGTAGCGTTAGATGCTATCCTCGAGGTTGGTGAGGAGGGGGAGATGGAGGAGTAGCCCAGACAGGAGGGAGAGGGCAAGGGGAGACAGGAGGGGGAGCCAGAGGTGAGGGGATAGGAGGAGGAGGAGGGGGAGAGATAGGAGGAGGATGTGGAGGTGGATGTTAGGGTACCAGAGGTGGAGGTGGAGGTGGCAGGGGAGGAGGAGGTGGAGGTGGCAGGAGAGGAGGAGGTGGAGGTGGGAGGGTAGGATGATGATGACAATGACGAGGAGGACGATGCCATAGGCAAGGCCAAGAGACTTCTTAGATGGTGGATGGTGGAGGGGGAGGAGGAGATACTGTCCTCGGGGTTGCCGTTAGATGCCATAGTAGATCAGAGAGTGGCAGATCTTCAGCAGAGATTAGACGCCAGCTTGACACAAGTCAGGTCTCTACATTTGGCACTGGAGGTAGCCCATGTAGAGCGGGATCAGGCGATGATCCGCCAGCAGGATGCAGCGTGGTGGTGCACAGAGTTTGCGGCCCTATGCACAGGACCTACAGGGGACATGGCTCGGGAGCTTGCCACAGTGAGCACCAGGTTGGGGCAGTACAGGACCCTTTATGAGTAGGCAGTGCCGCTAGAGCAGTGAGATCCTACCTTGTCCTGTTCACAGATGAGGACAGGCAGTGGGCATAGGTCAGGCAGTGGCAGTGGTACCAGGAGCCATACCAGTGTCGGAGGGTTGACTTCCACAAGACACATGTCAGGCCACAAGTCACACCAGTCCCGCAGGCATACTCTGAGTAACCATTCAGGGCACAGTCAGGGTTCTATTGGTTCAACACAGAGGTCAGTACAGGGTCAGCCACCAGTGACAGATCTGTCCTCTTAGAGTCCAGCTGTAGTGATGTCACAGGTATTCAATACCGTTGAGATGACACCTGCCTTCACAGTTCTGACAGCATCATAGACAGAGGTTGCTATAGGACCCCCATTGCTTCAGCGCCCGTGACAGAGTTGCCTCCGCCACATTCTTCTCCCTGAGGAGATGATGAGAGCCTGCCCTAGGGGCATATTTGTGTTTGGACACACTATGTTTATTATTTGAGCCTGCGAGCTCCATTTTTGGGATATCCCTTGACTTTATCCTGTGACATTGTATATTTTTGAGATGATTCTATATGATGATGCAGTTTTGATGCGACCTACATGTGTTATGTGATTTTCTATGCATTATGTATTATGCTATGTATGATGTATGATGCTTAATTTATACTGCCATTTATGTACTATGATGTCTATTTGTGATTTTGATGCCATGATGATGCAATATTTATATGATTATGTTAATGATGTGCATGATGCGTTTATGTAAAAGATGCAATAATGATGATTATGTTAATGCAATGCTTGTGATTATGTATATGATTTAATGCCTTGTATGATGTATGTATGGACCTAATGCAATGTGTTTATTTAATGCCATTGATTATGTATGCATGGACCTAATGCAATGTGTTTATTTAATGCCATATATTATGTATGTATGGACCTAATGCAATGTATATGATCATGTATGCACTTATGTTTTTGGATGTCACAAGATATTATCCTGGGATGGACAAGAGAAGATGGCGAGACTGATGAGAGAAGATGATCAGACCAAGGAGAAGATATGAGACCTATGAGAAGATACAAATCCTTCAAAACTTTACTGTAGGACTTTTAATATTCATTGCTCTTTAATCATCATTGGGAAAACTATTGTAATGGCCAACAAACACCATGATATGACATAGATCAAGGTGTGCAAGGTCGTACCATTACCCAAGACAAAACAGTCACACACAAGGATGATTATAACTCATACTAGGAGTGTGCTTGCCCCAGTCTTTTTGTCATAATCAACCACAAGCAGAAAAAGACAATGACAGATCATGAAACGTCGTTGCTTCTCTAAATCCTGTTTCCAGGACATCCTTGAGAAACTAGTGACATGATTGTCAGACTACAAAAATAAAGTCTCTATCATGATATGTTATTTTTTTTCTAAATCCCAAGATTAGGACCTCGCTGAGAAGCTAGTAGTCATGCATGTCAATCGTCATGCTACGTCGCTGCTTCTCTAAATCCTACTTAGTGGGATCTCGCTGAAAAACTAATAACATGATAAAAGATGACAAGACAATTGTCAAGTGTTTTCCAAGTGTCTGGATATCCATTGTTCTGATGCCGAGATGCCATGTTTGATAATGTCAAGATGTCTGAATGTTTAAAGTTTTGATGACCTTGAAAAATGTCAAGATTTGGTAAATTAAGGAAGGACACATCTTGGATGATGCCGATGACAAGAGGATTTGATCCCTAGTGGTCATAAGGGGTTCCTCGAGATAATGATGATGCCTAGGAAGGACACATCCTAAGGCATAAATGACCGAGTTGGTTCTTCAGAAGGACTCATCTGAAGAGTACTGATGTCAGGAAGAGTGATCGTTTAAATGTCAAGAGGATCACTCAAAATGCCGAAATGACAATGACGACACCTAGGAAGGACACATCCTAAGGCGTAAATGACAAAGGTTATCATTCAGAAGGACTCATCTGAAGATTTAACCAAAATTTGACAGTTGGACTAGTTTATAATGATTTGACTTGCTTTTACCGAGTTTGACTTGTGTTTGACTATATGCTGATATTGCCCTGATGACATGAGTGATGTGCTGATGAGATTGTCATGCCGAATAGAATGATTGTTTTACTCTATTTTAGGAGTTTTCCCCATGTGGAGAAATGATTGAAGAATTTTGACGTGTGTGCCAGTGTAGTGCCCCGAACCCTTATGGATTGACTTAGTGCGGCCTCGGGGGCTCATCAATAGATGGCCTTGCCTACGTCATATACTCAGAGACCTCATAGTTCGACACGACCAATGACTTTGTCTTGATGATCAAAGATTGCGTCATGATTTTATTTTGGCAAACCTAATAGGACTGACCTAATGTCTCGGGGACTCAAGTATGAGTCTTGCCTACGTAGCAAATGCGCAGAGACAACGTAGTTCGGACAATGACATGGACTTATTGACTTGATTGACTTTGACCAGAAATGGCAGTGCACTTGTGTGCCTCGAGCAATCGGATGTTTTATTTGGTTTTCTTTAGGACGTTTTATGATTTTTAGGTCTTTTTTCAGGACTTTTTGCCATGTTTTTGTCTTTTTTCAGGACATTTTATGATGTTTTTGTCTTTTTGAGGGACATCCACTGCAGTTGCATGGTAAACATTTTGCCCCTAGTCAGGTTTAAGACTTAGCCATTTGCAAGGAATACGGATAGGATGTTGCTGACTTGCTGGATGGACAGTCGTCAAGACTTGATGTCAATCCTTCATCGACTATGACAGGTAGAGTAGGATGTGATGGCGATTTGCGAAATAGCGGCGAAGATACCTTTCATCCTAAGCCAAGTTTAGACCAAGTGACAATAGATGGCAGAGCAATGATTGATTACGCATGGTGCCTATTTGCTAGGTTTTCACCATGGTACTTGTCCAAAGTGCCTATTTGCTAGGTTTTCACTATTGAACAAATTATTTTTCTTTTTACTATTTTTATGATTTATGATTTTTTTTTTTGTATTTTTTTTCGTATTTTCGGGCTTTCAGCTTTGTCCCCTGATGCTATGCGTAGAACTTTCAGAGGTGTAAATTGTTGATGGGCTCAGTCAACTGTTCCCCATCTAGAGTTTCCAGTTGATATGCTCCAGAACCAAAAGAAGATATGATAATATATGGACCCAGCCAGTTTGGTTCAAATTTTTCTAGCTTTTCTCTGTCTGCTTGGTTCTTAGGGTTCTGCATGAGAACCAGGTCACCCATGTCAAACTTTCTGACCATAACCTTTTTATTGTAGCTGCGACAAAGGCATTTTTGATATGCTTGGAGGTGATTTAGTGAGTTTTGTCTTCGCTCGTCTAGCATTTCTAGCTCGTGCAAGTGTGATTGTTGGTACTCCTCTTCTTTAGTTAGACCCTTCAAGGAGACCCGTAGCGAAGGAATTTCGACCTCAATGGGTAAGATGGCTTCAGCGCCAAAGACTAGGGCAAATGGGGTAGCTCCTGTAGGTGTACGAATGCTAGTTCGGTAAGCCCACAAAGCAGGGTTAAGTTGTATGTACCAATCGCGGCCAGCGTCATTGACAGTCTTTTTGAGAATCTTGACAATGGTTTTATTCGACGCCTTAGCTTGGCTGTTTCCTTGGGGGTAGTATGGGGATGAAAAGTGGTGTTGGATATGGAATCGCTCACATAACTCACAGACATCTTGGTTTTTGAATGGACGTCCATTGTCAGTGATGATGGACTGTGGGAGGCCATACCGGCAAATGATGTAGTTGAGGATAAACTTTGATATTTGTTTGCCAGTAATGTATGTCAATTGGATGGCTTCAATCCACTTTGTAAAGTACTCAGTGGCGGTGATAATGAATTTATGGCCGTTGGAGGAGGTTGGATGAATCTTACCCACAAGGTCAAGTCCCCATTGAGCGAAGGGCCACGGAGAAGTGATTGGCCGAAGTTCTTGTGCTGGAGCATGGACCAAATCACTATGGATCTGACACTTGCGACAGGTTCTGACATATTCCAGTGCATCTTTTTCCATTGTCGGCCAATAATATCCAAGTCTCGTTAGTTTCTTAGCCAGAGTAGGACCGCTCGAATGAGATCCGCATATACCGTCGTGCACTTCTCGTAAGGTCGTACATGCTTCATCGGTGTCAAGACATCTAAGGAGGGTATTGTCGAAACCACAGCGGTATAGGGTGTCACTGATAATGGCATACCTTGTGGATTTCCTAATGAAGGACTTCCTTTGGTTATTGGATAGATTTGGTGGAAGGGTTTGAGTCTTTAGGTAGTCATAAATGTCTTGATACCAAAGAGAGTTGGGACCAACAAGTTCACAAACCATTTCTGACTCTAGGATATCATATTCCGGTATCAATAGTTGTTCTACTAAGAACTCAAATTGTGACACATTTTTAGGGATGTCCAAGAGAGAACTAATAGTAGCCATTGCGTCAGCTGCCTTATTCTGTGCCCTGGGGATTTGGTCAAAAGACACTGATTGGAAGTATGTTAGGAAACTGTTCACCATCCTCTTGTAAGGAAGCAACTTCTCATCCTTTGTTTCATAGTCACCATTCACTTGGTTGATTACTAGCTGGGAATCCCCGAATACAAGCAATGTCTAAATTTTCCATTTGATTGCCAACTTGAGACCTGTAACTAGTGCTTCGTATTCGGAAATGTTATTTGTACAAGGGAAAGCAATTCGAAATGACTTAGGAATTGAATCCCCTTGTGGTGTGATGAACAAGATTCCAGCGCCTGAGCCATGACCAGTGTGAGACCCATCAAAATACAGCTTCCAAGGTGTTGCTGGTTCCATATGAAAAATGGACTCATCTAGAAAATCAGTTACCAACGGATGAGAGACTTGCATTGGTGCATCTGCCAATTGATCTGCTATTACTTGCCCTTTTATTGCCTTGCGTTCAACATACTGTATGTCGTATTCACTTAGGATCATGACCCATTTTTCCAATCAGCCTGTTAACACTGCTCGACTTAATAGGTATTTCAATGGGTCGATCTTGGCAACCAGTTGTGTCTAATGATTGAGCATATAATGCCTTAGTTTTTGGGCTGCAAAGACAACCATGAGGCATGCACGTTCAATGTATGTGTAATTCAACTCATAACCTATCAGTGTGCGGCTGATGTAGTAGATTGCTCTTTCTTTCCCTTCATGATCATTTTGGGCCAGTAATGCCCCCAGTGCTGAATTAGTGGTCGATATGTATAGAATTAATGGCTTTCCCTGAATAGGCGACATGAGGACGGGCGTTGATAGCAGGTAATATTTGATTTGCTGGAAGGCCTCTTGACATTTATCCGTCCATACAAAGGGGACACCTTTGCGCAACAAGTACTGGAATGGGTGGCACTTATCTGCCAATTAGGCGATGAAACAGCGAATAGATTGTATTCTGCCTTGTAGAGTTCTGAGTTCACTGATCCCTTTGGGTGGAGGCATGTCTATGATTGCTTTGACCCTTGCCGGATCGACCTCTATGCTTCTTCGGGAAACTATGTATCCCAATAGCTTACCTGACGTGACCCCAAAAACACATTTCTTAGGGTTTAGCCGAACCTTGTACTCTTCCAGTCTCTTGAAAATTTTGTCAAGTACCTTCAAATGATCCGTCCTTGTTGCTGATTTGGCCAATAGGTCATCTACATAATCCTCCATTATATTGTGCATCATGTCATGGAAGATCATGGTCATAGCCCTTTGATATGTGGCACTTGCATTTTTAAGACCGAAGGGCATGACGTTCCAACAATATGTACCCCATGGGCACGTAAATGATGTTTTGTGCTGATCCTCAGGAGCGATGCGGATTTGATTATAGCCAGAGAAACCATCCATGAGGGATAGCATCTCATGTCCTGCTGTAAGGTCCACTATGATGTCAATGTTTGGTAAAGGAAAGTCATCCTTTGGACATGCTTTGTTTAAGTCCCAGAAATCTGTACATACCCGGATCAACCCATTTGGTTTTGTGACCAGGACCAGG
This sequence comes from Sequoia sempervirens, assembly GCA_007258455.2. Classification (NCBI taxonomy): domain Eukaryota; kingdom Viridiplantae; phylum Streptophyta; class Pinopsida; order Cupressales; family Cupressaceae; genus Sequoia; species Sequoia sempervirens. The sequence continues at coordinate 12,307,427 of VDFB02000001.1, forward strand.
TTGGAAATCCATTCAGTGTAGTCAATAGACCTTATGAATCTGGCATCTAATAGTTTCTTTAACTCCGCCTTGACCAATAGGGAAACTTGGGGATGCATTTTGCACAACTTCTGCTTGACTGGTTTAGCATTAGGTAATAGTGGCAGATGATGCAAAACCAGTTCTGGGTCTAATCCTGGCATATCAGCATAAGACCATGCGAAGTTAATTTTTTGATCAGCAAAGAATTTATGAAACTCTGGTTTCTCATCCTTAGTCAATGATGCGGCAAATAGGACCATCTTGTGGTCTTCTGCAGTTGAAATGCTATCCTCTATTGTGTCCTCAATAAGCATAGCCGATTTTTCTTGTTGTACAGGGAGAAAGTCCAATCCTCCATCTTTGGGCACCTCAAAGAGGTTTTCACCTGTGGATACGTCATTTATTTTTACTATTTTATTGTCAAGAGGTGCCTTTCGGTTTTCACCTAGAGACGTTTCATTTTTTACCTTATTTTTACTTTTGTGACTAGAGGATGGAACAGTCTCGCCGAAGTATGCAGTGCCGTCTAAATCAATGGAAAATCTAGATTTGTGGTCCCCACTTGGTATGCCTTCTCGTAATCCCATGAATTCGGCAATTGCTTCATCATTTTGGAATGTGTCCAGAACTGGCGGTCCTTGTTGGTCCCAATCGACTAGTTCGGGGTAAACTAAAGGGATGCCATCGTCAAGGTTAGTGAATTGGGGTGAGGATGCGGACAGCATGCAGATGGATTCGGTAATATTGTAAATAAGGTTATCATCGTCCAACTCGACATCGGACTCTATCCAGTATTCTCCTTCACTAGTGTCATATTCATTGTCATAATAAGGAGTGAAGGTTTGAGAGCCCTGGCTATCAATATCATCTGATTCTTCAGATAGATTAGACTGAGGGGGTTCAGATGATGGTTGTTGTGTGTCATGGGAAGTGGTAGTAGGATTTTGACTGTCTAGTGCCTGCTCAATTTTGAATGTTTGCCAAAATCGTTGTTCAGAGGTCAATTCCCCTGGTTCGACAAACAAATCCTCAAGACAACAGTCACTTAGGGATCGTTTGGAGCCAAATTCCCACTCGTGGGAGTCTGTTTCGGTTAGGGTTTCCCTAGTAGTCTCGACACTTTCAGAAGCATGTACTTGCTCACTGGAAAGTCCAGAGGTACGTCGATCACCATTGTCAAGTGATCCAAACCCTAATCCCAGATACTTCAGAGTTTGGAAAGTTTCTATGGGTTCCCTTCGACCAGTTTTATTTTTTCCCAGGCCACTAGTACCATCATAGCCTTTAGCCTTCATGATGTTGTAACCCTTGCCATATTTTTGAACTGGTAATGGAGGTAATGCGACTGTATCCTTATAGATCCATCTTGTGATGTCAGCAAGGTCTTCATCACTCATGTCTCCCCACTTGATAAAAACCGTATTTGGTGGCACTTTGAAGGTTTCTTGAGGTTCCATTCTGAAACATGGCCGACCATATATCTTTGGAGGAGTGGGTATTGTAGTTATGCTGTATGCTATGTTAAGTTTGAACTCTCCACAGCCAAGGTCCTGGATTTTGATAGTTGGTTCAGTCTTAGGGTTGGTGGAAGGTGATGGTATGGTGGAAGACGTGGATGGAGTGGATGCAGAAGATGACATGAGCGTGGAAGGGTCGATGTATTTGGACGACGAGGAGCCAGGTGCTTCTCGATTAATTGGTACTCAATTTTTGGAGATACCCCTTAAGTTGGTACAATATTGGAAAGGGCCAGGGTCTCCATATATGGTTACTTCTGTGCCATCAAAAGGAAACTTGAGGCATTGGTGGTATGTTGACGAAATAGCTTTTAATGCGTGGATCCACGGATGGCCAAGTAAGATGTTATATGGTAGTTCCAAATCCAGGACCTGGCAGGTTGTGTCTATAATGATCAGTCCCACTCTGATAGGGAGAGAGATAACACCTCGCAAAGAGCGTTCCTCGTCGTCATATGCTTTCATCACTATGCTTTTTGTTGGGTCTACGCATGCCTCAGAGAATCCAAGAGCCTTAACCAATTTGAGAGAGCATATATTCAACCCTGCTCCGCCATCTATTAAAACCTGTCTAACTTTGTGCTTGTGGACAAAAACTTCTATGTGTAATGCATCATTGTGGTTGGTTTTAGATGATGAGTAATCCTGATCCGAGAAGGTGACATGGTGCGGCGTGGTGAGATATCCCACCATAGTTTCAAACTGATTGACATCAATGTCCTTCAGGATCGATGACTCTAGGAGAGTTTTATCCAGGATTTCTTTGTGTGCAGGAGAGATACGAAGCAGCTCAAGGATAGATATTTGCGTCGGAGTCTTTCTTAGTTGGTCAATTAGGTTGAATTTCCCTTTGGATTTCCACTATTGTGGGATTGAGATAGGTTTTGGCTGTTTAGTAGATGAAGCGGGTTGTGATTTCTTGGCGGATGGGCCTGCTATAATGATCTTGGCTTGTTTAGGGGGAGGTGGACCAGCTATAGTGACCTTGCCACTTTGCGTAGTAGCATTGCACTATGGTGCTCTCTTGATCGTAATGGTGTTGATGTACTCATCGTCAGTTCTAACATTATTTATTGTTGATCCACCTAGAGTAATCGTACTTGGCTCGGGCGAAGTTAGCTTGGTTCTGTGGACCTGAAGTGGAAGCATTATGGGAACCATGATCCTGCAATGGATCCTTGTGGATAGTGTGGTCTGAGTTGGAGTTGAATTGCGATCCACCCACTTCGAGGGTGCAATTTTTGATAAGGTCTTGTATGATGTTTTTCAGTTGTCGGCAGTTAGAGGTCGTATGCCCCTTGGCTCGATGGTATTCACAAACTGCATTGTCATTCCACCATGCTGGTTTGAATTGTCCGGGGTCATAAGGTTTGATTTCTGGCAGTTTGATGACCCAATGTTGGATGCATTTCTTAAGGACTTCTTCAATGGGTTCACCTAAATTGGTGTATGTGCGACCCCTAGGAAATTGCCTCATTTGACGATATTGTCCTTGACTGTGTTGACCACTTTGATTGTTTGAAGAAGTATTGGAAGGAGGTGTCGATGTCGTTGTTGTTTTGTTTTGTTGTTGGACCCCTTTCAGGGCCAATACAGGACTTGCAGTCTTGGCGTCCACAACACCGTCATTTGTAACATGTTTATTCTAGACCCAATATTTATTTTTGTTAGCGGGTGGGTTGGTGTTCATATTTTTAGAACCATATTTCAATTCTCCCTTTGTGATAAGGGCTTTCTCAATCTAGACCCCCTTTTCCACTAATTCTGTGAAATTTGTGCAACAATGTATTTGTAATGCGAATTTTAGGGGTCCTAGAAGTGTTTGAATGAACATGTCGACTTTTTCCTTTTCAGGAATGTCAATGTGACATCGACTAGCGAGGCTTCTCCATTTTTGAAAGAATGGAATAAATGTCTCACCCAAGTCGTCTTGCGTGAGATTACACAAGCTAGTAATAGAGGTATCCATGTCAATGTTGTACGCATAATTGTGTATGAATTTTTGTTTGAGCTCATCCCATGTCTGGATATTTTTTTGAGTTGAGAACCATTCAAGGGCTTGACCCGCCAAACTTTTGGAGAAAAGTCTCATCAAGTATGTTGGTTCGTAGGCGATATCCATACAGTTGGTTGCGAATTCGCGAACATGTTCAATGGGATTTGTCTTGCCTGTATATTTTGTGAAGTTGGGTGACACATATCTTGGTGGAAATGCAGGCATGTATAAGTTCGTGTCAAATGGGTATACATCCAAGTCATATGATATTTCTGATTTCCTGCCTGAGATGTACATGTTTTGCATAGTTTTCTCCATATCCCTCATTCTTTCTTTGAGTTCATCTATGGTAGGGTCGTTTACGTTTCCATATGTTGAATTGCCTAGTACACCATGTGTTCTTGTCTATTGTGCATGAATGTTGGTGTACTGTGGTGGTATAGATTGTTGCGGTACGTATGACATGTGTTGTTGGTATTGGAAGTTGTGGTTGGGTGCATGTTGATGAGTATGAACGTTGGATGAATATGTTGGTATGTGTCCCCCACCCATGAGTGTCATTATTTGAGGGATGTAGTGGCCATGACTATTATAGTGTGTTGGTGATGTCATGGGCGGTGTTGTTTGGCCACCTTGTGTAAATTGCTGATTTTGAACAAGGGAGACGTTTGTGTTGGTGCCTTGGGAGGTAATGACATTTGACTGTGTTGTCCTATTGATGTTTTGTTGTTGTCCTTGGATAAAGATATGTCCTGTGGATCCTCTCGGAGGATTTTGTGAAGTATTACTGAACGGATTTTCCAAAGTTGTGTTCATGGTAGTAGATGTAGTTGTCAAAGGGGGATTGCGGTGACTTGGTAATGCCCCCGTGGTATTTACTGTTGCGGTAAAAAGAGGATTGGAATAATTTTCCCATGTTGTTGGGGAGCCAAGAGTGGTTCCATCCGATTGGGGTAGTGTTGTGGATGTTATGGATGATTGTGATCCCCCAATAGAAGTAGCGTTTATGGTATTAGAGATGTTTGGGATGTTGGATGTGGTATGCAATGTCGTTGTGGTGTCAAAAGGGGTGTTGCTCGTAGCATTTGGAGATTGACCACTATGTGAAATGTTATGTGCGTTGTTGGCATTAGGGTCATTTAACGTGTTAATGTCAAATCCTGGTGGTAACTTAGCTCCTTCACTCAAGAGCATAGCTACGAATCTATCTCTGTCTTGACGCACTATTGTTTCAGCAAGCTGATAGACCTCTGGGTCTTGTGTTAATGCCTCTATGTTTTCCTTAAGTAGTTGGCCATTTTCATCTCTTTGCAAGTAGAGTTCGAATGTATTGTTTGATGAGGATTGTGTTGTCACTAGAGGTTGATTATCTAGATTAGAAAATGGATCGTACAAGGTCTAGTTTAAGTCATATGGAGGATTGTTGGGGTCTTGCCTGAAGTTTTCCATTTGTCTCTTTTGTTTTTGAAGTTTGGTTTCGACCATAAATGAGATTGCTCAAAAAGGGAATGACAACTAAATGCAAGTATGACACTATGTGAAGTCTAAGTTCAAAATGACGCCTAGAATGACTAATGTTTTTGGATTTTTGAGAATAGGATATGCAATTTGTATGCAATGTAAGATGAGGTTATCTAAGCACTTTTAAGTTTGCATTTTGTTTTCGATTTGGAATGCTAAAGGACTTTGTTGTAAATGACAAGTTGACAAGACCTAAGTGACTAGTGAGTCTTCCTAACTAGACTTTTGAGTTGGAAGAAATCTCACAAAAGAGGGCAATGACTAAAAGGATGTTTGATAACTTGGTCCAAAAGGGTCTAATTTTGAAAACAATGCATTTGCCAAGGGGTGCTTAAGATTTTCCTTATCCTAACTATGCAAAATGTGAACCTAGGGATAGTCTAATGTCAAATGTATGCAATGAAAAAGGAATGAGGTATGAAACCTATGGTGACTAATGCAAGCTAATGGTCAAGACTTTGAGAAATTTCAAGTTAGGTTTCTGACAGAGTCTTCTTGGTGACAGAGTTGGACAAATGGTTGATAGTTTGGAGACCTCAGGTTTCGGCTGTGAAGCTTAAAATTTTGATAGGCAAATGCATCTCAGTTTGGCAATTGCGTCACAATTTAGCATATGCGGTTCAGTTTATTAGATGCGGCTTTCTGATAGTCAAATGTGACTCGGTTAAGCAAATGCGGCTTTTCAATTGTCAGATGCATCGCAACGCTCACAGATGCATTGTTCTACGTTTCAGATGCGGTTTATCAGAGCATTTGCGTTGCAGTAAAACAGTTGCGGTTCGACAAATGCGACTCAGTTCAGTTTCAACATGATTTTCATGTTGTTTTGATGGGAGTTTTGACTTGTTTGATGATATATTTTGATTTGAACTGTGACAGAACCAGAATACACTTGACAAACACAACGTTTTTAAGAAGTAAGCAAACACACATCAGATAAGCATGATCCTAAAAAGGCCAAGAGGCCAAGGGTTTGTGTACTTGGTATAGCCCATCTTTATACCCCGGATTGGTGATAAACACCTTTCCTTCTCGAGAGCGGATAGCTTAGAATTTTGGTGGCATTGGCTCCCCTTCACGGCTCATTAACGTCATTCGAGCACACCAAATTCGGATTCTTTGGGTAGTGATATCCCAAGAATTGTTATCTCTACTCAAGGGGATCAGTAGTGAGTATCTTCGGGCATGATACTGTACCCTGCACTATACCAAGCAACGACCAATAGAATGGTTGGACACTAAGACAAGAGGTTTTTAATTCGGGCATTCCGTTCGTGGGGCATGATCCATGTGGTGAGAGTCCCCTTTCGGATCCATCTCGTCGGAACCACACTCATGATTCTTGGGCTTCCCCCAAGAACCCACTTTTATATACCGGTTGGAAGTCCCTTGGTGTCAGGGTGCTACCAGTCTGAGTCGTCCTGGGGTGAGTACTTTTTCCCACCAGAACAAGCCCAAGTTCTAGAGTTAGTAACCGTTTCTCTTACACCTAGGATCGCACGAATGTGCAAGGGGAGAGGATACTCCGATATACCGAATCGTGAAGGGTAAAATAATAGAAAAGAATGGGTATGGTTTTCTTATCACAAGGTTTTCACCAAGTGAGAGCATACTCACCTACCATCTTGCAATCACAATCAAGCATAAAAGACATGATTTCGTTTTATATGCACCAAATTCAAATGTTTGCTACTCTAAGAAAAACAAGCACAAAGTTTTGTTATTCCTTCTTTGACATGAGAATCTGCAAACAATGTATATTAGTAGTCTTGTATGTAATGGTCTTGGACACATGAAAAAGGATCGCCACACGCTACAAGAAAATATTATTAACACAAAAGATCTAATATAATTAACATGCAGGAATAAAAACACAAAAAAAATAGAAAACGAGAAAACCAGTAAACAGAAAAACCTAAAAATTTGAAAATCAAAATGACAAAACCGAAAGAAAAATTTACCATATAGATGTGGCGCGACAGGCAGATGCATCGCTCGGGTCATCGAATGCGGCTCTGGAAATCAAATGCGGCGTTTTGTCTATCCCAGATAGATGTGGCTCTTTAGAGCATATGCGTCGTTTGGGTCTTCAGATGCGGCTCTGGAAATCAAATGTGGCGTTCTGTCTGTCAGTTGCGGCTTGTCAGAGTGTATGTGTCGCTTACGTGAGCGGATGTGTCATGACACATCAAGTGCGTCACAATGTTTAAAAAAAACTTGCGGCGATCCGTACCTGTACCTGCAAAACAACAGAAAATAACAAAAAACCGTACAAAACAGAAAAACGGAGTCGGGTTCACCAATGTAATCAAGGGAAAATCAGCTTTGTTAGAGGGTTAGCACAATAACATTAAAATCCATTGAAATAACAAAGTACAAAGGAAATAAACATGAAAACAAAAAGGAACAATGCTACCCTAAGTCTTCATCTTCCATGCTTCACCTTTGTTACACCTCCTAGCTTGCAGTAAATAAAGATTCCCTCAGATTTCAAATGAGCAACTATGACTAATGACAAAGCCCTATGCAAGTGTTGAAGGATTTGTATAAAAGAAATGACCTCACAATGACCTCACAATAGACTAAAAATGACAATGACTACAAATGATAAAATAACCTAAGTTGATAAAATGAGCATCTAATGGAGAGAGAGAGAGGGCAAAATAAGAACAAAATTGCCATTTTATAAAAATTGCAATTTTGAATGTGTGGCCAGGATGAGAAGATGACAAATACCCTAGAATCAATGGTCAAGATTGAATGTTGTAGTATGGAATAGGGTTAGGTCAAAATTAGGGCAATGACAAGAAATGAATGGCCAAGATTGAATTATAAAATAATTCAATCAAGGGTCAAAATTAAATGAGATGTCAAAAGATAAGATTTGATCTGGAGGATAAAATTGGCACAGACAAAGAGGATGCTGGAGAAATTAAATAATAAAATTATTTAATTTTGGTGATCAATGAATAATTAAATAATAAATATATTATTTAATTATAGAGGAATGTGACAAAAATAATTATTTTGAATTAAATAATGATTTAATTCAAAATTCAAGAGAATTGACTAAATTAAATAAATCAAATTTATTTAATTTTAATGAGAGAAAAAGCTAATGAATAATTAAATAATTAAAATAATTATTTAATTATAGTGGAAAGTGGAGAAAAATTAAATAAATTAGAATTTATTTAATTTTGGAAAGAAAGGGGACCTAACTAGTGACATAATTAAAATAAAATTTATTTATTTAATAATCAAGAAGAAATAAATGACAAAGGGGAATTAAATAAATTAAGAAATTTATTTAATTAAAGGAAGACTTAAATAATTAGTGACGTATTAGATAAATAAATAACATTTATTTATTTAATAATCAAGGAGAAATAAATGATAAAAGGGAATTAAATAAATTAAGAAATTTATTTAATTAAAGGAAGATTTAAATAATTAGTGACGTATTAGATAAATAAATAACATTTATTTATTTAATAATCAAGGAGAAACAAATGACATGAATTAATTAAATAATTATGAATTATTTAATCAATAGTCGAATGTGGACCAATGACATAATTAAATGACTTAATTATGCTAGGACGAAAGTGGTAAAAATGAAGCTTGCAGGCCTAGGTCATTTTTAGGTGTCTACAGTCTCCTCATTCTTTAGAAAGTGTTCTAGGAGACATGAGGGATAACATATTTATTATTTATTTTCCTATGATAAATTGTAATTGCGTTCAAAGAGGTGGACCCATTATGGTGGTGGTTATAGAGCATTCTAAAAGAATATTCATCTTGGGTGTCCAAATTTTTGAGTGGGGACCAATTTGGTGTGCATGTCCTTGCATTTTTTGTATGCTCTTGCATGGTTGGGAACCTAGGTTTGCATGTTAGTGCATGCTCTTGAATGAAGCCATTAGATCCATCAGAGAGTTATTCAACACTCGGGTTTGACTAATTTTGATTGGCTATGGGGTAGGCACCCATGTGAAGGCCATGTGATTATTCATTATTTTATGCTATGTTTATGGGTTGTCCACTAAGTCTAGGTGGTTTTTCTTGTTGTTTTGGGATACCATTTGTGGTATTCTCTCCCACAAACTTCTATATATTGGAGCCTTGAGATGGTGGTTTGCAAGATTTTGTTTGCAGGTTGTTAGAGCAATGAATTGTTGTCAGAATATAGAGAGAAATGTTGTATTGGTGTATGTATTTTGAATATTAATACAAACTTTGGATCTCTTTGGGTGTGGAGTTATTTCTACAAGGGTTTCTCTAGGTATATCTTGTTTCATTTATGTTTGGAAACTTGTGGTATTGTTGATTTTCTTCCATTGTTATAATTGGAAATCACATAATCTTTCTATGGTAATTTTGAATATATAATTTCAGATTTGCAACCACTTAAATAATTTCATATTGTTGTAAAATAAACCTTGATTTCCAACATTTGGTATCAGAGCTTATGGTTCTATTAAGAGAGGGATGACTTTCTTTTGAGTGTTTAAGGTTTCTTGGTTACAATGGGAGCTTTTGCACTATGGGTTTTGCAAATTAGTGAAGAATATTGTAAACCATAGCTTCTACCTCTCATTTATATATTGAGAAGTTCAATGACATTGGCTACGAGACATGGAAGTTGAAGATGGAGGATCTCCTTGAAGAGAGGGATCAATGGTTGGAATTTTCAAATGAAAAGAAGCCAAATCGACGTCTGATGAAGATTGGAAGAAAATGGACAAGAAGGCACGAGGAACCATTCAGTTGTGCCTTTCATATTTTGTCCTCTTGAATGTTTTAGAAGAATCTATGCTATTCTATTTGTGGGAGAGGATAAGTGATATTTACCAAACTAAAATTCTAACTAATAAGTTGTATCTCAAAAGACATTTGTATTCTTTGAAAATGAAGGATGTTGATTCGATTGCAAAACATTTAAATGATTTTAATGTGATCATAAGTCGTCTTGCATCTATAGATTTTAAGACAAAAGAAGATAAGTGTATTTTGATGCTTTGTTCTTTACCCTATTCTTGGGAAAATATAATTATTTCCATAAGTGGTGGTGGTATAGAACCAAAAATGGATAGTCTCACTGCAATAATTCTTTAGGAAGAGATGAGGAGAAAGTCCATGAATGCGAGCTCCCAAGATACCTTTCATGTGCGAGGAAGGTCCAAAGAAAAAGGAGGACCTAAAGGGGACAAAAAGAGAGACAAGTCAAAAGGATGTTCTAAAACCCTCGAGAAGAGCAGAGTAAAGTGTTGGAATTGTGGTAAGAGAGGACATGTGAAGGTGTGTAGAAACAAGAAAAAGAGTTAAGATACTTTGACAGAAAAGTCCTCAGAACATGATGATTCTGATGCTTTGCTTATTTTTTCTAACACTATTAGTGATGATGCTTGGCTTATTGATTTAGTTTTCTCCTACCATATGACACCCCAAAAGGAATGGCTTACTTCATATTCAAATTATGATGGGGGAGAAGTTTTCCTTGGTGATAACGACACAAAGAAGATTGTTGGTAAGGAAAAGGTAAAGTTGTGTTTTAGTGATGGAAGGGTTAAAACCCTTGATCATGTTTTACATATTCTAGGACTTATGAGAAATTTACTTTTAGTATCCAAGTTGAATGATTCTGAAATGCATGCAACATTTGACAAGTCTGGTTGCAGGTTGGTAAAAGGAAGTTTGGTGATTGCTAAGGGATCTCACATTAGGAATTTTTTAGGCTTAATTCCTCCACTTTGTATAACTCTTCCAATGTATCTAGCACTAAAAATGCATGTATGTTGTGGCACCATAGATTGGGTCACATAAGTGAAAAGGGTCTTAAGATTATTTTGAATAAAAAGTTGGTGGACAATATTTCTTATTGCTCTATTGGTAAAAATGATTTTTGTGAGCATTGTGTGTTTGGTAAACAAAATAGATCATCATTTATTAATGTTGCTAATAAATTTAAGAGATTATTAAAGATCATTCATTCAGATGTGTTTGGACTAGTGGATTTTGACTCTTTTGGGAAATCTTGTTATTATGTTACTTTTATTGATGATGTGTCAAGATACACCTAGATTTATTTTATGCATGCAAAATCTAGAATTTTCACTAAGTTTAAGGAGTTTAAAGCCTTAGTTGAGAAGGAAAGAGAATATAAGATAAAGGTGTTGAGATTTGAAAATGGGGGTGAATATTGTTCTAGGGAATTTGATGAGTTATGTAAGCATGCAGGTATTGTTCAGCAAAATACTACACCTTATACACCTCAACAAAATGGGGTAGTAGAAAGAATGAACTAAACCTTGATGAAAGAGCTAGGAGCATGCTGAGTGGTGCTAAGCTTGGTAGATGCTTTTGGGTAGAAGTTGTAAGTACTACATGTTATTTGGTTAATAGACCCCCTTGTTCAACTCTTATTGATAAAAATCCTTATGAAGTGTGGATACCTAGAAATCCTTTTGTTTCACATTTAAGGGTCTTTGGTTGTGAGACTTTTGTTCATGTGCCTCAAGAGAAGTGTTCTAAGTTGGATCCAAAAGCACAAAAATGCATCTTTGTTGTTTACAATGAGAATTTGAAAGGTTATAAGCTTTTGAATCCACTAACCCATAAAATGGTTTTCTCTAGAGATGCAATTTTCAAGTAGTTTAGAGCTTACTGAGGTGTAGAACAATGAAAGGAGAAAGATAAGACAAAAACAATGCACTTTGAGACAAATATTAAGAAGTGGGAAGATACACATGTGGAAGAACAACCAGATGGATTAGAGTATGGAGAATAAGAAGAGGGTTCAGAGAGTTTAGATGATGTGCAGGATGAGCATAGAGAAGAAGAATAGCAAAAAGAATGCCTTACTCCTACCTTAAGAAGATCCACAAGAAAATGAAATCTAATTGATAGGTATAGCCCATCTAATTTCCATTGTGTATTTGCTTTGTTGAGTACTAACAATGAACCTAGATCCTATAGGAAGGCTCTTTCTTTAGAAGAAATTGAGTCTTGGATGTAGGCCATGGAGGAGGAGATGATGGATTTGGATAGTTGTGATACCTGGGATCTTGTGAGTTTTCCCAAAGGAAGGAATCCCATTGGTTGCAAGTGGGTATTTAAAAAGAAATTTGGAGCAAATGGTTGGTTAGAGTAGTACAAGGCTAGATTGGTGGCCAAGGGCTACTCCCAGAGAGAGGGAGTTCATTTTGGTGAAATTTTCTCTCATGTTGCTAAGTTAATTTCTATTAGATTCCTATTATCTATTGTTGTTGCTTATAATTTTGAAATAGAGAAAGTAGATTTTAAAACTACTTTGTTGCATGGGGACCTTGAGGAAGAAATTCATATGCGACAAAGTGATGGTTTTGTTGTGAAAGGAAAAGAAAACTTGGTTTGTAGGTTAAAGAGATCTTTATATGGTTTGAAATAGTCACCCAAGATGTGGTACCAAAAGTTTGATGTTACTGCAACGAAGTTGGGTTTTGTTAGGAGCGAGGAGGATCATTGTGTTTACATTAAGGTTATTGATGATCATATTCTAATCATTGTCTTGTATGTTGATGACATGTTGTTTATGGGTGACAACTAGGTGATGATTAGGGAGCTTAAGACTCAACTTTCTAGCACATTTGATATGAAGGATTTGGGGGCTACAAAATATATCCTTGGGATGGAGATAAGTAGAGATCAGGTTCACATAAAGCTTTGGTTAAGTCATAATAAGTATATTGATACCATTTTTTAGAGGTTTAATATGCATGAATATAAACCAGTAAATACTCCATTTCTAGTTGGTACTAAGTTGAGTTCAGACATATGTCCTAATTTTGATGATGACTTTGAAGAGATGTCTAATGTTCCTTATTCTAGTGTCATTGGTAGTTTAATGTATGCAATGGTTTAAACTAGACCAGATATGGCCCAAACAGTGGGAGTTTTGAGTAGGTTTATGTCTAACCCTGGTAGAGAGCATTTGAATTTTGCTAAGAGGGTGTTTAGATATTTACGTGGTACTTTATATTACTGTTTGGTTTATCATGGATGATGTAGATTGAGAAAGTGAATTGGACAATCAAAGGTCCACTAGTGGCTATGTTTTTACTTTATTTGGAGGTGCAATGAATTGGATGAGTAAGAGGAATCCTACAGTTACATTTTCCACCACTAAAGCAAAGTGTATGACTACTACACATGCCTCTAAAGAGTCAATTTGGTTATAGAGAATTGGTAATGGTATTGGTTTTGATTACAGGACAATGAGGATTGGATGTGATAGTCAAAGTTCCATATGTGTTGAAATGCACAAGACAATTGAGAGGGGGTTGAATAAGTTGTAACCTAAAACTTCAAATCCCTGATTAACATTTAGACCCACATTCATTCATTAAACCCTTAAGTCTATTATGATGAATTAGTATGAAAATTAAATAAAAGAAACTTAAACAACTCAACACCAAACACAAGAGAATGCCGGATTTATGTGGAAAAACCAAGGAGGGAAAAAACACAGTGAGGATTAGGTCACAACATAAGCAATATCAATACCGAATACAATAGGACTCATTGTTGGTAGGGCTCACTACCCAAGGAAGAAAGGCTCACTGTTGGAATAGAAAAGAAAATAGAGAAGAAATGTTACACAGAGAACATGATCTCAATGCGATATATAATCCACCACAATAGCTCCAACACCTTCATAGTATGTTTGAATGATTGCATACACCTTCTACTCGTTGCATTTGGTAATCCAACACTTGAAATTTCACACTGCTATGCTCAATTTCACACTCTACAACTTTTCACTTTTGATAGTTTGCATCACACATTTCTTTTAATCTATCTTATCCTCCTTCAAAAAATTAACTCATACTTATACTTTCCATGACTTGAAAAACATCTTCAAGTCAACCACACATGCCTCACACTTACAAATTCAAAAATAGGTCACCACTAAACATTCTTATGGTTGATAAGAATGAAAGTGGACCAAAATACAACATAGCTTAGATGCAAATTAACTCTCACACACCATGCTACACCTTCATTAATACTTAAATATCTTTGCATGTAGTGTAAACACCGAGGTTGATTGTTACTCATGTAAACACCATTAATCAATTAAGTACACACTTCCTTAAACCAAAGGACAACTTGAAAACCAAATAACTATTAGGGTTAGAAAGGAAAATATCTAACAATTAAATGCAAATTTAATTAATAAACAGAGAAACTGAAACACATAGAATAAATTATAACACAGAGAATTTAATGTGGTTCACCCAATCCGGGCTACATCCACCAAACTGCAGTCATCCAATTATATTATTATCTAGTGCAAAAACCTATTACAATCTTGCAAATAAACGCGCTTTTCATCATTCTGTAACACCCATCCGAACCCCTTTTAATCAAGCTTAGAAGCTTCTAGATTTTGGGTTCTACAAAATTGGATTTTTCTTTTTTTCGTTGATTTTTCCCTTTTTCGGTGATGAAGAGAAAAAGTAGGAGGAAAATTTTTCTCGGGGGCTACCGCCCCCAAACCCCCACTTTTTGAGGCCCTGCTCGGCCCCAGACCCTAGCAAGGATACATGCCGAGGTGTACAATATACCATGGGCTATACTGTATAGCATGATTAGTCGCCACATACCAACAATCTCCCACTTGGAGACTGATCCTGGATGACACTACTGCAATTACAGCTCCCACTGGAAATAAGTACCTTGGACCCTACTGCTCTATTATACTTGAATTCAACCTTGAAGGTGAATTGAATTTAAAGAGGAGCTCAACTTCTCCCTTGTCACCGCCTTCATAAACATATCTGCTGGATTGACATCTGTATGTATCTTGTCTAGCTTGACCTATCCATCCTCCAACACCGATCGAATGAAATGATATCTCAACTGTATGTGTTTTGTTTTAGAATGCAAGGAAAAATTCTTTGCAGGATGTATAACACTCTAGATGTCTATAAACAAGTACTTTCTAGCCTGTTGTTTGCCCAGCTCATCCATGAAAATTTGCAGCCATATCATCTCCTTTTCCACCTCTATTGCAACAACATACTTTGCCTCTATGGTGGATAAAGCAACCACCTTTTCCAATCAAGAAATCCAACTCACTATTGTCCCACCAACTGTAAATGCATAACCTATGGTACTCCGCCTAGTATCTATATCCCTTGCCAAATATGAGTCAACATAGCCTTTTAAATCAGTGTTAGAGCCCCCAAAATATAAAAATTTATTGGATGTACCTCTCAAGTACATGAGAATACATTTTACTGCATTCCAATGCTCAACTTTGGGATGACTCAAATACCTGCTAACAACTCCTACGACATGTGCAATATCCGGTCTCGTGCATACCATGGCGTACATTAAACTTCCTACAACTGAAGCATATGGTACCTTGGACATTTTTTCTTCCTCCTCTTGTGTCTTTGGACACATATCCTTAGTCAATTTAACATGACTAGGCAAAGGTGTATTGACAGCTTTTGTATTCTCCATATGAAATCTTTGCAACACCTTTTCAACATAATTAGTGCAAGATAAAAATAATTTTCTATTTTTCCTATCTCTACAAATTTTCATACCAAGGATTTGTTTTGCTGCCTCCAAATCCTTCATAACAAAATATTTTGCTAACTATTTTTTTAGATCACTTATGTGATCCATGTTAGACCCTGCTACAAGCATGTCATCAACATATAAACATAAAATAATGTAGCTGTCATTATCCAACCTCTTAAAATAAACACAATGGTCAAAATTGCACATGTTGTAGCCTTGCTTAGCCATAAAACTATCAAATTTCAAGTACCATTGCCGAGGTGCTTGCTTCAAGCCATATAAACTTTTCTTCAATTTGCACACTAGTTTCTCCTTACCTTTGACCTCAAATCCTTGTGGATGTTCCATATATATTTCCTCTTCCAAATCACCATGGAGAAAGGTTTTTTTAACATCAAACTATTCTAAATGCAAATCTTCAGCAACCATAATACTTAAAACAATATGAATAGAAGTCATTTTAACAACTAGAGAAAAAATCTCATCAAAATCAATACCATTTTTTTATGCAAATCCCTTTACAACTAATCTGGCTTTAAATCTCTTCTTACCCCCATCTTCCTCTTTTAGCCTATAAACCCATTTGTTTGGTGAAGCCTTTTTACCTGCAGGCAACTTACATAATTCCCAAATCTGATTTTTCAATAAGAAGTCCATTTCTTCTTCCATTCCATGCTCCCATTGAACCTTGGTATCCACCTACATAACTTCATCATAATATTCCAGTTCACCAGCATCAGTTAAAAAAATAGTATACAAAGAGGGAGAGAATCTTTCTGGAGGTCTACTTATCCTTGAAGATCATCTAACAGGAGTTTGTGGTATTTGTTGTTGATGATGTTTCATAGCATGAAGAACCACTGAAACATCATTATTTGGAATATCATCCAACACTGCATAATCATTTTCTTTCTTCTCATGCTGCAGCAACAGATCTTTGTACAAAACTTTCTCATTCAATATGACATCCTTGCTTCTCACAATTTTTTGATTTTCAAAAACTCAAAGCCTATAACCAAATTCATCAATGCCATATCCAAAAAATATACATTTATTTGATTTTACATCAAGCTTGGTTCTATTTTCAGAATCTACATGTGCAAATGCTTCACAACCGAAGGTTTTGAGAAAAGAATAACTCACCTTCTTACCTTTCCATGCTTCCTCTGGAATACCACAACCCAAAGGATTAGAGGGACCTCTATTAATTAAATAAACAACAATGTTTATAGTGTCTACCCATATTTTTAAAGGCATCCCAACATGCAATTTCATAGTCTGTGCATGATCCATTATTGTTCTATTCATGCGCTCAACCACTCCATTTTCTAGTGTAGTCCTTGGAACTATTTTCTGCCTACGAATACCATTAGAGGAACAATAATCTTCAAAATCCTTGCTACAATACTCACCACCATTATTAGATCTGAGACATTTTAGCTTTTTACCCGTCTCATTCTCAACCAAGCTTCTCTATTTTTTAAAAGTTTCAAATACATCATATTTCTGCCTAAGGAAATAAATCCATACCTTCCTAGTTGCATCATCAATGAATATAATATAATACAGAGAGCCACCGAGAGAAGATACTTGAGCTGGTCCCCATACATCCGTATGCATAATCTCCAATTTCTCATCTTTCTTTTGCTTCCCATCCTTGAGAAAACTTACTCTCTTTTGTTTTTCATACACAACTTTCACAAAAATCCATATTAACACATTTTAGACCTGGTAAAAAATTATTTGAATGAAGTAATTTCATACCTTTTGCACTCACATGCCCAAGTCTATTATGCCACAGTGCTGATTCAGAGTTCACAACTACTGTATGATCTTCTACTTGCTGAACTGGAGTAACTGTTCCTGAACATTGACCTTTTTCCATAACAATTAAAGTAGAAGGAACAATATGACCTGCACAAAGATATAAGGTGCCTACTTTCACACCTTTTTCTACCACTAAGGAACCCTTTGTGACCTTCCAATTTTTATCACTAAATGTAACAACACAAGCTTCATCATCTAGTTACCCTACTGAAATTAAATTTTTGCTTAACTTTGGAACATGCCTTACCTCATGTAGTAGCCAATGATTCCCATTCTGCAACTTAATCTTGATTCTTCCCTTTCCAACAATTTGACAAGGTTCGTTATCTCCTAAATAAACCAGCCCAAAATCCCCTTGGACATAATCAAGAAAATAACTTCTATGGGGGGTAGCATGAAATGAAGCCCCTGAATCTAACACCCAAGAATCATCAACATTAAAGGGAAAGAATCAGAGCATCCTCATCAGATTTATTACTTACCACATTTGCCTCTTTACTTCTTTCATTTTCGTCTCCTTTATTTTTTCAAGACCAACAATCTTTCTTTAAATGACCCGGCTTACCACAGTACCAGCAATCCCTCTTGTCTCTAGATTGGGACCTTCTGTCCTTTGATTTTCCTCATGACTTCCCACAATTTCTAGAATTGTTTCCTCTCTCCTTTGTTTTGCCCCTACTTTCTGCATTCAAAACACTGCCTGATGTGGATGTTCCACCTGAGCTTTTCCTACGAATTTCCTCACTCAAAATAACACCAACAACATCATCAAATTTCAATGCATTCAAACTAGAAATAGAATTGCTAACAACCATTACCAAGCTATTCCAATTTTCAGGCAAAGAACACATAATCAAAAGAGCCCTAAATTCTTCATCAAATTTTAGTTTTACAGAAGTTAATTGATTGGTGACCATATTAAACTCATTTAAATGATCAATAACTGACCCACCTTCTACCATTTTCATATTAAATAAATGCTTCATAAGAAATACCTTATTCGAAGCGGAAGGATTTTCATATAACTTCGCCAAGGTTTCCATCAACTCTTGAGTTGTCTTTTATTTTGTAATATTGAACTCCACTGATTGTGCCAGGCATAAACGAATATTGCAAAGAGCCTTTCTATCCAAAGTATCCTAGTACTCATCAGAAATTGCTTAGGGTTTCTTAGTTTTCCCTTCCAATGGCCACCATAAATCCTTCTGATAGAGGTAGTCCTTGATCTGCATCTTCCATAACTGATAGTTCTACCCATTAAACTTCTCAACCTTCTTACCCTTGTCTGCCATTACTCCCACTCAACTGTGAGACCTTCCTATAGACGATAATCGAAACACAATCCACTCTGATACCACTTGTTAGGGTTATAAAGGGAGATATCTAACAATTAAATGCAAATTTAATTAATAAATAGATAAACTAAAACACACAGAATAAATTATAACACAGAGAATTTAACGCGGTTCACCCAATCCGGGCTACATCCACCAAACCACAACCATCCAATGATTTTATTATCCAGTGCAAAAACCTTTTACAATCTTGTGAATAATCACATTTTTCATCATTCTGTAACACCCATCTAAACCCCTTTTTATCAAGCTTAGAAGCTTCCATATTTTGGGTTCTACAAAATCAGATTTTTCTTTTTTACTTGATTTTTTCTTTTTTCGGTGATGACGCAAAAAAGTATAAGGAAAATTTTTCTTAGGGGCCGCTGCACCTGAACCCCCACCCGGGGCATAGCTCAGCCCCGAACCCCAGCAAGGATACATGCCGGGGTGTATAGTTGTGAACCTAAATCCTAACACCTGCACACAACAATTTAACACATTAATAAGATCAAATGCAAGTTAGAATAAAGGTTCCCCATAAAATCCATTTAACCATATTCAAAATAGAAATAAAACAAGAACACAATGAAAGAAGACGAAAATAAGCTAAATCCTATTGAGAATATGCAGACTCTTGATCTTATGGGGGAGTTGGTGCCAATTTGATGTGGAAATTGGCCCTTTCCCAACTCCTTTGCAAACTTTTATGATGAATGGTGATGATGATCCACTTTGTTGAAGATTCAAGTGTGCTCCATGATGAAAAAACCTTCATAACCTAGCTATGGATTCAAAATTATGGATGAAGATTGCTCTAAATTTGAGTATAGTAAGTTTACTCAATTGGTGGATGGATAAAATGAAGGATGAACTATTTATTTATAGAATACCAAGATGGATGAATGCCAAAAACGAAGCAATGTGGGACTAACATTCAACCAATGGCAAGGTGCCACTTTTCAACATTTGATAGGATGAAGGTTGAGCACATTTTGATCCATGTGCAAGTTTGAAATTTGAATTTGATGAGATGACATGTTTAGGGGGGATGAAAGATGAGTTAAATGCCAAGTGGGAGACATGTAAGAGACAATGTAAGAGCTTTAAATGCTTTGTTGGATGGACAAGTCTATTTGGGGGGAGATTTCAAACTTGGAGGAATATTCCCTTTTTGATGCCATTTTGAAAGTAAATAGGGAATTATTAATTCAACTAAATGATTTAATTGTGAAAGTTGTAAAATCTAGAGGATTGGAGTGATTAGGATTAGCATTAATCATGATTTGATTAATTTAAATGATGTTAGTTGATTTGACTATTTTGACTTAGATTTTAGGATTTAAATAGCTCAAAATGAGATGAGAATGATTTAGACTTAGTTAAATAAATATTTTTGATTTATTTAACCAAAGGGAATGTTAATTAATTTTGATTTATTTATTTAATTTAATTGATGAACTTTAGAGATTTAATCAAATAATATGGATTATTTAATTAAATCAAAGATATGAAGATGAAATGACCTAGCTAATTACATAGAGACTGATTTAATTAAATCGAGGGATTTATTTAATTAAAAGGAGAATTATGACGAATTTAATCAAATAAGGCTATTTGATTAAATGGTTAGATAGAGGGATAATTCAGGATGAGGCGAAGTTAGTAGATTAAGATCGAGTGTGCGATATCAATTTGTATATTTTCTATGTCTACAATAGTATACAATGGGCTATATAGTATAGCATGATCAATCACCACATACAAACAATCTCCCACTTGGAGACTGATCAGGCTCCACACCAACACAATAACATGATTCTAGACAATTTGGAACAAACCACAAGCCACTTGAAATCCAAAAAATTCTTCACACCAACTCACACCAGTAATATCTTCAACCTAGAATAAATGTAGAGAAAAACTAGAACATCTCTCTATAACTCAAAAAAACACTACAACACATTGTTTCCTCTTTTTATCAAATTTTCTCAAAATCACTTGGAAACCAAGGACTAGAGACATATCAAAATCATCTTCAACACTACTTCATTCATAAAATCTTACCAAAGCAACACCATAGGTTAACACCAGTAGCTTATCTGTTGACAACAAAATGCAACAAATCAAAGCATAGACAACACCAATTGTTCATCTTCAACACCAATCTCCCTCAACACATATAGTTGACATCAATGACAACACCAACTTCTCATACTTGCAACAATCTCCCCCTTTATCATTGATGGAAACACATGATGTGAAAAACCATCAAAGACACAACTCTGAACATACATGTTTCCCTTTCTCTTTTCTCCCCCTGAATAACTTATTCTTTATGCATCACTTCTCATGACTCTCTCTCTTATTACTTGTTCTTTTTCATATGATTTTCTCTCCCCTTAGATATTTTTTTCATATTACTCTCTCCCCCCTGTGTTTATGAATTTTTCACATGATTCTCTTTCCCCCTTTGACATCAATGGTAGACATAATGTTTGTTTTGTTTTATTCTTTTCCTTTGTCATCAAACATGCTTCTTATAGCTACCCTACAACGCATTTCCTTTACTGCTTTGAATACTCCCCCTTAGGATCACAAACCAATATGTACCACATTAGCTACCACAATGACAACACTTACTCCCCCTGATTGTAATAATCAACAATGTCACTACCTACTCCCCCTGAGAGGTAGCCACCAACATCAATCCAAAAAAGAGTTAATCTTGAGATCTAATGGATTGATGTATCTCCTTATGCATATAGTTCAAAGAAGAAGGGGAAATAACCCCCAACTTGTCCTGGAGATACTCAAAAGTATCCTTAGGAAGAGCCTTAGGAAGAGCCTTAGTGAATATATCAGAAATTTGATCCTTTGTAGGCACATATTCAAGCTTCACTTCATTCTCCACAACCTTCTCTCTCAAAAATTGATATATGATTGAAAACATGTTTTGTTCTTGAATGCATCACTAGATTCTTTGAATTTTTTGATTGTACTTGTATTGTCACAAAAGATAAAAGTTGGCTCATCATATACCACTCTAATGTCCTTCAATGTTTTCCTCATCCACAACACCCATGTTCAACAAGATTTTGTTGAAATGTACTCAGCCTCTGCATTAGATAAAGAAACTAAATCTTGTTTCTTACTCGGCCATCACACCAATCTGCATCCAAGAAAGAATTCACCACCACTTGTACTTTTTTTCATCCACACAACCAACCCAATTTGCATCTGTAAGTACTCAAAGTGAAATCAGTATCCTTTGAATACCACAAGCCATGATCTAGAGTGCCCTTCAAATATCTAAATGTCCTTTTTACTATTGAAACATGTGACTCAAGACAAATTGGATGCATGATATCTAGTCTAGTAGCAGTTAGATATAGCATTCCACCAATCTTTGATCTATACTTGCTCTTATCAACCTTAGGGGATTCATCATTCTTGCTCAACTTGCAACTAGTAATCGTAGGAGTAGCTCCCAATTTTGAGTCTTCCATTCCAAACTTCTTCAACATCTCTTTGACATATTTTGATTGTGAAATGAATCTACCTTTATTTGTCTGTTTGATTTGTAACCCAAGGAATAAATTCATCTCCCCAAACATAGACATCTCAAACTCTTTTTGCATCTTTGAACTACAAACTTCTTGTACATAGCTTCATTGCCTCCAACAATTTTGTCATCAACATACACAACTACACTCAAGATTTGATCTTTTCCAACCTTAAAGTAAAGGTTACTATTTGTAGTAACTTTATTGAATCCTTTTTGTATCAAATAGTTATCCAACCTTGCATACCAAGCTCTAGGAGCTTGTTTCATTCCATACAATTCCTTCTTCAATCTGCATACCATATTAGGTTTATTTGATAATTCAAATCCTTATGATTGTTTCATGTAGAATTCTTCCAACTCTCCATTCAAGAAAGAAACTTCACATCCATCTAATAAACTTTGAAATCCTTATGTGTTGCAAAAGCTAAAAACATCATGAAAGCTTCCATTCTTTCCATTGGGGAAAATGTCTCTTCAAAGTCTATTCCTTCAACTTGTGAATAGCCTTTACACACAAGCCTTTATTTGTTCCTTACCACTTCTCCATTCTCATTCAGTTTGTTTCTAAACACCCACTTAGATCCAATTTTTTTTTGTTTGCTAATCTTGGGACAAGTTCCAAAGTCTAGGTTTTATCAATTTGTAGTAGTTCTTCTTCCATATCTTGCATCCAATTCTCATTCTTGCATGCCTCAATCACTATTTTAGGTTCAACTTTAGAAAGTAGACACAAATTTACCTCTTCTTCAGTAGTTTCCCTTCTTTTCAATACACCTTTTCTCTTGTCTCCGATGATTTTTTCTTCAAAATGATTTCTCTACACATACTTGGGGGTTCTAGGAGTCTTTTTGGAGCTTCTTCCTCTTCTTCAAATTGTACTTCCTTTTCCTTAGCCTTTTCTTTGTTAGGTTCATTTGATTCATATCCATCTATTACCACTGAGTTTTGAAAATCTTCATCAACCTTGACACTTGCACTCTCATCAACAATCTTTCTCAATCTTTTATTGTAGCACCAATAGGCTTTGCTTTTAGTAGAATATCCAAGGAATCTTCCTTCATCAAAACTTGCATCAAACTTCCAAAATTTTCTTTATCTCTTCTAATATAGCATTTCCTTCCAAACACTCTGAAGTATTTAACAGTAGGTATCCTTCCATACCACAACTCATAGGGAGTCTTTCTGCTATTTTCTTTAGCTTGCACTCTGTTAAGTTTGTAAACAACAATATGAATTGCTTCTCTCCAATATACTTCTGATAGGTTAGCTTCTTTCATCAGTCCTTGTAGCTTCTTGAATAGTTCTATTTTTCCTTTCAAGTACTCCATTTAGTCGAGGAGTCCTAGGGGCAAACAAGTGCCTCTGTATGCCATGATTCTCACAAAACATGTTAAATTCATTAGAGGTGAACTCTTCACCTCTATCAAACATTAAACACTTGGTCTTCACATCCATTTCATTCTCAAACATAACCTTAAATACTTTGAATCTATCTAAGGCTTCATATTTTTCTTTGAGAAAAAAAACCCATGTCATTCTTTAATAATCATCAATAAAAATCATGAAATACTTGTCACCTTGAAGACTTCTTGTTCTTGTAGGACCACAAAGATCTATATGCACCGATTCCAGTAATCTGGTAGAATATTGTTCTTTTCCTTTCAAACTTATTCATGTTTTCTTTCCAATCTGACGCCTTCCAACAACATTGATAGGCTTTATAATCTTTGGTAGATCTCTCACTGCTTGAATTGAATTGATTCTTACCAAGTTATCAAAATTAATGTGGCACATCCTCCTATGCCATAACCGAATTTCATTAATATGATTCATAAAGCAATGACTATTAGCACCCTTAAGTTGATAAACATTTCCATCTATCCTTCTTCCATAAGCAATCGCAGTTTCAGACCCTTTTCTAATATCGCATCCATCATCCTAAAACATAAGATTCTATCCTTTACTGCACATACGTCCAACACTCAATAGGTTATTCCTTAAACCTTTAACATAGTAAACATCTTCAGTGTTACCCTTGCCATTAAAATTGAATGAACCTATTCCACATATCTTAGCACTAGAATCATCTCAAAATCTAACAAGTCCTCCATCATACTTTTCAAGTTTTAAAAAATTACTCTTGTCTCTAGTAATATGATTAAAGCAACCATTGTTAATGATCCAATAGTTCTTATCTTGTCTAGCATGAAAAACAAATACCAAATTACCTTCATTCTTATCCTTTCTCTCCAAAGGGCATTCCTTCACACATCCTTTAGAGTTAGTAGAAACAAATTCATCTTTTAAAGCCATGAACAAGCATTCATCATCATAAACATCTCCATAATTAGATTCATCATAAAAAATACTTGCATCTTCTCTAGCATAGTAGCTTTTATTAATCATCTTACCTTTTTCCTCCTTATTTTTTTCATTCACAACTTTGTTTGGACATCTTGAAGCATAGTGACCTATCTTTCCACAATTGAAAATTTTGAAAGGTAATTTACCTTTGTATTTACTAGTACCTCTTTTCATCCTTATTACAAATTTAGCTTCCACATGATCAATATCTTCCTGATTTGGTTCTTCAGTCCTCTCTATTTTTGTAGCCTTAAAATCAGTCTCAACTTTTGCCACTACTAGTACCAAACTCTCTCATTTAAAATGTAGTTAAAGAGCCATACAATTGATCTCTAGAATACTGATCTAGATTTTGAGATTCCTCAATAGCAACAACTTTATAACTATTAGCTTTAGTAAGGGTTCTAAGAGTTTTCTTTACCACTTTTGGCTCTTTGAACTTTCCTCCAAGATCTCTGATAGCGCTCACCACTTCATCTACCCTTTGCATATAGCTTGTAATGTTTTCATCTTCAAATATCAGGTTATGTTCTCAAATGTGGTTTTCAAGTTCTATATCTTAGCTTGTTTGACCATAACATCTCCTTCATAAATACTTTCCAACTTATCCCAATTTTTTTTAGTAGTTTTCAAATCCATAACTTTCACTAATTCAGAATTAGCAAGACTACTCAAGAGAACAAACCTTTCTTTACCATTTGTTTCATAGGCCTTGATCTCATCACTTGTGCTTGGTCTATTTGTAGGTATGGTATATTGATTCTTCATTGACTACTAAACATTATATCCAAGGTAAAATAGATAACCTTCCATCTTTTCCTTCTAGAATGCATAGTCTATATCAACAAATATAGGGATCCCCTTGTGCACCATCCTAGATCTACCTTAAGCTATTAAGCTTTTCTCTAAGGAACCTTTCTTTAATACCATTTTTTGAAATGCACAAGACAATTGAGAGGGGGGTGAATTAGTTGTAACTTAAAAATTCAAATCCCTTATTAACATTTAGATCCACATTCATTCATTAAACCCTTAAGTTTGTTATGATGAATTAGCATGAAAAGAAAATAACAAAAACTTTAAAAAATAACCAAACATAAGAGAACACCAGATTTACGTGGAAACTCCGAGGAGGGAAAAACCACAGTGAGGATTAGATCACAATATAAGTAATATCAATACCAAATACAATAGGGCTCACTGCTCAAAGAAGAAAGACTCGCTACCAAAAGGCTCACTACCAGAATAGAAAAGAAGATAGAGAAGAAATGTTACATAAAGAACATGATCTCAATGCAACAAATAATCCACCACAATACCTCCAACACCTTCACAGTCTATTTGAATGATTGCAGACATCTTCTACTCACTACATCTGGTAATCCAACACTCTAAAGTTCGCATTTCTTTGCTAAATTTAGCACTCCACAACTTTGCACTTCACATCATTTGCATCACACACATTTATTTTCATCTACCTTATCCTCCTTCAACAACTTAACTCATACTTATACCATCCACGAATTGAAAAACAAATACCATCCACGAATTGAAAAACAACTTCAAGTTGGCCACACACACCTCACACTTACAAATTCAAAAATATGCCACCACTAAACATTCCTGCGGTGGATAAGAATGAAAGTGGACCAAAATACAACATAGCTCAGACCCAAATTAATTCTCACATGCCATGATACACATTCATTAATACTTAAAAATACCTTCACATGTAGTGTAAACATTAAGGTTGGTTGTTACCCGTGTAAACACCATCAATCAATTAAGTACACGCTTCCTAAAACCAAAGGATGACTTTTGAACCACATAGCATGCTTCTAGACAATCTGGAACAAACCACAAACCACTTGAGATCCGACAAATTCTTTGCACCAATTCGCACTAGTAAAACACATTCATTCTAACCACCCAATTTTACCTTCCATGCACACTGACATATGAAACTTACTTTGTACTGTACCAAATCATGAATACTCTTGAATTATGAAAGATTAAATAATATGAAAAATTCCCCAGATCCGCAAGATCAAACATCAACTTGCAGAGAAATGTAGAGAAAATACATTTCTCCTAGACACCACTGCAAACAACACTACAAACCTAGTTCACGGACTGGTGAACATATCTCTCTTTGCACATCAATCGAGAAGCCCAAATTTTGGATTAAAACCTTTGAACAAATCTGATCAACATATCTAAACCACACAGGAATATCTTCAACCTAGAAGAAATGCAAATCAAAACTAGAACATCTCTCTGTAATACAAAACAACATTGCAACACATTGTTTCCTCTTTTTATCAATTATTTTCAAAAACACTTGGAAACCAAGCACTAGAGACATCCACATCATCTTCAACACTACTACATCCATAAAATCTTATCAAAGCAACACCAATGGTTAACACTAGTAGCTTAACTGATGACAACATAATGCAATAAATCAAATAATAGACAACACCAACTATTCATCTTCAACACTAATCTCCCTCAACACATACAATTGACATCAATGACAACACCAACTACTCATACTTGCGACAATATTTTTAACCAAAAATCATATGTATCATGTGCTCATACTACGCATGTTGATGTTTAGTATCACTTTGTGCAAGAAATGGTTGAGAATGGTAATGTCTTGATTGAGAAAGTTGACACTTTTGATAATGTTGCAAATCCTCTCACAAAGCCAGTGACCTAGATAAATTATCTTCATGGAGGAAGGCCATGGGCCTTGATCACTATACTTGATTATATATTTTATTTGTATCTCATTGATGTAATTGCAATGTATAATAGGTGACATTACAATTGCTATCCTAAATTGATTTATGTGCCTCCATGTTCTTTGGAAAGTGTTCTAGGGGACATAAGGGACAAAATATTTATTATTTAGTTTCCTATTGAAAATTTTTAATTACATTCAAAGAGGTGGACCCATTATGGTGGTAGTTACAAAGCATTCTAAGAGAATATTCCTCTTGGGTGTCCAACTTTATGAGTGGAGACCACTTTGGTGTGCATGTCCTTGCATATTATTTGCATGTTGGTACATGATCATGCATGAAGCCATCTAAGCCATTAGAGAGTTATAGGGCACTCAACTTTGACTAATTTTGATTGGTTATGGGTTAGGTGCCCATGTGAAGTCCATGTGATTATTCATTATTTTATGCTATGTTTATGGGTTGTCCACTAAGAGGGGGTGTGGTTTTTTCTAGTTGGTTTTGCTTGTTGTTTTGGGATACCACTTGTGATATTCTCTCCCACAAACTTCTATATATTGGAGCCTTGAGATGGTGGTTTGTAAGAGTTTGTTTGCATGTTATTAGAGTGACGAAGTGCTATCAGAATACAAAGAGAAGTGTTGTATTGGTGTACCTCTTTTGAATATTAATACAAACTTTTGATATCTTTGGGCGTGGAGTTTTTTCTCGCAAGGATCTCTTCACGTATATCTTGTGTCACTTATGTTTTGAAAATTGTGGTATTGTTTATTTTCTTTCATTGTTGCAATTGCCAATCACATAATATTTCTATGGTAATTTTGAATATATAATTTTAGATTTGAAACCATTTTAATAAGTTCATATTGCTGCAAGTTATACCTTGATTTGCAATAAATTATCTTCTAGGTGTTGATGAAGAAGAGGTAGAGGTCACTCAGGAGAAGGTAAATCAATAAATTTCTTCTCTTCCAAGGGTAAAAGTAGCTAGAATGCCACAAGGTTAGATATGCATTAATGTGAGAAGTGGGAAGGATGAGGGTAATGACATGAGGGCCCTTTCCTACACTCAATTCATCTTTGATGATGAATTTGTTAAGTCTATGGAATTCAATGATTTTATAATCAAAATAAGGAGAAGATTTTCATGAAAATTTGAACAAGGAGAAAGAAGAAGTCCACCCATCCAAGTATGAAGAAGTTATGTAGAAGGTGTTAAATGAAATTGAATTGATGTCAAGAATATAACACCAAAGGAAGGGATGAGGTTGATGAGAGAAAGTGGATTGTTGTTACTGTAGAATTTTATAATCCAACCTCATAGATTCCAATGAACACGTGCAAGCAAATAACCTAACACCAAAGGAGATCAAGAGACAAAAGAATGGTGCTCTATAAACATGAACCAAAAGATGCATTACCCAAGAAGTTTTATAATTACAAAGAGATCAATCCTTAAGAAAGGAGATCAACCCTAAAGTGAGAACCCTAGGAAGAGGATTAAATTAGCATGTGGCAAGTGTCAAGATCATAATGAACGAGACAACATGAATAATTTAATAATGCATAAATAAAGATTCCTAAGTTTAGCTTAAGTGAAATAAAGTAAAGGTGACTTAATTAATTAAGCAACATGATTAAATTAATCAAGTAAACAACCTATTACTCTAACACCCCCCCTTAAGATGAACTTAGGGAGAAGCTAAAAAACTAAGGACAGAATGCATGAAAGAAAAGATGGGTCCCAATAACTAGGCCAGATGAGGTACCCATGTACAAATGTAAAAGATCTCTCACAACAGGAGAAAAGGAGAAAACCTCATGGGAAAAACTCCTCTCCAAAAGAGAGAAATACAAGTGAAGGACTAAGAAGCCTCCATACAACAGTGATGGACGAAGAAGCCTCCAATCAAGAGTAAATTGTCCGAAAAGATAAGAACAAAGGATGAACATGGAAAAAACCACTGAAGCATGAAGAAGTTGCAAACACTGTCATTGAATGAATGCTAAAATGTTGAAAGAAGGAATGCAAGAGTGTCTATATGGTAAGTGATCCATCTCACCGAAATGCATGGGTAACCAGCTGCTGCATCCGCCTAGTACATAGGAACAAATACTGTATACATAACTCACTCCAACACGAAACCAAAGAAGCATTAACACCAATAGTAGAAACCCCCCATAATTCTGAAAAGGGAGACACGTGACAGGTATACTGAAATTGAATGCCTGAAAGTAGTGCATGAAGAGGAACCAAGAACATCTGAAGGTGCAATCATGAAAGTACAAGCAGATAGAAAGGATGTGAAAACAAAAGTCACATACACATGAGAAAGGTATGAAGGAAAACAAAGGAAAAAATCAACCCCCATGGCACTTTATATCAGAGTGTGAGTAAAACAAGGTACAAAGTGATGTGCAAGAATCCCAATAATACACATATAATGTTGAGGCACTTTATTTCAGTGCGTTTACAAATGATAAAAATGTGCAATGTGAGCCCATAAGGTCCAAAAAAGACAACAACTGAGAAGAAGGATTTCTAAAAAAACCCAAAAATAAAATCTAGAAATCACCTATACCACTGTGAAGAGCTCATAAACATCTTTTTGATGATATCTCATTTTCCCATTTTAGACATTGTATGCAAAAGTTATGCTGAAAACACTGAAGGCAACTCTAGAAAAGAAGATCTGACTTTGATTGGAAATAATAGGGACCTAAGAAAAAATCTCCAAAAAATACCTACACCACTGGAAAGTACTCTAAATCCTTTTTTCAACGATATCTCGTTTGCCCAATTTTGACATTGTGGGCAAATGTTATGGCCTCCGGAAGAAAACAACTCCCAAAGTGCAAAAAACACAGTCTACAGCATTAAATTTGACAACCAAACAGCCATTGCAGCAAAGCTGAGAGCTTAAATTTGATGGCCAAATGGCCATCATTTTTACAATTTGGCTTATTGAAATTTTTATTTAAAAAAAAAAACAATAAAAAAACACATGAATAATTTAAAAAAAAAAATTAATAAAAACATTGATAAATTTTTTTTTTAAATATGGGTGCAAGGACTCTACACCGATCTGCACAGGTCCACTATGTTTTAAAAATATTTTTTTAAAAATATTTTTTATAATTTAAAAACTACAATTTTATTTGTGCAGAAAAAATAATACATTTTTTTTTACAAAAAATTTACCTCGTGATGCATGTAGGAGGTCATACGACCCCTGCTAGGTAAGAAAAATTTTCCCTGAGGTGACCTACTCCAAAATTGACAAATTATATATGGAAATAAGGGTTTTTGGGCCTTCTGAGTGCAATGGTGAGGTCCATTTGGGCTTAAAATGCCTTGGATTTGGCAAAAATCCCTTTCTTCAAACCCTCACAGATCTGACAAACGGAAGCCAATTTTGACAAAACAAAGGTCAATCTTGACTATTCTGACAACTCTGGATTCAATGGAGAGGTCTAAATTGAACCTGGATGCACTGGAAAACTACTTTCAATACTAAGTGGGAAACCTTGGCCATATGGGCTCTAGCTCCAAACACTGACAAGCCTCAAGTGGCAAAAACTATACAAGAGATGAAGGGGAGTCTAATTGTCAAAAGAGTATCAGACACCATAGCTCCCCAAGAAACTTTGTTAGTTTTTCATTATACTAAGTTTGGTGAAGCAACAACCAAGAGAATACAAGAAGAATATGATCAATTATTGAAAGCTCATGTTAAGCTTACTACAAAATAAAATAAGTTGAAGATGTAGGAGCCACTAACAACATCACCACCAACTAGTAATTAAATGTTAAGTGCTTCAAACTCAAGCTTCTCAAGTTCTATGGTAATTTATTGTTCAAAAGATAATCGCATTTCTCTATGACTTTGTAACCCAATTTTAAGGCACTATTCTAAGAATGAATACTGGTTACATGTCCATGGTCAATATATTGCAAATCAATTGTAAGGAAAGCAAAGGTGCAGAAACACTTTCCTAATGCCAAATCCACAGGGAAGAATGCAATGCAAGGCTTTTAATTTTTTTCAAATTACAATCCAATTGAGACACACATGAAGGAATAACAGAAATAGAGCAAATACACAAAGACAAATCAAACAACATATTTACGTGGGAAACCCTTACGGGAAAAAACCCACCACACCAAGATTAATCTCTTTGTATTATAGTAACAATAATTACATACAATCAAAAATACAACTCTCTGATGATTTTTTAGTAGCTATAACATTCACTGTTAAAAACAATCTCAGAAAAGCTCTCTATCATTTGATAAACTCATCACTCTATTTTTTCGTTCAAAAAATAGAATCCATCTGCTTTTAAATCTTCTATGCATCCTTATCTACCAATGCCAACCATAGACAGTTTCCATTTGAGTCTTGATTTTTTTTTCTTGCATGTTGTTTTTTCAGTGTTTCAATTGATGCATAAAATCAACTGTCATCATGCTTTAAAACTACTTCCTGTGATTGGTCCACGAAGCTACACCTAGGATGGTCAGACTGGTCAAGAGAATTCAACTTTGTTGGCATATCGGTGAGACACTCATAGTGTCTCCCCGATGCCACAAAGTTTCTCTATCAGCATCGCTATAGCTTCCACGAGTCAACAAGATGCTATATCGAATGTACAAGTCACAACGAAACCATCGATGTCCACTTTGATCCTATCGACAAAGGTTTCCCTTATCGGCGAGACTCATATCGAATGGAACAAGTCATATCGAATCTAGAGAATCCATTGGCAAGACATACTAATGTCACCAAAACCTTATGTCGAAAACTTCAAGTCATGTTGGTGTGAGCCATTCGACATGACTATCGCTCTTCGGCGAGACTCACATTGAAGCATAACTTCCACTGAATGTCACACTGTCGCCAAGACTCGTGCCTATCATCATGACCTTTCACCAAGCTCCATCATGTCTTACCGAGTTGGTAAGACATAAGTCCTTCGCCAAGACATTTCTTTGAGTTCCCAAAGTTAACCCAAAGACTTCTGTCGGCGTGACTTATTACTTTCGCTAAGACTTCTCAGTGAAGTCTTTTGTCACTGCGAAGTCACCACGAGGATACAATCTATTTGGCAAGACTTAGCTTCATCCCTAAGACCTCTCCCCACAACTCATGAGTTACTTCGACATTCGCCTTGACACCTGAGAGTAGCCATTGTTGGCGAGACATTACATACTCGCTGGGACATCTCACCGAAGCCCTAGCATTAGCCTGACGTCGGTGAGACACCATTCGCTAAGACTTCTCTCTGACACCCATGAGCTAGCCCGATAAGATCAACTATCACCTAGAGTTCTTCCTTTTGCCAAAATGTCATGCCGAACTCAGAGAGTCACAGCGATAGAATTCATTCAGCAAGACATCAACTCTGTCACAGCGATAGGATCATTTCAAGAGGTTCAAAACTGTTAGTCGCCCAGACATGAACACTGTCACATTGAATTTTCCTTTCAGGAGTTCCATGTCAGTAAGGATTGAGGCACATATTCCAACAAGCTCCCACTTGATGAAGATCTTACTGACACCTCCAGAGCATAACAAAACTACTAAGATTCATGGGCCAAGAGGCCCATCAAACTGGCACACCAACTGAACTTTTTTGTGCTCATAGGCTTCATCAATGCATCTGCAAAATTCTCTAGAGTATCCACTTTCTCCAAAGAGACCTTCCCATCCTCCACCATATCTCATACAAAATGATACTATACAGCTATATGTTTCATCCTAGAATGGAAAGTAGTATTCTTTGCCAAACATATAGCACTATGGATGTCACAGTAGATAGTAATCTTTTCTACATTAAAGCCAATGTTAGAACAAAAATGTTTTAACCAGATTGCTTCTTTACAGGCATGTGTGGCTGCCATGTATTCTGCCTATGTAGTAGATAAAATGACTACAGCCTGCTGCTTACTCATCCAACTCATTGCACCACCATTCATCATGAAAATATATCCACTGGTGGATCTTCTGTTGTCAATGTCCCCTGCCCAATCAAAATCCACATAACCTTGAATGCTGAGAGTCTTCTGTGATTCAACCAAGTTACTATGGTAACACAAAGCATAGTCTGAAGTGCCCTTCAGATAGCTAAACACTCTCTTCATAGCATCCCAATGTGTTCTTCTAGGATTAGCCATAAACTGACTAAGAACTCCCACTGCTTGGGCAATGTCTGGCCTTGTACAGACCATAGCATACATGAGACTACCATTTGCACTTGCATAAGGAACATTGGTCATGTCCTCCATCTCAGAAGAAGATTTTGGACAATCCTCAGCAGATAGCTTTGTTCCCTGTGTAACTGGAACAACTAGCTACTTGCATTCAGTCATACAAAATCTCTCTAGAACAGTCATGAAATATTTACTCTGACTGAGCCAAAGCTTTATGTTATTTCTGTCCCTGGTTATTTCCATTCCTAGAATGTACCCTGCTGCACCAAGATCTTTCATTTTGAACTTTGTAGACAACTGAGACTTAATATTAGAAATCATTAGCTTACTATTGCCTATAAACAACATGTCATCAACATACAGAGCAATAATAAGAATTTGATCACTTTCAGCTTTGTAATACACACAGTGATCACATTTTGATCTTACAAATCCCAAATACAAGACAAATGTGTCAAACTTTTGGTACCACATTCTAGGAGACTTTTTTAAACCATACAGAGATTTCTTCAACTTGCAAACCAGCCTTTCCTTACCTTTTACCACAAAGTGCTCCGGCTGGGACATATAAATTTCTTCTTCAAGATCACCATGAAGAAACGCTATTTTCACATCCATCTATTCAATCTCTAAATCATATGCTGATGCAAGTGACAAAAGAAATCTAATAGATGTCAGCTTAGCTACAGGAGAAAAAATTTCTCCATAGTCAATTCCCTCTACCTGGGAATAACCTTTTGCAACAAGCCTCGCCTTATATTTTTCTACACTGCCATCTAGACCTATTTTCTTTTTGAATATCTATTTGCAGCCTATAGATTTTTTTCAGTTAGGCAATGGAACCAAACTCCAGGTGTCATTCTTTTCTAATGATGCCATTTCTTCATTCATGGCTTCCAACCAAGAGTTTGAATTAGACATTTTAAATGCCTCTTTTACAGTCCTAGGTTCATCAATGCTAGAAATTAAATCATAGGCACAAGTAGACTCTATTAAAGAAAACCCATACCTTTCAGTTGCTTTCTTTCATGAGTTGACCTCCTCACAGCTGAGGCTGAGGTGGTTCTTCTGTTGGTATGTGGCGATTGATCATGCTATACCAGATAGCCCATGGTATCAGACACCGCCCCCCCTCAAGGCCGGGCCGGGGGTTCCCCCAAGAAAAATTTTTCCTACTTTTTCGCGTGATCACCAAAAAGGGAAAAATCAATGAAAAGGAAAAATCCGATTTTGTAGAACTCGAAAATCTGGAAGCTTCTAAGCTTGGTAAAAAGGGGTTTCGGATGGGTATTTCAGATGATGAAAAACGTGATTATTCGCAAGATTGTAATAGGTTTTTCACTGGATAATAAAAGTATTGGATGGCGTGGTTTGGTGGATGTAGCCCAGATTGGGTGAACCACGTTAAATTCAGTGTTATGATTTATTCTGTGAATGTTTTAGTCTCTCTGTTTTGTTTATTAAATCTGCATTTAATTGTTAGATCTGCCATCTCTAATCCTAACATCTTCATCATCTTCAGAACTTTCAGAACTGCTCGAGCTCTCCTTAGTATCAGGTACATTTTGATTTTTCAATTCCTCTTTATCTGGTGTCTGAGGAATTGATGCAACATCCTTTTCATTTTCTAATTTCTTCTCTGACTGTAGATCCAAAGTAGAAGGTTTCAGCTCATGAAAGATAATGCTTCTGCTGTGCAAAACCTTCTCAGTCTCAGGGTTCCAAAGCTTGTATCCTTTTATGCCAACACTATAGCCTATAAATATACACTTTACAGCTTTGTTTTCCAACTTGGATCTTTTTTCAAATGGCACATATGCATATGCCTCACAGCCAAGGACACGAATATGTCTCAAAGAGGGCTTCTTTCTAAACCATGCTTCCAAAGGTGTCTTCTCAACAAGAGAAAAGTTAGGAGAGCAATTTACCAAGTAACATGCTGTAGAGACTGCTTCAGCCCAAAACTTCTCCTCCAAGCCAACACTACTCAACATACTTCATGCTCTTTCCATTATCGTCCTGTTAAACCTTTCAGCAACTCCATTTTGCTGTGGAGTATAAGGTTTGGTCTTATGTCTTTTGATCCCATGATCTTTACAGTACCTTTCAAATTCATCTGAACAAAACTCACTGCCATTGTCAGTCCTTAAACATTTTATTTTTCTACCAATCTGATCTTCTACAAGGTTTTTAAATTCCTTAAACTGACTGAACACTTCTTATTTACTTTTCAAAAAATATACAAATGCTCTTCTTAAATAATCAACAATAAACGACACATAGTATCTTGATTTAGACAAAGAAGGAACATTCACTGGATCAAACACATTAGAATGTATATAATCAAGTAAACTAGAAGTTTTGTGAGGACTGGAATAAAATGAAACACGGTGTTGCTTTTCATATATGTAATGTTCACATAAATCAAATTCAAGGTTACAATATTCAAGCCCTTCTACCAGGTTTTTATTTTTTAAAGTTTTTAGACCTTTCTCACCAATGTGGCCAAGCCTATGATGCCAGAGCATAGTCTTCTCTACTGGAAGTTTAATCTCCATGGATTTTACACCTTCAGGAACATTTTCCTTCTTTTATTCATGAGCAGCCTTGAGTGACTTTGTAGAGACACTATTGCATTGAATAGCTTGTGCATCTAGCTTGTACAGAGTACCAATTCAAGCACCCCTATCCAGCACCATAGAGCCTCTAGTCATCTTGCAGCCATTTCTCGAGAATGTGACATGCACTCCGATATCATTCAGCTTACTTACAAAAAGTAGATTTCGAGCCAGACCTGGTATATGCATCACATCATTGATTCCCTTTACTCTTCCATCAGAGAATTGAATTTTGACTCTTCCACGACCAATAATTTCTAAAGATGAGTCGCTTGCCAAGTATACCTTTCCACCATTGTATTCTTCATACTTCGTGAACCATTCTCTATGAGATGTCATGTGGAAAGATGCTCCAGAATCAATCAGCCAAACATCATCGGATGCCCGTGTAGCCAAAATTGCAATGAAGGTATTTGCATCACTCTGAGAAGAACATTTCTAGAAGAGTTCCTATTCTTTTTCTCCTCCTTGCAATCCCTTTGGACATGACCAGGTTGCCCATAGTTCCAACACTTCACCTTTGAATTCTTGCCAAAAGACTTTGATCTCCCTTCTGATTTTGATCTAGACTTCTTGTCCTTCTTCTTGCCTTTGTTCTTTGGTCTACCTCTAACAGCCAGAGCCTCCTTTGTCATCTCAGAAGATTTTCTTCTCATTTCTTCTGATAACAGAGAAGCAACAACATCTTCCATCTTGAATGTGGACGTTGTACTCCCAATGGCCATCACTAGATGATCCCAAGAATCAGGCAGAGAACACAACAACAACATGCAACGATCTTCATCTTCAATCTTCACACCAACAGATGTCAACTGAGCAATCAACATGTTGAAAGTATTTAAGTGATCAGCAACAGACCCTCCTTCCTGCATTCTCAAAGAGTACAACTTCTTCCTCAAGAACAACTTGTTCACTAAGGACTTGCCTTGATAGATAGATGCTAATCTTTTCCACAAGGAAGATGCAGTCTTTTCTTCATGCACGTTCAGAAGAATAGAGTCTACCAAACAGAGCCTTATTAGCCCTTTAGACTTTCTATTTGCAAGGTCCCAATCCTCTTACTTCATGCCTTGAGGCATTGTTCCAAACACAATAGTCCAAAGATCTCAGTCTACTAACAGATCTTCCATTTTGAGTTTCCATAGCTCAAAATTTCTTCCATTGAATTTCTCTATATCCATCCTACTGGATGTGCTTGCCATCTTAATCTATAATTAAATTAAAAGAACTCTACAAAACTCCCACTAGAAAAGGATTGACACAAAAAACCCAACTCACTCACAAGGACAACACAACTGGCCAGGCTCTGATACCACTCATAAGGAAAGCAAAGGTGTGGAAACACTTTCCTAATGCCAAATCCACAGGGAAGAATGCAATGCAGGGCTTTTAATTTTTTTCAAATTAAAATCCAATTGAGACACACATGAAGGAATAACAAAAATAGAGCAAATACACAAAGAAAAATCAAACAAATTTATGTGGGAAACCCTTACGGGAAAAAACCCACCACACCAAGCTGAATCTCTTTGTATTACAGTAACAATAATTACATATAATCAAAAATACAACTCTCTGATGATTTTTCAGTAGCTGTAACATTCACCGTTAAAAACACTCTCAGAAAAGCTCTCTATCATTCGATAAACTCATCACTCTATTTTTCCATTCAAAAAATAGAATCCATTTGATTTTAAATCTTTTGTGCATCCTTATCCGCCAATGCCAACCATAGACAGATTCCATTCGAGTCTTGATTTTTTTCTTGCATGTTGTTTTTCCAGTGTTTCAACTGATGCATAAAATCAACCGTCATCATGCTTTAAAACTACTTCCTATGATTGGTCCACGAAGCTCCACCTAGGATGGTCAAAATGGTCAAGAGCATTCAACTTTGTTGGTATATCGGTGAGACACTCACAGTGTCTCCTCGATGACACAAAGTTTCTCTACCGGCATTGCTATAGCTTCCATGAGTCGGCAAGATGCTATATCGAATGTATAAGTCACAACGAAACCATCGATGTCCACTTCGATCCTATCGACAAAGGTTTCCCTTATCGGCGAGACTCATATCGAATGGAACAAGTCATATCGAATCCAAAGAATCCATTGACAAGACATACTGATGTCGCCAAGACCTTATGTCGAAAACTTCAAGTCATGCTGACATGAGCCATTCGACATGACTATTTCTCTTCGGCGAGACTCACATTGAAGCAAAACTTCCACCAAACGTCACACTATCACCAAGACTTGTGCCTATCGCCATGACCTTTCACCGAGCTCCATCATGTCTTACCGAGTCAGAAAGACATAAGCCCTTCGCCAAGATGTTTCTCCGAGTTCCCAGAGTTAACCCGAAGACTTCTGTCGGCGTGACTTATTACTTTCACTAAGACTTCTCAGCGAAGTCTTTTGTCACTGCGAAGTCACCATGAGGATACAATCTATTCGACAAGACTTAGCTTCATTGCTGAGACCTCTCCTCATGACCCGTGAGTTACTTCGACATTCACCTTGACACCTGAGAGCTGCCATTGTCGGTGAGACATTACATACTCGCTGGGACATCTCACTGAAGCCCTAGCGTTAGCCCGGCGTCGGTGAGACTTACACCATTCGCTGAGACTTCTCCCCGACACCCGTGAGCTAGCCCGATAAGATCAACTGTTGCCCAGAGTTCTTCCGATCACCAAAAGGTCATGCCGAACTCAGAGAGTCACAGTGATAAACTTCATTCGGCAAGACATCAACTCTGTCACAGCGATAGGATCATTTCAAGAGGTTCAAAACTGTTAGTCGCCCAGACATGAACACTTATCACAACGAATTTTCCCTTCAGGAGTTCCATGTCAGTAAGGATTGAGGCACATATTCTAACATCAATTTCCCATTTATATTGCAATTTATTTCTTAAATCTATTTCATGTTCTCAGAGTCAATAAATCAATAGCTTCCAAAAATCTAGCCAATTAGGCTTGTTCTATTTGTAATTCTTGGCACATTTCATGAGAATATTTATGCTTAAACAATATCTAAGTATGAAAAAAGCATACATAGATTTGATATTGTTAAAGATCACCCTCCTAGGTCTTGTAGAACTTGAAGTGCAGATGAGAAAATTATAAAATCAATATTTTGTTCATTGGCCAACCTCTTGAAACCTTTAAGCATAAGAATTGGAAATTGTTTAGATAGTTTCAGGAATCAATTGGGATTTAAAAATAAGCCAACAAATTGATGAATCTATATTTCTAAAGTCCAATAGCATCCTTTTGGATAGAGTCTAATAAAATTTTGCATTAAGAACATTTTTTTGTTTAAAAATTCTTGTACACATTCATTTGTGTATGTAACTCGCTATTTATATGAAGTTTGCAAATTATTTTTTCCCATTTGTGGGTGGTGACTCTAAAAGATGTCATTTTTGATGATGAGTATAAGAATAAAATATTAGCATCAGATATGGATGGTAGAATATCTATTTTCCATATTGATCCTAATAAAATCTAGCAAATGAGTTTCAACCTCAAAGACAAACATGGAAGGCTAGAGACACGGGTAATTCTTCAAAACCACTTGTTACTACTTTTTAAATTAATGAAGGAAGTACATTGGCAACACCCTCTCTAGGAAATAATGTCCCAATACTAAGATGAGTGTTGAGTACATAAATAATACCAAATATATGAGAGATGAGAAAGTTTTCGTAGAACATGAAGCATTCATGATAAAATTTGAAAAAGAAAGAGAACAAATACAAAGAGAATATGACCTTAGAGAAGGTGTGTATGCAAGAGTAAGTTCTCCAAATGTGGCTATAACAATTGTATACACCTAAAAATGGTAATCACCTTTAATTAATTAAATACTAGCTATTTGATTAACATTCCAACTACGTATAAATAAATCCTCAATTTATTTATATTGTTCACCCTTCTCTAATTCTCCAAATCTAAATCATATTCTTCTAAATTAATTAAATAAACAAGGTTCCCTAAACTTGTTTTATTTAATTCATCTTCACTAAATCCAATTAGGAATTAGAGCACATTTCTACAACTTTTTGTGCCACATCACCAAGGTCACATGAAAATAAATAACTCTAATTTTTAATTAGAATTATCTTCATCTCATTTCAAAAAGCACATGGCTCATTTCCTCCCACACTTCCACTAATTTTGGAGCAGGTGACTTTTTCTTCCCACACTTCTGCCAATTTTGGAAGCACATGTTGTTCTCTTCCCACACTTGAATCTTCCATCCAAATGGAATATTGCCCATTGGTCAAGAGATTCTCCCATCCAAATGGCATGTTGTCTTTGGTCAAGGGGACAACATCTTGATTCTCTTCATCTTCACCATCCATTTTTCTTATTCAAATCCGGACCATTGATTATTTCCACCTCACTATATGCTTGGAAAAGGCTATAAATACAACCTTTGGGCCTTGTATTTTGCATCCACATTTGAAGTAAAGTTACCATGCAGGTTTATCATTCGAGATTGGAGCATTTTTGGAGTCTTATAGCTAGTTTTTATATCATGTTTTGCTTTGTATTTACATCTTAGATTAACATATTGCTTCATAGTTGCATTTTATCATCCATCTTGCATCATAGTTGCATTTTAGATTAGTTCATTTTAAGTTTGCATTTGAGCATATGTAGAATCATGCATAGATTCATATAGATCACTACCATAGTATCCACCACCATTTGTGTTTTTATCATCAACATCATCCTTCATTCATCATAGCATTCATCATCATTGTTTGCACATAGTTTCATGTAGGCATATAGTTGGCTTGCATGTTGAATACTAATCTTGTTTCTTAAGTGTCATTCTAAAAGCATTTGTGCACATAGAAATTTAAGGGCCAAAAAGGTTAAAAAGAATCATTTAAGAATAGAGGACAATGAGACGTTTGTGGAAGATTTATCTTTATTGCAACTTATAATAGTTTACTTTTCTTTGATTCTTTCAATATAAATCATTTTATTAAGGTTTTTGTTGATACTAACTTTGCACATTTCACACACACACAAAATGATGCCCATTGTGGGGCCTTGCCTTGTTTATTACTAACATGCTTGAAAATTTATGTTCATAGGTACGAACGTGAGCCTTTTAGAGCCTCTTGGAGCCTCTTGCACCTATTTTGAAGTCTCTTGGAACCTCTTGGAACCTCTTGAACTTGTTCTAGCACATGTAGTCTCTATTTTGGTGCCTTTGGTCTCTATTTTGGTGCTTTTTGCACCATTCTGGGTTGTTCTATCTCTATTTTGGTGCCTTTGTTCTTTATTTTGGTGCCTTTTGCATCCTTCTAGAACATCCTATCTTTGTTTTGGCACCTTTTGTCTCTGTTTTGGTACCTTTTGTCTTTGTTTTGGTGCCTTTTGTCTCTTTTTTGGCACCTTTTGCAAAATTTGAAAGCTAATACTTTGCGTTGTGTATTTGTAGGTTTCCCAAAAACGCTTGTCAAAGACATTCTTATCA
Source organism: Sequoia sempervirens (assembly GCA_007258455.2). Lineage (NCBI taxonomy): Eukaryota > Viridiplantae > Streptophyta > Pinopsida > Cupressales > Cupressaceae > Sequoia > Sequoia sempervirens. The sequence continues at coordinate 12,349,234 of VDFB02000001.1, forward strand.
AACCACTAACATATTGCAGGGGCTAGAAGTGATCTACTTGTTTTCTTTTGGTTAAGATAGGAACATAGCTTAATTAAAAGGTTAACGAACACCATGTTTCCTTTTGGTTAAGTTAGGCACATAGCTTAATTAAAGGATTGATGAACACCATGTCTTTTGTGCATGATGGATGGTAGGAATATGCTCTCCCCTTAACTGGGTGACCAAAAAGCTAGACCCATTCACTTTTGTGTGGGACTGTGAGTTGAGTATATCGCATGTGTTCTCTCTTTATTCATGTGGAATAAAGATTGATAAAACTATGGGTATACTTGCTTGCTTTTGTTTATCTTAGAGGTCCTTCCTTGTGGGAAAAAGTACTCACCCAAGGGAATGACCCAACCGGTAACATGCTAAATCCAAGCACATTTCTAGCCAGTATATAACTGTGGATATTAGAATAAAAGCCAGTATCATGAGGTTGGTTCTGGCGAGAAGGGAAGCAATGGTCTCTCGCCACATGGATCAACCCCCATGAATGGAAAGTCCTTACTAAAACCCTTGTTGTAGTTTGGCCAAAACCTTTATCTATTCTTTGGTGCAATAATGATCATTGTGAAGGCACCCACATTCTCGCAATTTTCAATAGAGATGAAAAATATGCCATGAGAAATTCATGGGTATTGATGCTTGGCTGCCCTAAGAAGTGAGTGTCATGGAGGGGAGCTAGTGGGGTCAAGCATCTAGTCATCTGCTAAGAATAAGTGTGGTTGGGGTAAAAATCACCTGGAACCCAAAATAAGTCTTTCACAACCCTAGGAATGTACATTGCTTGATGTTTCTTTACCAAAGTGTTTTCAAATCAAACAAAATGTCCCATATTGGAAGTGAAAACCTTGATTGAGAATTGAATTTAGTGAAACAACCAAGTCTCCCATTGAAAAATTAGGAAAACCAAGCAAATTCTCAAATAAACTTTCAAAAAGCCAAGCCTGAACCTGTTTTGGTGCCTTTTGCAGAACACAAAATAGTGACCTAGGTTCATTTCTTGTCTGACAATCAGTCTCATCTTGGGAATCCTCAGAAGTATTCAACCAATCCTTAGGTAAAACAGATTCTGAACATGTGTGTTACCAAATTATTTCATGAAAGATTAAAATTCAGAAACCAAAGTCCATACCTCTTAGTCCAAAAGAACATCAAAGACGGTTATCAAGACTTTATGAATTTAGAGAGAGGTTGACCTTCAATTTCTACAAAAGAGATTGCAAGAACAATCCCGAATTATACATCTTTTACTATTGTCAAAATCCACAACTTTTCCAAATATTTGAGTACCTCGTTTAGGAAGAAAATTTACCGCCAGTTTCACAATTTGAACCAAAATTTTAGAACTTTCTCAAAGTCCAAGATCATTCCTTAGATACGTTAGAATCTAAACTTGTTAAAACTGGTAGCTACAAGTGGAATTTTCCAACCTAAACCAAGATCTAACATCACAAGGTACCAACATCATCCAATTTATCACACCTTTGATTATTAGGTCTAGTTTCATCATTAGGATTTATCATCCTCTCATCACGAAATGAAGCTACATAGTCAAATCAAACTTAGTCTCATTAAAAAATTTCATTCTATTTGACTTAGTTGTAATCCTTGGTACTTTTCCAAAACCTAGATCAAAATTTAATTTAAATTACAACACTTGTATGACCATTCAAACAAGGTTACAAAAAAAAATGCTCAAGGAAAAAGGGCTTGAAAATCAAAACATTGAAATTCCAACCATTGAAACTCTGATCATTGAGACTCCAAACACTGAAACTCAAAATAGTGAAACACAAAACACCAAGGTGGAGGCTGAAGAGAATCCTTTAACAACACTGATGGGGAAGAAATAACTGAAGAAGATATCCAACATGCTGAACAAGACCCCAATTTCCACAAGTGTTTAGAAAATATTTTCAAAAGAAATGGGGAAAAATACCTCCTTATGCTAGCCAAATAAGGTGCCAAATTTCTAGAATACTTTGACATAAATCAATTGAAAGAACCTCCCAAAAAGCTCAAGAATGATCATGAACAAGTGGTCGCTTTAGCTCATCAAATGAAAAACCTTCAACGACAAATATGGGATATGCAAAGGGAAACAACTACAAAAAGATATTTGTTGTCAGACATCTACTATTATCCATGTGACAGAAAAATAGACATGACACCTTCTCCACCAACAACTACATTATCCAAGTTCAATTTCTTTAAATTCTTGAAAAAGTTAAATTAGAAGCCCAAATCTCAATCCTCAAACATAGATGATATTGAACAATCTTACCATGTCATGCATCTATCTCCATCTCCTATACCAAAATATACCTCATGATTCTTTCACCCAAATTAACAATTCCATCCAACCACCTTCTTCTATCATATCTTCTATATCCAATGATTCATTTCAATCTCTCAGTCCAAAACATGACAACATAGACTCCTCTACACCTCAAGATCAAAGCATTCTTTCCACTTCATCCAATGATACCAAATTTCCACAAGTTCTTTCAATCTTTGACCAAGACCGAATCTCTCAAGAATTCTATGATGATCCCTTCCTTTCATTTTTCATCCACAAGAATTCCCTTCCATCTCAAGAGAAAAGTATCCTTCCAAGTCCTCCTTCCACTCCATTTGATGAATCCATACCATCTCAAGATTCCATTGCATCCCAGGAGCATGATAATTCTTCCATCCTATCTAATGATGTCCTATCACTCGATTTTCAAGATATTATTTCTACAAAATGTCATGATTCCCTTCCTCATCAAGATCAAGATATGCTTCAATCCGAGGATATCCCTTCATTCCATGAGGATGTTCATCCTTCTCAAGATCAAGATATGCCTTTCATACCACTTCACAATGATTTCGTACCTAGTAAAGAGCAAGATACTCCATCCCCTACACCTCATACTCCTTTTCCAATTCAAGATCAAATTACCCCATCATCCCCATGTCAAGATCCTATCACACCTAGTAAAGCTATCCATGAACCCCACACCTACAAATTGGGACCCTTCACCTTTATCCGATCCGGTTTACTTCCAACACCTATCCTTTCATCCATATCATATCCTCCCAAAAATGGACTCGCATCTTGTTTCACAAACAATACATATCCCATTGGTAAATGAATGTGTCAAATTATGAACTACAAAGGCAAAGGATTAGTCCTTCATGAACAAGGTATCCTAGAACCCCTTTTTTTCTCAAGAAAACCCATATCACCATGGCCTTGGTTATTCACCTAAGTGTCCTAGCCCATCAAACCTACCATCTATCTTAGGTCCTCATCCTAATCTACCAAACCTTCCATCTATCCTAGGTTCATATCCTATTCCTCAAGAACAACAAAGGCACACATCCTTGATGCCCTTTCAAAATTCTACCTACACTCACTCATCCATAATACCTCCATACCATTCATCTCAATCCACCCCTCCCATTGCTCTTGGAAGCAATTTGGGTGCCAAATGTCAAAAGATTCTATATCAAAATCCACATGTGTCAAAGGATCAACATGTCTCCTCGAAGAGGCATGCAAAAATAAAAGACGATTTGATCCAAAATCAAGGGAAAAATAAAAAAGGCCACAAAGGCTCATCAAAGAAAAAGGAAAATTTTCAAAGACCACAAAGGTCCATAAAACAAAAGGAAATTTCAAAAGGCCACAAAGGTCCATCAAAGCAAAAAGAAAAATTTCCAAGGCCACAAAGGCCCATAAAGTATAAAGAAAAATCTCAAAGACCACAAAGGCCCATGAAGCAAATATCAAAGTCAAAAGTCATGTGGATTCCAAAAAGTATCATAGAAGCAATAAAATCCAAATTGGCATCCAAGTTTTATAATCCAAAAGCTTCCTCCACTCTTCCATCCAAAAACCTCTCACCTTCCAAATCCACTTTTCCTCCATCACTCCACCACCCTTCAAGGTGTGTGCCAATGTTGACCTTGCAATCCTTTCCATCTATCCATCAACAAGTCTTCCCACCTCCTATCCATTACCCAACATTCATCCCCCATTATTCTCCTTTAATCCAAAACTTTGGATAAGTCCTTAGTTCTTCCATCATACCTTTAATAGGCCAACATTTATTAGTTTAATCCCCATTGCCATGGTTTATTAAAGGAATACTTGGTCATGAAACTTGATGCTTAAGTCCTTCCTCCATCTCCCTATCATCCATATCCTATTTTCCATATTCCTCTTGCACTCTACAATTGGGGGGAAATTTTCATCCATCTTATCATTCCTTATATTTCCCACCTTTGATATTGACAAGGTTAAGGATCTTCTTGAACATCATATATCTTATCCTATTTTCTTTGTCCATATCTTTCATACCATATCTTTTGTCTTATCCATATTCCATCGTTCTTGCTAGATACATCCTTCTTCTCATCCTTGGTCTTGATGAGGAATAGGGGAAAAATACTTGGGTCTTGTGTTTGTATCTTATCTAGTTGATCTTGATCATCCCATTCATTATCTTTATGCTCACTTTCTTCCATTCCATATCTCCTAGCTTATCAAAATCCATGTCATCATGTCCCTTTGCAACCTTGAATCTTATCATGCAAATCATATTTGAGCCTATCTGTAAAACATTATCCAATCATCATATATTTTGTCAATCAATCATCAATCTTATCATCATCATTCCTTATGGGATCAATCATTTATGGCATCTTAATCAATCAACCATTATCATGTTTTGACAAGAGATATGTTGCTTGTGTGACATGTTTTGCAGTGAATATTTCATTTTGATCTATCATTTATCCATGGTTGCATTATCTCTATTGTGGGGCATATTTTTCCTTCAACCATTCATATCATATCATTCCATCTTAAAAATAAAAAAAAATCAAAAAATGTGAAAAATACAAAGAAAAAAAAGTGAAAAATAAAAAAGATAAAAAAAATCATAAAATCTAAAAAGGTGCAATAAAAACAAGTAGTGAGAACCTAGAAACAGGTGCTATTTGTGATAGGTTATCTTTTCCATCTATTTGAGCATGTCAACCATTTTCTTTCACCATCCATCTGCCTATCTTTTGAAAGCTCCATGTACATATCTTGGCATCGTGGTCATGTCTCATCCTAGACTAGGGGAAAAATCCTGAACTCAATGGGGGCAATGAACTTTGAGCTTGAACCAAAAGAAAAAAAGCAGGAAGACAAATACAACAACAAAAATGATTAAAATGCAACTCAACGTTGAACATCAATCACCATTAGAAACACATCAAACATCCATATCATATCAAAATCCAAAAAATAGGTCAAAAAGTCAAAAAAAAAGTTGTCTTGTCAAACTACGTCATCTCTAAGCTTAAACGTAGGAAAGGCTAATCCTTGATTAGCCCCCAAGACACCCTAGGTCAAGTCCTTTAGCGTTCTATTGTAATTAGTTGTCATCTCTCGCCTGTTCATATCTTGGTCCTGTAAATCGGTTGAGTCAGTCAAACTACATGGTCTCTACGTGTATAACGTAGGCAAGGCTAATCTTTTATCAGCCCCTGAGGCCCCTAGGATAGGTCTTTAGGTTAGGTTCTTGGTCAAAATCTCATAAAACATCTAAAAATTGGAAAATCAAAAATTCCGAAAAACATTGGAAAATCAAAAGGATGATGCTCTTTTGAATCATGGGTTATCATATTAAACACAAATGTTCAATTGTTGTAATTTTTTTTTTGTTATCATATCTCTGGAGCACCTCGATGATGTATCGAACTAGAGGAGCTAGGAAAGAGTATGATTTTTCTTTGTCTGTTGTCTGTGAGTTGATCATTATTACTATTCAAATTTTGTGGGACGTGCACTACAAAGTATCACTGATGACATTTTGAATTTGCATAGGAAAAGGATTAACTCTTGCTTGTTTATGCAAGCAATATTTAGGTCATCTCAATTTAATTATACTTAGATGCTTGTGTTAACTTGCACTATCAAACATCATGGAAGTAGTACTCAAGTCATCATGGTCTAAATTATACCAATGCTTGTACTCACTTTCAACATTTTAAAGGCCCAATGATGATAAAAAGCATGGAAAATTGGTTGTTATGAATGACAACTTTTGCATATGAGATCTGCATGATTAGAGTAGATTGCATCCATGTTAGTTTGAATTTATAAGGTCTCCAAAGTTGCAACAATTTCACAATGAGGTTATCTCTCTTATCAATGGATTGAGTACACTTGACATTAACCAAAAACACATCATTCTCATTTAGTTGCATGTCAGTTGCATCATCATTTGCATAAAGTAGAAAACATTATAACATCATTCATCCATCCATATACCATATCATGATATTTGCATCAGAAAACACAAAATGACATCCATCACATCTCATTTACATAATCAAAATGATTTCATTTAGTGGCATTAGGGAAGTGGTTCACTAAGCTTAAATGAATCAGTCTCTTCAAATTATGTCGGGTTTTGTAAAACTTAATGTAACAAAGAATCAACTAATGACAACTCTTCCCACAACTCTTTCAAAGTTGATAGATTCACTCATTTAATCTTAAGACCCTAGAACATAATCATCTGCATAATCATTTGCATCACATATCATAATTCATAACTACAAAACATCATACATCATTTTCATCACATCCATACATAATCAATAAGCACATTGCATTTCATTACATTTCATCATTGCATAAATCAAATTCATTTCATATAGCATAAAATCATTTTCATAATTAAATAAAACATATAGAGTCATCTGTCATTGCATTATCATATCATATCATCATTCCATCCATCATACAATCATTCATTCATCGTTTATTTGCATGAGAAAAGAACAAAAACATAAAATCCATCACATGTAGGAATCATTCATAAATCATCATAGACTCATAACACATTAGCTGCATCATCATTTTCATCCATATCATATCATAACATTAGGATCACCATCATAACATGGAAATTAAATGCATTATAGACATCTATCATCATATCAACACATAGATCAATCATCATCATCGCCGCATATCATATAACTTCAAAATCATAATGTCAAGTATACAATGATATCCAAAAGTATGATGAGATACATCAATATAAAAAATGGCACTGTATCATAATGTCTCAAATCAAGAGGTACATCATCAATGTCTCAACTAAATTAGTGTATAAATCAGGTCTCAGTACATCATCAAGTCTCAATACATTAATCAATCCTATACTGGGGCATATCAATCAATCAGAGAAGTCAAACCACATCACCCAATCAAATCTAAATCCACTTGCACCAGATGCAAAAATCCTCCTATATTCATAGCATATTGCAAATCAACAATCTTATCAATCAATTCAACCTTGCCTATCATGAGGTTCATCAATCAATCCAACCTCGCCTATCATGAGGTTCATCAATCGATCCAACCTTGCCTATCATGAGATTCATCAATCAATTGATTCAACCTTACCTATCATGAGGTTCATCAATCAATCAAATCAACCTCGCCTAGACTGAGGTTCATCATCAATCTATCATTGATCCTTGCCTATCATGAGGCCAATCATCAATCTATCATTGATCCTCACCTATCATGAGTTCAATCATCAATCTATCATTGATCCTCACCTATCATGAGGTCAATCATCAATCTATCATTGATCATCACCTATCATGAGGTCAATCATCAATCTATCATTGATCGTCACCTATCATGAGGAAAATCATCATTAATCTATCATTGATCCTTTGTAACTCCCCACCTCGCAACCCTAAAGGAAACTAATACATCAAACATTTATGGCATAATTATTATTTTTAAACGTACAGAATGTACACTAAGTTTTCCAATGCATATAACATATACCAATGATTACAAATTAAACGCCTAAGTCCTTTGGGGTACACGAGGTGACATTACGTAACTAACCCATAACAAAAGTGGAAAAATGAAATTCCCAATTTTCATTCATGTAACCCATTCATTCACTTATCTTCAATTTTAAAACATTCATAAATGATAAAGCAATATGAAAAGATTAAAAAAATATGATAACCATACACATATACATAATAAGATAAACATGGAAATACAATGAACATATTTCCACAGTTACAACACGAGCATTAAACAATATTTACAAAAATAGATCAAGAAGGAATTACATAGTAGGATTATACATTACATCAGCTTCTAGTACATCTCATTGAATAAATACATAAGTTTACATCATGAGACTTCCCAACACATGTGGGAGTAATACATCAATACAAAAGTACAATTGTAGTACAAATATACATTTGATTACATGGTGAACTCTAGATCAAGTTGTATCTACAAAATACTACACTGAATGACACAATTGTATTGCAGGGGACCCAACAAGGTGCGTAGCATGTTCCACCCAACCACCCTCATGCTAGGAGTAAATAAGGAAGGATCCCTAACCAAGATCACCCAAACAAAAAACAACAAGACTCGACTCCAAACAAGAAAGACGTGAAACACAAAGGAAAACATAACATCAAGAGACCACTTCCAGAGGCTTACAAAGATAACAAATCAAGGTATTGCTAATGGAAAGTCCAACAAGAACCAATTTCCAAAATAATAAATCAACATTAAATTTCCATAAGAGGTGCCAACAACAATAAAATTCCAAGCCCTCCAAATAAGATCACAAAATCAATCAACAATAAAAATCCAAGGGCACCATTCACCAACACCAATAAAGTTGCCATTGGGCATATATGCAACATTGAATAACCAAAAGGAGGCTACAAAGAAAACATCAAGAAAAAATTTGCTTAACAACATAAGACACAACAACTTCCAGATACGCACAAAATAAAACACAAGGGAAACTATGGGAGAGTGTCATTGCACAGTCCTACATGGGTTATCCTGACTGCCTTTCTCTAGGTGTTGGCCCCCATCTATGGTTATCCTAGTAGCCTCTCTAGGCGTTGGCCCCAAAGGGTGACTCATGCAGAACCATTAACCTTTCATGGAGATGAGGCAATGATCTTTCCAACCACGGCCTTCTCAGCCCACCCTTAGTCTATGAAATCCCTAATGGGTGGATGAGGCATCCTTAATTATCTTGTTAATGTTAATACTATCCAACCCCTTTTTTTTTTAATTAAGTTATCACTTATTACTCTAACTCTAATGTGGGTTATCCTAACAACCCCTTTGTGCGCTGATGCCCATGTAGAGCCACTCTCCCTAGAAACCCAAACCACAAAACCAAAGCATCAAGGGGTTGTACCAACATAACGAAAAATTGAATCTCAAACGAAAACTTACGCGAGGCACAAACATCTCGCCAATAACCATATGCATATTCACCCATGAAACAGGTACAACCCAAACATATACCCAAAGTCACAATCATATCCAAAGTATAAACAAATACCATTAAGACTCAATTCCAAAATCACAATTACATCCAAAAATAGATAAACACAAATCCACAAGACATCTTAATAAACAACTTTCCCATGCCTCTAGAAGCTTTAAACAATAACCTTAACTCCTAAAGAGCGTTAAACTATCTTGAGGGTCCCCACATGTCCATAATCAACTCAAGCAAAACAACAATGGACTCAAGGAAAATTGAAGAATTAAACAACTATACAACCTCAAGATTCAGTTAAAGAACGTGAATTTACTATAACTCAACAAATAACCTTAACTCCTAAAGAGCGTTAAACTATCTTGAGGGTCCCCACATGTCCATAATCAACTCAAGCAAAACAACAATGGACTCAAGGAAAATTGAATAATTAAACAACTATACAACCTCAAGATTCAGTTAAAGAACGTGAATTTACTATAACTCAACAAACACATTTTAAGATAACTCATTGCATGATTTCAACCTTGATAAAATAAACAATCAGTTTACCCAATCTACTTAATTTGATAAAATCACTCAATTTGATTTGATAATTTTTTATTTTTATTTTTATCCAATTACCACATAAATCTAAGCATTGACACTAACATCCCAAGTATTTTATATCTTTTCATCTAGTACAAACACATGCATATATATACATATATATACATACACACACACACACACACACACACACACACACACACACATATATATACATATTGCTATGTACATATACATATATGAATATATTTTGCATATAAATTCAACATACTTATTTTATTCACACAAATATCAATATTATATATATATATATATATATTAATAAAAATTAAATTGAATATAATAAAATTTAAAAAAATTAAAAATTATAAAATAAACTTTATAAAATTAAAATTTATAAACCATACTAACCCTGTGCAAGAGAAGGCTGTGAACCTTCCCATATGGGGAGGTCACAACCCCCACCCAAGGTTGCGCCCAACAGCCCAAAGGCTATTGTGCGCAACTTTGGGTGGGCTGGGCACAGACCCCCACCACCCCCATGCACACACATGTAACACAATGGGGAGTAGGGGGTACGGCGGCAGCTGACACCCCCCCTCCCAAATAATTTAAATTTTCTTTAAAAAAATAAAAAACAAAATTATTATATTTATCTAATTTTTTTTTTCTTCTAATACACTCTCAGAAGGAAATACAGCCAGCCAGCCAGACCTTTCAATATATATGTATATTTTCTTTCAGAAAGAGAGAAACCAGATAAAAGAGTTTTTTGAGAATGGAAACACAAATAATCATATATGTAACTGATTTATAACAACACCTAAATTATGGTTATATATATATATATATATTTCTTTAAAAAAAATCTAATTTTCTCAAGCACCAATAATCCATTTTCCCCAAGCCAACATAAAAAATTTCCTCAGATAAACACTTGTTTAACATAATATTGTTTTCCCAATTTGACGGCAACCTTCTTCAATTAGAACACATTTTTTCCCAAAAAGATTTGTAATTTCTCCAAAATATATATATATAATCTACAAAATGGATTGGGGGGGCAGATCGAAAGCAATGATTTGCAATCAACCAAGCAACTAAATCAAAACTTTTCCAACACTTTCTTTTCTTTTTGAACATTATAGTTTTTTTTTTCAAGAAATCACCCAAACAAACATAGATATAAACACTACTTTCAAACACATGTAAAATAAATAATAATCAAAGAACCTGGACTCCTACGCTCTGCAAAAGTAGCGTTGTGCATGCCAAACTCTTCTTCGTCCTCTCAAATCAGCTCTTCACGAACTTCTTTCTCCTTCCTCAACAAATTTTTCCCCAATTTCTTCTTTCAAAATCAACTCTGAATCATTTTTTTTTTTACAAAGAAAGAATAGAGAAGCACCATATTTATTTTTCAACAACTCTTATTTTTCTTCTTCCACCACAAAAATGTCCATGAAGAAGAATTCTTCTTTTTTTCCCAATAAATTCAACGAAACTTCTTTCTTTCTTTTTTTCCCAAAAACACTAAACATGCATTCGTCCTTTTTTATCTTTTTTTATTTTAAAGCTCATAATTATCACACAACAATTAATTAAAAATCCCTTTATTCAATATTTATCCTCAACTTGACAAAAGTCATTAAATTATATTATTTCATTTTTACAAACAATAATTTATAATTATCAACAATATTATTTATTTAATTTATTAATTTATCCCTTTTAATTAAATAGGCAACTTTTAATTTAACAATCTTTTAAAATATAATAAATTTAAATTTAACAATTAACTTAACCACATTTTCATAACTACTTAATTATATTAATTAAAATAACATTATTAATCTACCAAGAAATGTCAAACATAAACATTAATTAAATGATACATAAATCAAAGATTAAAATCAATGAATAACACAATACCATGCCAAACGAAGATGAGATCGTAGACAACAACATTGTTACACACAACAATGAGGGTGACGAACTTGGGATGGGGACACTTCCTTATAAACTCCCTTTCAACTTCATACCCATTGGGTTTATGGGACACACTCAGACCTGTCATGCAAGTGGAGTCGGTGTCCAGTACCTGCATCCTGCATGAAACCAACGTCAAGTAGCATATAAATATCCAATACAGACACACCGTGAAAGGAAGTCATGGGGTAGCAAGGCACTCGCGAGTGAGTGATGCTACTCTGTCCTTTCACCAAGACCCACTAGAATACACATCATAATCCATATCCATCAACAAACATGAAACCATAACATCAACCAAATAGTATGATCACCACATATCATCACATAAGAATGATTACATATCCAGATAGTACAAACACCACAAATCGTGTATCAAAAATCAACATAAGTAGTATCAAGTGCATCCAACCAAACTAAATTGTAAATCCACACAAATAAAACCAGTGAAATAATCACCATCAGAATCTCAAGTACACAACTCAACATAATAGAATATCAAGTAACAGCAACACAAGGGGTATTACATCCTCCCCCCTAGAACATGGCTTACTCTTGGAAGCCAATCAACAAATAAGGGTAATCCTCTCTTATACAAGATGCATCCTCCCATGTCGCCGAGGTCTCAATGCAAAATATCACAATAAAAGTGACACAAGATCATAATCTCATGCCCCTTTCAAGACATAAAACACAATTTAACACATCAAAAGCACAATATTTCAAGTTTAAACACACCCTCACCGCATACACATTCAATTCACTTTGCATGGAACACACCACAAGGAAACACAAGGGTCCCAAATTATATTCCTAGTAGGAATAATATTTGTGCATTGTGCACTACATTGAGGGTCCTATCCTTTCCACCAGATTTCTGCACCTTTGGACCAACATTGCCTAGAGACAAACTCAAATTCCTAAGTGCAGATGACACAAATGAAATGACACAACCTCAAGAGTACGAGCAGCTAGGTCAATGCAATAGGCTCATAGTACCTACCGTATGAACGTATGCTCTGATATCAAGTGTAACGCCTCATCTTGCAACCCCAAAGGAAACTAATACATCAACCATTTATGGCACAATTTTTTTTTAAAAACATAAAGAATGTACACTAAGTTTTCCAATGCATATATCATATACCAATGATTACAAATTAAAATTCTAAGTACTTTGGGGTACACGAGGTGACATTATGTAACTAACCCATAACAAATTTGGGAAGACAAAATTCCCAATTTTCATTAATGTAACCCATTCATTCACTTATCTTCAATTTTAAAAAATTCATAAATGATAAAGCAATATGACAAGATTAAAACAATATGATAACCATACACATATACATAAGAAGATAAACATGGAAATACAATGAACATATTTCCATAGATACAACACGAGCATTAAACAATATTTACAAACATAGATCAAGAAGGAATTACATAGTAGGATTATACATTACATCAACTTCTAGTACATCTCATTGAATAAATACATAAGTTTACATCATGAGACTTCCCAACACATGTGGGAGTAATACATCAATACAAAAGTACAACTGTAGTACAAATATACATTTGATCATATGGTGAACTCTGGATCAAGTTGTATCTACAAAACACTGCACTAAATGGCACAACTGTATGACAAGGGACCCAATGGGGTGCATAGCATGTTCCACCCAACCACCCCCATACTAGGAGTAAATAAGGAAGGATCCCCGACCAAGATCACCCAAATAGAAAATAACAAGACTCAACTCCAAACAAGAAAGGCATGAAACACAAAGGAAAACATAACATCAAGAGACCACTTCCAGAGGCTTGCAAAGATAACAAATCAAGGGATTGCTAATGGAAATTCCAACAAGAACCAATTGCAAAAATCACATATCAACATTAAATTACTATAAGAGGTGGCAACAACAATAAAATTCCAAGATGAGATCACAAAATCAATCAACAATAAAAATCCAAAGGCACCATTCACCACCACCAATAAAGTTGCCATGAGGCATATATGCAACATTGAATAACTAAAAGGAGGCTACAAAGACAACATCAAGAAACAATTTCCTTAACAACATAAGACACAACCGCTTCCAGATACACACAAAAACAAACACAAGGGAAACTATGGGAGAGTGTCATTGCACAATCCTACATGAGTTATCCTGACTGCCTTTCTCTAGGCATTGACCCCCATCTATGGCTATCCCGGCAGCCTCTCTAGGCGCCGGCCTCATAGGGTGACTCATGCAAAACTGTTAACCTCTCATGGAGATGAGGCAATGATCTTTCTAGCCACAACCTTCTCAGCCCACCCTTAGTATGTGAAAGCCCTAACGGGTGGATGAGGCATCCTTAATTATCTTGTTAATGTTAATACTACCCAACCCCCTTTTTTTAATTAAGTTATCACTTATTACTCTAACTCTAACATGGGTTATCTTGACAGCCCCTTTGTGCATCGATGCCCACATAGAGCCACTCTCCCTAGAAACTCAAACCACAAAACCAAAGCATCAAGGGTTTGTACCAACATAAGGAAAAACTAAATCTCAAACAAAAAATTACTCAAGGCACATACATCTCGCCAATAACCATATGCATATTCACTCATGAAACAAGTACAACCCAAGCATATACCCAAAGTCACAATCATATCCAAAGTATAAACAAATACCATTAAGTCTCAATTCCAAAATCACATTTACATCCAAAAATAGATAAACACAAATCCACAAGACATCTTAATAAACAACTTTCCCATGCCTCTGGAAGCCTTAAACAATAACCTTAACTCCTAAAGAGGGTTAAACTATCTTGAGGGTCCCCACAAGATAGTTTAATCAACTCAAGAAAAACAACAATGGACTCAAGGAAAATTGAAGAATTAAACAACTATACAATCTCAAGATTCAGTTAAAGAACGCAAATTTACTATAACTCAGCAAACACATTTTAAGATAAATCATTGCACGATTTCAACCCTAATAAAAAAAACAACCAGTTTACCCAATCTATTTAATTTGATAAAATCACTAAATTTGATTTGATAATTTTATTTTTTTTCTTAATTTATCCAATTACCACATAAATCTAAGCATTGACACTAACATCCCAAGTATTTTATATCTTTTCATCCAGTACAAACACATGCATATATACATATATATACACATATATATATACATATTGCTATGTACATGTACATATATAAATATATTTTGCATATAAATTCAACATAGTTATTTTATTCACACAAATATCAATATATATTATATATATATATATTAATAAAAATTAAATTGAATATAATAAACTTTATAAAATTTAAAAATTATAAAATAAACTTTATAAAATTAAAATTTATAAACCATACTAACCTTGTGTAGGGGAAGGCTGCGAACCTTCCCATATGGGGAGGTCACAGCCCCCACCCAGGGTTGCGCCCAATAGCCCAAAGGCTGTTGTGCACAGTCGTGGGTGGGCTGCGCACCCCCCCCCCATGCACGCACAGGTAACACAATGGGGAGTAGGGGGTACAGCGGCAACCCACCGCCCCTCCTGCACCCTCCCACCCCCCCACCCAAATATGGGGTTGTATATGCACCCCCCCCCCCACCATGCACAGCAATGGGGGGGGGTACAACAACCACCACCCCTCCAAATAATTTTTTTAAAAAACAAAAGTATTAAATTTATCTTTTTTTTTTTTTGTTCTAATACACTCTCAGAAGGAAATACATACAGCCAGCCAAACCTTTTAATATATATGTATATTTTCTTTCAGAAAGAGAGAAACCAAATAAAAGAGTTTTCTGAGAATGGAAACACAAATAATCACATATATAACTGATTTATAACACCTAAATTATGGTTACATATATATATATATATATTCTTTTAACAAAAATCTGATTTTCTCAAGCACCAAAAATCCATTTTCCCCAAGCCAACATAAAAAATTTCCACAGATAAACACTTGTTTAACAGAATATTATTTTCCCAATTTGACAGCAACATTCTTCAATCAGAACAAAATTTTTCCCAAAAATATTTGCAATTTCTCCAAAACAAAATATATAATCTACAAAATGGATTGGGAGGGTAGATCGAAAACAATTATTTGTAATCAGCCAAGCAACTAAATCAAAACTTTTCAAACACTTTCTTTTCTTTTTGAACATTATAGTTTTTTTTTTTTTTCAAGAAATCACCCAAACAAAGACAGATCTAAACACTACTTTCAAACACATGTAAAATAAATAATAATCAAAGAACCTAGAGTCCTACGCTCTGCAAAAGAAGCATCATGCACAATAGACTCTTCTTCGTCCTCTCGATTCAACCCTTCATGAACTTATTTCTCCTTCCTCAACAAATTTTTCCCCAATTTCTTCTTTCAAACTCAACTTTGAATTTTTATAGAGAAAGAACAGAGAAGCACCATATTTATTTTCCAACAACTCTTATTTTTCTTCGTCCGCGACAAAAATGCCCATGAAGAAGAATTCTTCTTTTTTTCCCAATAAATTCAAAGAAACTTCTTTTTTCTTTTTCTTTTTTTTCCCAAAAACACTAAACATGCATTCGTCCTTTTTTATCTTTTTTGATTTTAAAGCTCATAATTATCACACAACAATTAATTAAAAATCCCTTTACTCAATATTTATCCTCAACTTGACAAAAGTCATTAAATTATATTATTTCATTTTTACAAACGATAATTTATAATTATCAACAATATTATTTATTTAATTTATTAATTTATCCCTTTTAATTAAATAGACAAATTTTAATTTAACAATTAACTTAACCGCATTTTCATAACTACTTAATTATATTAATTAAAATAACATTATTAATCTACCAAGAAATGTCAAACATAAACATTAATTAAATGACACATAAATCAAAGATTAAAATCAATGAATAACACAATACCATGCAGAACGAAGATGGGATCGTAGACAACATCGTTACACACAACAACGAGGGTGACGAACTTGGGACGGGGACACTCCCTTATAAACTCCCTTTCAACTTCATACCCGTTGGGTTTATGGGACATGCTCAAACCTGTCACGCAGGTGGAGTCGGTGTCCAGTACCTGCATCCTACATTAAACCAACGTCAAATAGCATATAAATCTCCAATACAGACACACCGTGAAAGGAATTCGCGAGGTAGCAGGGCACTCGTGAGCGAGTGATGCTACTTTGTCCTTTCACCAAGACCCACTAGAATACACATCATAATCCATATCCATCAACAAACATGAAACCATAACATCAACCAAATAGTATGATCACCACATATCATCACATAAGAATGATTACATATCCAGATAGTACAAACACCACAAATCATGTATCAACAATCAACATAAGTAGTATCAAGTGCATCTAACCAAACTAAACTATAAATCTACACAAATCAAACTAGTGAAATAATCACCATCACAATCTCAAGTACACAACTCAACATAATAGAATATCAAGAAAGTAACAACAACGTGAGGGGTATTACATAAATTGGACAACAATTACAAATACATAATAAAAATTGGAACTCAAACTACAAATAGGCAATGGTGTGACTGCAACAGGGCAAGTTATATGCCTAATTTTTCATTTGATAAATGCACAAGTCATTCACAAGTATTGGAAAGGAAACATCATAATTACGCACTTCTACCCGTTTACTCACAGTGAGCATGTGTGAATTAAAAAAAATGCATAACATTGAAATGTAAGAAGGCGCAACCATCCAAGCCAAGGTGAGAGGAAGTTAAGTGAAGGTGCACACATCATACTCTTCATTCTAAAAGATACACAACAAAGAAAAGCAAAGAGACCCTTACAGCTACAACTAGCCAGTCACACAGGTAGAGCAAGAAAGAAATGGATATAAATGGTGCCCAATGAAGGCATCCAAACTCAAAGAACCATAAATGCATCAACATGCAATTGCATGTGTAAGATAGAGTGGGAAAATAAAACAACTTGCCATCTTTGTGTGTTTTAATGACTTAATCTGTGATTTTTTTTTAGAAAAGACATGCAATTCCCCCAATTTCTAAACAGGAGAAAAAGATAGAATAAAAATGGGAATTTCAATAGATTTTTAATTTTTAAAAAGGGGGGGTTTTTGCAACATAAGGGGTTGTAAAAAATTATGGGGTTTTCTATGGCATTTTAAGAAAAGAAGGGTAGAATTTGTGGAGGAGGATTGGTTTTCTTCTATAGAATGAATTTGAGGACTACATCGAAGGGATCGTCCTCTTCATCGTCTCCATTTTTCTTCAACGAAGTATCCAATTCAGTCTTCTGAATTTTGCTATATGGTTCTCATTATTAAAGTTAGCATTAGAAAAAAAATGTTTGCATGTTGATGCATTTATGGTTCTTTGAGTTTGGACGCCTTCATTGGGCACCATTTATATCCATCATGAGGTTCATCATCAATCTATCATTGATCTTTTCCTATCATGAGGTCAATCATCAATCTATCATTGATATTCACCTATCATGAGGTCAATCATCAATCTATCATTGATCCTCGCCTATCATGAGGTGAATCATCAATCTATCATTGATCCTCACCTATCATGAGGAAAATCATCATCAATCTATCATTGATCCTCACCTATCATGAGGAAAATCATCATCATTCTATCATTGATCCTCACCTATCATGAGGTCAATCGTCAACTATCACATCAACATCATCGAATCAATCGGTTGAAAGCGATCATCAAACATCAAACACAAGGAGGCAACATAAGGCATCAATTAATCAATCTGGAAGGCTCAATCTTCTTTTTCAGGAGATAAATCATTTATGCATCATAAAAAATTTCAAATCATCATCAAATCATCAAAAATTTCAAAAATTCCAAAAAAATCCTAAAGATTCCAAAATTCACTGATTTATCTCCCTGGGGGGCATATATCTGTTAGTGCCTAAAAAGCAACATCTGGGGCATCAAAAACTTTTTTGAGTATCGGTAACAAATTTTTCTTTGAAGTAATGTGTAAACACATTACTTCAAAGAGGGGGAAAATGTATATACCTAAAAACAGTCATCACCTTTAATTAATTAAATACTAGCTATTTGATTAACATTCCAACTACGTATAAATAAATCCTCAATTTATTTATATTGTTCACCCTTCTCTAATTCTCCAAATCTAAATCATATTCTTCTAAATTAATTAAATAAAAAAGGTTCCCTAAAATTATTTTATTTAATTAATCTTCACTAAATCCAATTAGGAATTAGAGCACATTTCTACAACTTTTTGTGCCACGTCACCAAGGTCACATGAAAATAAATAACTCTAATTTTTTATTAGAATTATCTTCAACTCATTTCAAAAAGCACATGGCTCGTTTCCTCCCACACTTCCAAAAATTTTGGAGCACGTGACTTATTTCCTCCCACACTTCCACCAATTTTGGAGCGCATGACTTTTTCTTCCCACACTTCCACCAATTTTGGAGCACATGACTTTTTCTTCCCACACTTCCACCAATTTTGGAAGCACATGGTCTTCTCTTCCCACACTTGAATCTTCCATCCAAATGGCATGTTGACCATTGGTCAAGAGATTCTCCCATCCAAATGGCATGTTGTCTTTGGTCAAGGGGACAACATCTTGATTCTCTTCATCTTCACCATCCATTTTTCTTATTCGAATCTGAACCGTTGATTATTGCCACCTCACTATGTGCTTGGAAAAGGCTATAAATACAACCCTTGGGCCTTGTATTTTGCATCCACATTTGAAGTAAAGTTATCATGCAGGTTTATCATTAGAGCTTGGAGAATTTTGGGAGTCTTATAGCTAGTTTTTATATCATTTTTTTTCTTTGCATTTACATCTTAGATTAACATATTGCTTCATAGTTGCATTTTATCATCCATCTTGCATCATAGTTGCATTTTAGATTAGTTCATTTTAAGTTTGCATTTCAGCATATGTAGAATCATGCATAGAGTCATATAGATCACTACCATAGTATCCACCACCATTTGTGTATTTATCATCAACATCATCCTTCACTCATCATAGCATTTATCATCATTGTTTTCACATAGTTTCATGTAGGCATATAGTTGGCTTGCATGTTGAATACTAATCTCGTTTCTTAAGTGTCATTTTAATAGCCTTTGTGCACATAGAAATCTGAGGGCCAAAAAGGTTAAAAAGAATCATTTAATAATAGAGGACAATGAAACGTTCTCAGAAGATTTATCTTTATTGCAACTTAGAATAGTTTACTTTTCTTTGAATCTTTCAATATAAATTGTTTCATTAAGGTTTGTGTTGATACTAACTTTGCACATTTCATACACACACAACTATAGATTTTCAAGATAATCCTACAAGTAGGTCATTCAGCCAATCAATCCATTTGTTATCAAAGCTAGCTTCTACTAATACCCATGTTGTGTTGTAAGGGAAATCATATATTGACGTGTCACCATAAAAGGCTTCTATATTTAGACTACATGTTCATAGTGAAGAAGAGTTACAAAAAAAGGTTGAAGGCCTAATGATAGAGTTAGAAAGAATGGAGAATAAAAAAGATAGAGATGACATGAAAAGAAGCATAAATGCTCTCAAATTATCTTATGGATCAGGAAACCCATCTACTTCTAGTTCTAATTTCCAAGCTATTCCTTCTAGGAGTTTAAATTTCCAAAATATCCTTGTAAATTCTATGTAGAATACCCCATTAATTGATATTACCGCTTATGTTTCACCATAAGTAATTATTCAAACATCATATGACCAAATAAGTGCTTTAATAAATCAAAATCATACCCACACATAACCCACATCTTCAAGTGAGTCTACCATAGAAAAATATGGGGGGGTTATTCAAATTATCAACAAAATAATCCAAATGTGTGTGGTCAATTAGGTGGATAGATTTTTAATCCACCAAGGAGTCAAAATGTTGTTAATCAACAAAATGTTCAAGTCAATCCCCAATTAAATCTTGTTGTGGGGAACTTCCCAACAATAAGACACTTGCAATTAGAGAGATACAAAAAACTAAATTTACTAGTATCCCTGATACACAATTTTTTTACCAAATGATGTTAGAAATGTATTACCTAGATTCTCTAGAAATGATGCATTGTCATGAGAAGAACATCTCAGATTTTTTTTTTAATATGATAGATGAATTTGAGGTAGAAGATGAGGATGTGGGGGTGAAATTTTTTATGCAATCTCTGATAGATGATGCAAGAGATTGGTATAGAGGCAAGTATATGATGCTAGCATTGGTTCATGGGATGAATTCAATAGGATATTCAAGGAAAAATATGGTGATAAAACTAACCCTATATTTATTATAAATGAGTTCACTAGTATTAGTAAAGGGTACAATGAATTTATCTCAGATTTTAACACTAGATTCATCAAGGTTATGAATAAAATTTCATAGTGCATGAGACCAAGTGAACCTATGTGTTAGTCCTATATTTTATTGCCTATGATCCTAAAATGGGATATGAATTAAGGGATAAAGATCACCACTCTTGAAGAGATGGTTCTAAAATAGTTATTTATACATATTGAGAGTTATAAAAAAGCATCCAATAAAATCAACAAAAGAGATGATGTAAAGATATTGTAGAATTCCAAGGGACATCATGCAAAAGCCCCATCATCTGAAGAAAAGCTTGATAAGGTTATGAGTTCGTTACAAGGTTTAAGTTATAAGGTAGCAAGAAATGAGAAAGGTTTTGTTGCAAGGTGTGACCCTTGGTCTTCCTTGTAGTACTAGCGCTTGGGTTTGTGACATGGTCTAACTGCCTCCTATGGTTCTTAACCGAAGCTTGTATCGGGCATTGATAGGTCAATCTTTTGGTGCAACGACAAGTCCAACAATTGGTATCAAAGCTGGTCACAGGTTCAAACCCCACACTTGTGTTGGGGGGGATTGTTGTAAGGTGTGACCCTTGGTCTTCCTTGCAACACTAGTGTTTGGGTTTGTGACATGGTCTAACTTCCTCCTATGGTTCTTAACCGAAGCTTGTATCGAGCATTGATAGGTCGATCTTTTGGTGCAATGACAAGTCAAACAATTGGTATCAAAGCTAGTCATAGGTTCAAGCCCCACACTTGTGTTGGGGGGGATTGTTGCAAGGTGTGACCCTTGGTCTTCCTTGCAGCACTAGTGCTTGGGTTTGTGACATGGTCTAACCACCTCTTGTGGTTCTTAACTGAAGCTTGTATCGGGCATTGGCAGGTCGATCTTTTGGTGCAACGATTAGTCCAACAGGTTTATCCCATGGTAAACCTAATTATCAAAAGCAAGATAAAATGCCCAAACTATTAGATGAACCTTATAATAAAAATGGCATAATGGAAAACTTGTCCAGACCAACCAAAGGGTAGTGACTAATAGAGAAACCCTTGATCCTCTAAAAATAAATAATACAAATCTTGTAGAGGATAACCCTTAGTGCATGACTTTCCAATTACCTCATTCTCCTCAATAGTGTATAGTTGCACAATATTTTGAAGATCATTTCAATCCTTGTGATGATTGTGAAAACCCCCATGATGAAAATCATAATGTTAACATGATATCAACTAGAATGTGTCCAAAAATAATAGAGTATTCCTCTAATGAAGGATGCATTGAAGTAGATGTCCATGACAAAATATATCATAATCGTAATTACAATCAACAATTTTTTTTGGATAATGAAGAAGAACATGATGGTGTACATAATATTGAGACATCTGAATCTGATGTTAGATTGAGAAGACCTTCAAATGAAGAAATCATAGCACTAACTACTACTACCATTGCTCAAGTTAAGAGTAATTAAAATATAAGAAATAGATAAATTAATAATGATCAAGGTAGAGTAGGAAGTATCTTCATAAAGGAAGAAAAAAATGAGGTAAAGCATCAATTCCCTATCAAGCAATAAGAAAATCTTGAGATGAAGAATATGAACATAGAATATAAAGGAAAAGGTATTGAAAAGCCTATGAATCAAATAATGTCTCCTCTTATAAAGGCTAAATATCAAAATATGAATCTAGAACAAGAAAAGGAAAATACCAGATGTACTCAAGGAATTGAGGTACAAAAAATGATGAAAAGGTCAGTAATCAAGGCCTACCAGTTGATCAAAGCTATGGAATTCCCAAACACTTCTTTGTGGAAATGATTCAGGTCTTGTCATAAATTAAAGATTTTTTTCCTTTCTTGGAAATGATAAGGATGTAAGATCACAGAGAGAAGGCAGTTTTCCTTATCTGGTGCAACTATAGCCTCTAACAATAAGAAAAAGGTAGTTACCCTACTTGAAAATGGTAAGAAAAAGTCAAACAAAATTGAACATGAATAAGTTAACATTGAGACTCCTAAGGTATTTCTTGGTACAACTTTGACAAAGTTCCTTAATCGGGTAGATCCCTTTTATGTCACTTTGCAGATAAATGATAAATTGATCAATAATTGCATGATAGTTTTGAGAGCTTCCACTAATGTTATGCCTTTGGTAGTTATGAAAGAACTAGGACTGCAAATTAGTAAAGAATATGGTAAATCATTTGCTATGGATTCGAGGGAAGTTCTAGTTATGAGAGTCATGAAATATGTACAATTTAGGCTAGCTACCTTTCCTGAGAAGGAATTTATGATGAATTTTATATTATTAGACATCCCACCTTAGTATGGGATGTTATTATCAATAAAATGGTTTACAATAGTTGGAGGAAGCGTGCAATTGGATTTATCATATGTCATGATCCCTATCAATGGCAAGAATGTGTAATTGAATTGAGAAAAAAGGCATGATACTCTTGTGGATGATCTAGAAATAGATGAAAAAGTATGCTTATGTTGAACACCTAGAATACTGAGAGGGGGGTGAATCAGTATTCCTCTAAACCAATTAAACACAACCCATCCAAATAACTAAATAGAAATAATTGCAATGAAGAGTGAAAGCACGAATACAACCACATAATCACATGACACATGAACACCAATATTTTTATGTGGAAAAATCAAAAAGGGAAAAAAAAATGGTGAGGGTTAGCTCACAATATATTATATCTAGATATAAGATATTACAAAGGCTCACTGCTAGGACACACTATCCATAAAAGAGCTCACAAATCACAAAGTAAGTACAAAGTAGGGTTGGAAACAATGCCTATTTGAAGTGATACAATAACATCTACCATATTCCAAATTTTAGCTCCATTGACATACAAAAATATCTTCACATAGTCTACTTATCACTATATCGCACACATGTAGGTGATTCACCATACATGTCACAAATTTTATATGCTCTACCACATTTGAATATCACATCCTTTCACACTTTTCTACACTACTCTTCTTATTCGCCACTCTCTCTCTTTTCTTATAATCTCATTACCACTACTTCTTCAAAGACTCGGTAATGATCTCATATATATACCCACATTAGGTGAAACTTCAATTAGGTCAGCCTAATTGGAAGTAACACACAAAAACTAAGTATGTCATCCTCAAGTATTTCATCCATGCTTCGTGCCTAAATTCAACACTCAATTTACATTAGGATAGCTTGACATGGAACTAAATATAAATCCCACATAAGATAGAGTTTCTCAATTATTCTCTTCAAAACATCAATTGTGTTAGGTTGGCCCAAAATAGACCTAAACATGAAGTCTTCAAGAGCTTATGCAATTACATCAATTGTGCTACCTCAAAACTCAATATCCCATCAAATTATTATTCAATTGACATTCATTAGCTTATCTTCATCATTGCAAGATAAAATAATTATTCATGAAGAAGTGTGAAATCTCCCACACTAGTATACTATTCAGAAGATACTTGTGATATATAGAGCCACAGACTATTATTCATATCCTTCTGGAATCTATACAAAATGACACAAAAACTTGAATGCTTCTTCATTTGATGGATTCAAAATTTTAGTTATGATTTTAGAAGATTACACCAATGTGCGATGAAGTGCAGACACAAAAAACTAATGCACTAAGCCATAATACTAACAAAGAAAAAACTTAGCCAAATTCTTGATAAACCATGCTTTCTGGATCAACTGGTAATGTAAAAAAGTCACAAAAAATACTTCCTTGTTATGCTAGGATGATCATCACAATTTTGACATCAATGAAAACACTGGATCAACCAATGTATGTACACTTCATGCTCATGTTTTCAAACTACATCATCAGTGATAGACTTCCAAACTTCCAACAACTTAATTGATACTATGATCATCATAATGTTGGCGTCAATGAAAACACTGGATCAACCAATGTATGTACACTTCATGCTCATTTTTCCAAACTACATCATCAGTGAAAAACTTCCAAACTTCCAACAACTTCATTGATACTGATATGGATAATTTCAAGGTTGAAGATTCTTCATCTCAAAAGTACAAAGTTGCACCAATGGCTTAAGGAGTGAAAGAACATTTTTAAGAGAATTATCTATGGTTCATGTACTTTGATGGAGCATGTTCAAAAGAAGGAGTAGGTGGGGTGATCATTATATCATCAAAAGGTAAGTCCTAAGAGTACTCATTCTCTCTTAAATTTGAATGCATAAATAATGTTGCAGGATATGAGGAACTATTGTTAGGATTGAATATAGCCATCAAACTTCATATCAATAATTTTGCAAAATATGTGTCTAAACACAAAATACTAAAGCAATATAAGGTTGTTATTTGGGACACCATTAAAATTTTTGATGCATTTTCATAGATTGGATGAAACAGTCAAAAAATGTGATGGAAAATCTTTCCAATATTGCCCTCAGACTGGATGATATAACTTTTGTTGGGATATCAAATGTTAAGGTGAGGATACGACCCTCTATTCCAAACAATATTTTTAACTGCTAGGTATTCAATGATAACCAAAATTTATGTAAATTTCTACAATGTGTAGGTGAATATCATAGCCAGGAGATTGATTTCTAGAGTTTTGTTGAGATAGTTGAAGGAAAGGAAACTATTTTTGGAAATGAAGTCATGTAGTTGAAAATAAATAAAATCCCAAAGGGCTAGAAGCTTTGGAAAGGATATTTAATAATGCTAATAATTATAATGCAAAGCCACCCCCTACATATGAACAAGACCTGGAAGGGATAAATTTGGGGACATATATTGCACCTAGAAAGCTATACATTGGGAAAAAGTTGAGCCCAAAAATTAGAACAATGCTTGTTTCCTTTCATAGGAAACATAAGAATGTGTTTTCTTGGTCTTATGATGATTTGAAGGCATATAGAGAGGACTTATTCTAGCATGAGGTCCCTCTAAAATCAAATTCTAAACCCTTCAAATAAAAAGTAGAGACCAAATAATCCTACACTAGCACCTAAGATGCAACAATAATTAATGAAGCTCGAAAATGGAAGCATCATCAAACCTATCAAATATTCCACTTTGGTTTCTAATCTAGTGCTAGCCAGAAAGAATAATGGAGACATTAGACTGTGTGCAGTCTTTAGAAATTCAAATGTGTCTTCATTAAAGGGCAATTATCCATTACCTAGAACATGGAGGCAATGTTGCAAAAGGTTACTGGTTGTGAGTTGTTGTCCATGATGGATGGCTTATTAGGATACAACCAAGTAAAAGTGAAATATTCAGAGCAATATAATATTGCATTCACTAAACCATGGAGCGCCTATGTCTATGTTAGGATGTCATTTGGGTTTACCAATGTTGGAGCAATATTCTAAATATCAATGCATGTTGCATTATTAGACTTTATTGATATAATAATGGTAGTCCACTAAGACGAATTGATTGATTTCTCTAAAAGGCACAAGATCATTGCATGTATCTTGAGCAAATATTTTTTAGGGCTCTTGAATTTGGAATATCCCTTATCACTGAGAAATATGTATTTGGGGTTACAGAAGGAAAGCTTCTAGGTCACATTGTATAAAAGGAGGGGATAAGGATAGACCCAGAGCATGTTGCAACAATTGAAAGGATTCCCCAACCTAAAACCATTTTAGGCATTCAGTCTTTCTTTGGACAATTGAACTTTGCTAGGAGATTTGTTAAAAAAATTGTTGAATTAACCAAATCTATTTCCAAGATGCTCAAGAAAGGTGAATCTATCTCATGGGGGGAAGATCCAACCAAGGCTTTCCAATATATAAAATAATCAATCAAAAGGGCTCCTATTTTAAAATATCCAAAATTTTCAAATCCTTTACAATTGTTTTCTTTTTCTTATTTTCATACCATAGTTGTCCTGCTACAGAATAATGAATAAGGATATGATCATTCTATTTCTGTCTTTAGAAAATCTCTTCAAGCTATCGAATTTCAGTTGATATGATGGAGAATCAAGCTTATGATCTAGTGAAAGTAGTGAAAAATTTCAAACCTTATTTGGTAGGGGCTAATTTTTTTTACTATGTTCTTAATGTTGTTGTTAAAGACATATTCACTCAACAGGAGGTAACAAGGAAGAGATGTAGATGGATCAAAAATATCCAAGAATTTAATATTGATATTTAGATCACAAATATTATTAGAGGACAAGGATTTTCTAAGCTCATGGTTGAGTCAAATAGTGAGGTCAATCAAGTAAATAGTCTTGAAACAAGCACTCCCTCAATGGACTGCAATCTGTAGGCACAAATATATCCTAGTAGCAATAATTGTTTTCACCAAATGGATTGAAGTTATCCCCACTAGGAAAGACACAAGAAAGCTGTGATGGAATTCATATTGGATAATATTATCACTAGAGTTGGAGTATCGGTTAAATTGATTGATGACAATGCATTGTGTCTCAAATTTGATGAATTCAAAACTTTTTGTCTCTAGTATGGAATAAGTCTCTCTTATTCATATCCTTATCATCCATAGGGAAATGGATAAGAAAAATCAAGAAACAAAAGCTTGATGAAGATCATAAAAGGGATGATGGGAAAAAACAAAAAATCTTGGGACTTAAAGCTTAGACTTGCATTGTGGGTTGATAGACTAACTATTAAAAAGGGCACTAACAAATCTCCTTATGAGCTAGTATATGGGTTGGAAGAAAGATTTCCTATTAGTAATTTTCTACCCATCTACAAATTTTTCCAAGAGAATGATGAAGATATATGTGATGTTATGACAAGTAAGATAAATCAACTCACAAAATTGGATGAAACAAGAAGGTTGACACAATAGAGAAATTTTAAGAAACAACAAGTGAAGTTCTCTTTGATAAAAAGTCAATAGCAAGGAAGTATGAAGTTAATGACATGGGATTATTATGGAATGCAAGATCTCAGGAAAATAAAAAACATGGAAAATTTGATTCCCTTTGGCTTGGACCATATCTGATTTCCAACATCATGGTGTAGACTCTTATTTTTTATAAAGTATGAATGGTGAATTCCTAGAACTACTAGTGCATGAGCAATTCTTGAAACCCTACTTTTCTTAAACTGGGTCTTTTTGTGTGCATAATGTATTATACATGTATTATATTGTATAGTATTTCTTTCTCATCTAATTTTTTCTTTAGTTTTTCTTTTTGAATTTGTTCTTTTCATTATTTTAGAAGTTTTAGATCCTTGCATTGCTCCTCTACTATAAGCATCCCCAACTGGAGCCACTAATAGTGTGTTTTCAAAATTTTAGATGTTTTCCCCTATTTTATGCTCAAAAGTTGTAAAATTCTTGTCATTCTTGCTAGGGTTATGCAAAAAATACTCTTTCTATGTGTTAAGGTAAAAAAAAACCCTAAAAACCCTAGCTACACCTTGCACTTTTGTTCTAATATTTTGTTGACTTGTTTTCCTAGTTTTTGGTGCTTTAAGTTATATGTGAAGCATTTTTACCTCATAAGGTTATCAACCCCCTTTCTTCTTTCCTAGTGACCGCTTGTCTAAATTACTACATGTGCAAATTAAAAAGGCTTAAGTGATTCTATGTTAATGCTTTTAGTGAACCTGTTACCTACCATATGTAATGTTTCCATTAGTTTCCACAAATTTTTGGGCTATATTTTATTAAAGAAAAGGGAGGTTGCAAAATAATGAAAATGTGGCATCTATTCTCTTTCTCATTGGTTTATGCATGTCCACAGGAGCTTGGCTACTAAAGACAAAATGAATGATAATTAGAAAATAGTTGTTAATTTCTAATCCCAAAGATATATGATAGTACATAATAATTTTATGTGGAGATATCCTATGGGTTGTTCTAAAATGATTAAATATAAAAATTTGATAAGGTGCTGGATGAATTCCATCAAGGAATTTGTGTAGAGAATTTTAAGACTAAGACCACTATGCACAAAGTCCTAAGAGAAAGATAATAGCCTAACTTATTCAATGATGTGGCTAGAAGGGTGGGAAAATGTGATGCCTACCAAAGGTTCTTTGGAAAATGGATGTTTACAAGCTCCCTTCCTCTAACACCTATGACGGTTGAAACTCCTTTCTAGTAGTGGGGGATTGATTTCACAGGGAAGATCCAAGAAATATAGCAATGGCTATAGGAAATACTTGTAGCCACTAACTACTTTTCCAAATGGGTTGAGGAAATTCCAACCTATAATTCTAGATCCAAGGTGGTAGTAGACTTCTTATTTATTGACATCATAACCATATTTGGTATACCTAGAAGAATTATTTTAGATAATTCCATACATTTAAAATCACACGATGTTTCAATTATGTGTATTAAGTATGGGATTGATTTGATATAGTCATTCCCTTATCATCCCCAAGGAAATGAATAAGTTGAATCCAACAATAAAAGCCTCGTGAAGATCATTAAAACGAAATTGATTGTGAATAGGAAAATGTGGGATGACAAGCTAAAATATGCATTGTAAGCTAATAAAGTTACTTATAAGAAGATTATTAGTAAGGGCCCATTTAATTTTTTTATGGTTTGGATGGTAAAATGCAAGTCAATTTGAAGTTGCTAGTGTATCAATTGCTATAAGATTTTGGAGGGGAAAATGAAGTCATCTCTCAAAGAATTATGAAACTAACAAAGTTGGATGAGAATATGAGGATTGTACATGGAAAAATCTCATCAAACCAACAAAAAATGAAACATTTATTTGATAAGAAAGAATTGCAAAGAAAATTCTAAATTAGAGACATGGTTCTCATGTGGAAATTCATATCAGGGGATAAAGAGAAATATAAGAAGTTTGATCCTTTTTATCTTGGGCTATATAAAATTATAGAGTATGGTCATAGTGTATATCATCTCAAGGATCTAACATGAAATTAATGATTTTTTCAGTTCATGGCCAATGTTGGCATCTAATTTGATTGTGTCCAATTGTGCTTGAGTTATAGCCCTTATGCATTTAGGTCAGGCCATTTTATTCACCTTAGATATTTTATTTGAGAAATATTTAATAGGGCCCCCCTTGTTAAAGGTTTCCTAAATGTTATTTTATTTCATTCCTCATGTGCCCCTCGTGTGTTAGAGGTTTTCCAAATTCCAAAAAGTCCTAAGTGCAAGATTTTTTATGTTTGATTTCTAAGGTATGTGCAAGTTTTAGTTTCTTCAAAATTTTGAAGGTCCTAGAGTTTCAAAATTTTAGAGTTTTGGAATTATCAATTTTTTTGGTTTCCCCTTATAACACACCTTTTCCTTAATCCCCACTCTTTCCCTTCTTTTTGTTGGATTTTTAAACTTTCCCTTACTATTATTCATTTTTGTAGAACCCCAAACTCTAACACCTTAAATTGAGTTATCTTTTGGAGTCAAACTTGCAAGCACACCTTTAACTTGTTATAATTGGGCATGAGTTATGGCATCTCCTTGATCCTCAACTCCTTGACATTTTATCTTATCTATTTTTTGGAGCTAGACATGTAGAGTTTCCTTTCCCACCTTCCTTTTAGGTAGACATTAAGATTCATTCCCAATCCTAGATTCCTAATCATTTTTACTATGGATTTTTTTAGAGTTAAATTTTAAGCCATCTATTTAACTGCATCCTTATGGCATTGGTTCATTGGAATTCCCAATCCTAAATTCCAAATCTCTTTTCTATAAATATTTTTGAAAATTGGAGATGCAATCTCTACTTCAATAATTTTGGCATGAGTAATGAGACATCCCCAAATATTGAACCTAGATGCTTTATACTATATTATTTTTTATTTCATGAGTTCATCCTTATCCTCTACTCATATGGAACCCCATCATCATGATCCCTTATATCATGGTGCATAACACCAATTCTATAACAAATAATATGTTTATCTTACAAAGATGTTACTTTGACAATATTCATAATTTCCAATCATCTTCCTTTATCCTTCACCTATTTCATACCTCACTCATTCCTTTCACATATTTCCCTTCTCTCACATTCATCCTCTATGCATACATCATGTGCCATCATCATCACAAAAATAATCTTGAGACATCACAATCAAACATGTACACCCATTACATCTAGCATCTCCAATCAACATCAATTAGCATATCAAATTATCTATCTACATCCTACAACCATGGTGTGTACATCACCCTATTCTCATTGTCTCATATGATACATCATCCCCAAGATGAGGTGGATCACCTCCAATCCATTATCCTCACTATTTTTTAGGTGACTAGGATAACTTACCACTATAGCCTCATCCTTTCTACTTTTTATTGTTCTTTGACATAATGCCACTTTTTCTAGTCGCAACACCATATCAAAGATAAGAAAATATAGATACCCCAAATTCAATTCTAATTCTTAGTACTAATTTCCTATAAATTAATTACTCTCGCATTACCATTCTTCATCAATTAATTTGATCAATGTATTCTTCTTTACACCTCTAAAGTTAATTAATTAAATTAGCTCAAAAACTAACCTTATCTCCCAATTCCTTCAAATAATCTATCAATTACTACATGTTTAATTTATTTATTAGGCTAATTAATCCCCTCCTAATATTTTTCTCTAATTTAATAATCCACATCATCACTAATGGACAAAGGACTTTGTCCTTTGAATCCCAATTGTCCAATTCATCAACAAGGATCAAAATCTTGACCTTTCATTTCATTACATGTGTCCTCAACCTATTCCATTTGAGTGCACAAAATCAATTAACTCACTCGTGACTATATCATGCAATTCAATTTCAAAAAAGAGTCAATGCGAAGGTAAGATGTAATGGAGTGGTCATTTTGTTCCATTTTTCTCCAATAATTGCACGCACTTGTTTGAAGAAAGTCTCTTTAGGGTTTTTCTCTTTTGCATTTATGAAGCTCTTCATATTCTCAATCATTGAGTCAATGACATCATGTATCTCTCCAATGTAAGGCTTATCCATGTTAGTATAGTTGATTGTGCTCAAAATGGGCTCTATGAAACTAAGGAGATACTCCACATGATCCCACCATGAGTCATCTAATATCATTTGCTTAATTTTTGTTGCTCTATCAGAGTTGCTTTGCCACTATATAGACCAATTTTGGCTAATCACCATACTAGAAAGTACCACTCTAACTTTCATAGGTCATCTCAAGACGATTGCGTAATCGTCTTAGAGGAAAAATAGTTCTTTGTAACCTATTAAAAATAAAAAATAAAATAATTAAAATTTTTGAGTTGGGGTAAGTCATCTAGAAGGAAATTCTAATGTTTTAGATTTTGGTCATCATAATTATCGTATTGGGTTTGACATAGGGTTTCCTGTCATGGAAAAACTATTAACTAGTCACACCCCAGATTTCAAGAATTGCATGTACCATCCAATAAATGGTTATCTAATAAACCTCACACTTAGAGTTGTAGATTACCAAGTATAGATCTTAGATCTATTCCTCAAGAGACTTTGTTTGAACAACTTGAAGCAACTACTAGTGGTAGATCCAATTTGTCAACTAGACATTATTCTTTGTTAAGAAATTTTCCATGTACTTCTAACAAGCCATACCTGGACTATAATCCAAAAGAATCCATTGGATCATCTACCCATTTCCCATTGTACAGTTAGCCTTATGTAAATCCATATCCCTCTAAATATTATTTAGCTACACTTTCTAATTTGAGTAATAATCTTGAGTTCATGGATAAGCTAGCAAGAAAAGTCAATAAGAAACTAACCTTGGCACCTAAGGAAGAGGAACAATCAGACAATAAAGGAAAAGGGATTAAATTGACCAAAATGGGAGAAAATGGTTGCATGATGAAGGAAAAGCTTCCTATAGTAGGAGCTAAGAAGAAAAGCATCTATAAGTTGGAAATGCAAGGGAAGGAGCAATAAATAGTTGGATATGAAGTTGGTAGATGGAAACCCCAGAAACATTTATGATGGTTAATCCTAATAAAAAGCTATGGGGAAAATATGAGTCAAGACTTCATGTAGATTTGGGTACTAAGCAGCAAAATTTTGAAGCCCAAAGAAATTGGCTATCCCAATGGATGATCTCAGCCTAGGACAATATGGATGACATGGTTGTAGATATAAGAAGTATAGGTAATAATTGTTTGAAAACTCATATTGATCTGAATAATGTTTCTTCTGCACAAAGTAAAATTAGTTCTTCTATTACTAAAATTGAGCAGCATTCTTCTTCTATTATAAATAATCTCTCTAGTGTAAGCTTCCAAGTGAGCCAGGAACAACAAGATGTTAGGACCATGGTAACCAACCAAACTCATCAAGACAATTACCTAACATCTATCTATGAAAATCAAAAGAATCATGAAAACTCTAGAAAGCAAGATGTGGAGGATCAAAAACTACTTATAGATGTGGTAGCCAAAAAGCTAGAGAAAATTTGAATAGTCACAAATAAAATTAAAAAATCACAAACTGGTCGTGATAGTTCTTTGAAGAAGAAAGGAAGGGAAAGGCTCAAGATCAATCAATCCCTAAACAAAAGAAAATAATTGTACAAAGGAGGACTCATACAAGGAAATATGAAAAAGAATAAATCATTGAGTTATCCTCTAAACTACATAAGCTTGTTGCACATGTATCTATGCCCAACATAAAAGAGCGTAGCTTAGCTAACCAAGATGAGAAGGGAAAACTAAGGGATTAGTTACAAGAATTACAAGTAGAAGAACAAGCAAAAACTATATATATGGATGAACTAAGTTATGATAATAAAGAATCAAGATATGAAGAAACATCAGATGTAGATACTTTTGAGATGTTTGTTAGTGATTTAGATAATTCTCAGTTCTCTGTAAATATAGTAGATAACGAGTTTGATGAGGTAGAATTATATTTCTCTGGATATAATCAATTACAAGAAACTAAACCTTGGGAATCCACTAAGAAGCTTGTAGAAATGGGTATTGAAATGAAGGATGTCATTATTGAGAACTCTAAGCTAGAGCAAATGAGACCATTTGCTGCAAGTGGCTATATCTTGAACATTGACAAAATTGTGGATCCCTATGACACTATTTGCACTTGGGAAGATAATCTTGAAAATATGTTTGATAGAAGTGGCTCTTGGAAAGAACCTGCAAAGTTTTGTGTGTTGTCAAATTGCTTTATGGAAAACTCAAAAACTAGTGGAATAATCTACCAGGTGTAGGCAAAAGAACTCCCCTAGATGAAGAACATGACTATGTCAAGCAAAAGGATATGGGGAAAAATGACGTTTTCACTATTGGATTTGAATAATTTAGAATCTTGTTGATTGATATTTTCTATGTAGACACTGCAAACCAAATAACATAAGCCAGTAAAGTTCTCCAGACCATGAAATTAAAGAACTTGGAAAAATTTCCTGCATATAATTTAGTCTTTGAAGCATATATGATTGCAACTAGCAAAATGCATGACCTCACGACTAAACAATACTATCTGAATTCACTACCATGTGGTATAGGTAGATGGGTAGAGGATTATATCATCAAGAAAGAACATAAAACAATTGAGCAATGTACTTTTACTGAGTTTCAAGGATTTATTGGCTACAAACTAGAAAATCGATGTTTATTGGGAGCTTTGCAAGCCAATAAAGAGGAATATAACTACACTTGCAATCTAAAATAATTTTGTGATTTTCCACCAGTTAATCAACTTGTTGATTTTGCACAACTTAAACAGTTTAGAAAGAAAGGTTGTGGAAAGAAATGTAAATTTAGAAAATGCTCCAGTAAAAGGTATGATGGCGAATATACATTCAAAAAGAGTAAACATGGAAAGTATGGTAAAAAGAGGTATAAATTTGTTCCTTTCAAACACAAAATATTCTCAAGACAACCATCAACATACTTGCTTAGAAAGAAAGATAGGAAGGTCCCAAAAGGTGTAAAATGTTTTATCCACAAAGGACCTCATTATGCAATAAATTGTCCTAAAAAAATAAATCATAAAACAAAAATCTATGCTATGTTTGAATATGAAAATCAAGATTCAAACAATAAATAGTAAAGATGTTTCCTTAGATATGAATGATTTGTATGAGTTAATAAAATTTGCTCCAATATCAAGCTATATGTTAAAATTTAAGGATCTCAAAGACAGAGAAAGATACTATGAACGAAAAATATCATCCTCTGACTCAAAATCTTCTGAAGATGAAATTTATTTAGTCTCCTTACTGAAACATACACTAGAAGATGTCAAGTTGAAAATCCACATTGAGAAATCAAAAGATCCTTACAAAACCACAAGGACTAAAGAAGAGAGGAGGAGTGTTGTCAGACAACATTTAGCAAAATTGAAAAAATTGGAGTCAAAAAGGGAAGAACTCGAGAAACAACTGAAACAACAAAAGAAACCCAAGAATGGGTCATCCAAGAAAACTAGGAATAAGGCTACTAGGGAAATTGACCGTGATTACAAAATTCTACCATGGTAGAAGAATAAACCATCTTCTTCAAAACATTCTAAAAAGAGTGATACTTACATTATTGTTATTTTCAAAAAACTTGATTTGATTCTAGCTGATGTAGCCAATCTTAAGTGCTCCCTGAAAACCCAGTAAAAAGAAATCAAAAATATTTCTGCAATAGTAGGAGAACTACAAGAAATTTTATTTAAGGCTAATTAACAAAATTCTACAAAATCATAATATGAGCCAAAAACTCAGCCAGAAGAAACATAAACATAAAGTAGCAATGATAGTGGTAGTTTAATACAAGAAACCACAGACAAGTCTTGTTCTTTGTTACTAGCTAATAATGGAAATTATATCAAAATTAATTTATGTTTTCCTAAATTTAAGAAAATCCCTATGGATGGATTTGTTGATATAGGATCTTCTAGGTCTTTGGCAAAGACTAATGCTATCCCACCTGAATTTTGGAAGCCAAGACCAGATCTCCCTCATAGTTATGTTATTAAAGGAGAATAGATTCACATGAGAAGGTATTTCAAGATGTACATGTGGAAATTATGGGGAAAATGTTTGTAACATACTTCATTGAGTATAATGATCTAGAGGATGATGTTTTGTTAGGTTATCTATTTCTCACTAAGTATGAATGACTTCAATTTTGGAAGCATAAAATTTCTTTGAGACATGAAGATGGTCAAATAGAAATTCCTGCACTTAAGATTGTTAATCATAAGTTTGAGTAGAGTGAGAAAAAGGGGAAAATAGAGCCAGTCAAAGAATTATTAAAATCATCTACAAGCATGTTTGATGAACTCAAGAACATATTTGAGTTTGAATGTTGTAACACGAATCCCTTACAATTCTAGTCACAAGAACATGAGGAATGTGAAATTTAGTTGCGGAACCAACATATTTGATGAGCCCGTCAGAAGTAAAAGAGATGGATGAGCACTTGAATGAATTACTTGAAGGACACTTCATACGTCCCAATAAAAGTCCATTCTCTTGTCCAACATTTTTGGTAAACAAAAGAGCTAAGAGGGAAAGGGGTAAGAAGAGATTTTGCATCAATTACAAACCTCTAAATGATATCATCCTTCCATTTAATTATCCAATTCCTTTCAGTGTTGATCTAATTAGGAGAGCTGCTAATAAGAAAATATTTTCCAGGTTTAATTGCAAATCAAGATTTTGGCAGATAAAGGTGAAAGAATCAGATAGGTATAAAACTACATTTTTAGTCCCTTAGGGGCTCTATGAATGGAATGTCATGCCTTTTGGTCTATGTACAACACTAGCATATTTTCAAAGAAGAATGGATTGGGCACTTAAATATTTAAAATATTTCTATGCAGTTTATATTGATGACATAATCATATTTTTTGATTCGACAACTGATCATTTACAACATTTTGAAGAACTCTTTGCAGCTATAAAAAAGCATAGAATATGCTTATTAGCCAAGAAAATGGTAATTGGAAAAGATCAAATTGATTTCCTAGGATTGCACTTAAATAAAGGACAAATTCAGTTACAACCCCATATTATACAATGAATTCAAGAATTCACCAATATTCTACAAGATAAGAAACAAATCCAAAGGTTTATTGGTTGTCTAAATTATGTATCACCATTTTATAAAGGTCTTGCAAAAGACATAAAGGTGATCCAGGAGCACCTCAAGGAAAAAAAGGATGGATGGTCACTCAAATCCATGGAGGCAGTTTAGAGAATTAAATCAAAATGTCAAAATCAGCCTTCTTTGCAAATTCTAGTTCTTAATTTACCATTAATTCTTTATACTGATGCTTATGATACTACTTGGTTAACTATGCTTATACAGGAAGAAGAAGATGGAAAAAGATATATCTGTGGTTACTAATCTGGAACCTTTATAGAGACAGAATGCAAATACCATATCTTTGAAAAGGAAATACTGGCAGTCAAGAAGGGTATTGAAAAATTCAAAATATTTCTTAAGCCAATGAAATTCACTATTAGAACGGACAACCAAGTGATGAGAAGCCTACTCAAAAAGAAGCCTAATAAGGACATTGCCCATGGAAGGATTGCTAGGTGGTATTTTGAATTTCTAGGTTATGATTTTGAAATAGAATGGATAAAGGGAGAGAATAATCCATTGGTTGATGCACTAACAAGATAGTTTGCAGGATCCATGTATCACGGGATCATCTTCAATGAACCTGAATTTTACAGATCAGATGGTACCCCTATGTTCCATAGGAGAGATGGAGATGGATTCTTCACCACTTTTCCTTACTTACCCAATCATATTGTGGAATTACTTCTTGAATCCTATTTCCTAGATAAATGGTTCAGAGAGTTAAGGCAAACAATTCAGTATTATCATGAACAAGGAATTGTTGATTCAGATGAAGAAAAGGAATTCTTGATACTCTTAGGATTGGAGAATGCTCCATTGAGGCATTAGTGTAGCATATATGGATAGATCCATGTACACATTTGAGGTTTATTTGGAATGAATTGGTCTAAGCAATGTAAGATGAATTTACTTAAAAAATTATAATATGGTTTTATCAGCAGAATAAGTTTTGACCAAGATTCATTTGAAGAATACACAGATTTTCTAGGATCACAATTTAATCCAGATATGAAAGAATTCCTTGAATTTATTAACCCTCAGCTATGGGGCAGAATGATTAGGTGTATGGATAAGTATTTGGTGCATTATCCCAAAACTGGATATGACTTCCCAAGAATTGAATTCTATCCTCTAGAATCCAAATGGCTGTCAAAGGTCAAAATTGAAGACATGGAAATCAAGCTCACGCCTACATCTCTTTCTAGAAGAATTTGGATCGCGCTTATTCACAAGATTATGTGGTCCAATTAGACTATGTTTTCAATCCATGACATGAAGATTGGAATTCTATCTATACACCACTACCTAATGATCTGATGGAACCTATCCCTTTTTTATGCTAGCACATGGGCATGTATTTGTTGTGATGTCACCCACATTAAGACATGACAACATGATGCAACCCTGTCATAAAGAGCAAGATCCTCGTATCCACTTACGAGTGTTAAGTGGGTCCTTATCACTCACGAGTGTCCAAAAAGTGATTGTCTTGTTCTCCACCAAGTTAGTGTTTATGACAGACTACCTAACAACTATCTCCTCCTTGGTGCAATTTGTGTCAGGACACGTGCCACTTTTGTATGGTCAGATTCTAAAATTAATTGTAAAATGCTAAGTTTGAATTACCCACACTCCCCTATAAATAAGGGCAAAGAGGGTCTCTTAGACATTCAAAATTGGTTGGTTGGAGTCTTGAGCATCATAGTGCATAGAGTCCATTAGGACTGGTCTAGCATATTAGACGTATGCTCTCATCCTACATTACGAGTGACCTGGATGATCATAAATCTGTATGCATGTTTAAATGAATCAAGCATATTTTTGTGTTCCTAACTTATTGGTATCAGAGCCTTGTGTTGATTATGCCTAAAGATGTTTCAATCTTGATATTATTCCTGGAACTAGATATGATGAATCATGTGCTCAATGCTTTAATTCCAAAGAGCTTATTATCCCTAAAATCTGTTGTATTTGTGGTCTATTTCTCCTCATCCTTATTTCCATAATCTTGTATATTGTTCATAAGTGAGATAGACACAAAATTCTAAGCCAAAGGTGAACTATTGTTCCCGTATTTGGAATTGAAAATTGCTAAGTAGAATCATGAGTAGTTGTGGACCCGTAGTAAGATAGTAAATCCCATATTGAAGCAGTAGGATAGGCATGGAAGGGTGAGTAGTAAGACAAAAAATGTAGCAGCAAAAGGATCAAAACACACAAGTAAGTTCTAATCTACCTACAATGGCTAGTCAATGGTCTATGAATGCTAGTAGCTCTCTCTCTTCTGTCATACATAACTACTTTGAGGATAAGGAGGAATATGTAGATGAAAAGGGTAATTTAAGTTCCTAGAAGTAAAGATATCATATCTATATCCTCAAAATGGCATTAAGGATAAAACAATGAATTCTATAACACAATATGAAGTAAATATTTTAGTTTTTGGATTTGGAATTTGTCCAGTCTATCTTCTATTTTTGCTACCAGATGATATCAAATGATGGAAATAAAAAGGATTCTTATGTACATTTCTCATATGTTGACATTATTGTTCATCCCCATTTCAACTATGACATTAGAGTTGAATAATTTTGTAGTCTTATTGACACTAGATGTGGGATTTGGGATCAGGCTGTCATCACCTAGTTTAGGGGCCAACTTGTAAAAGCCTCTAATGAATCCAAAGGAGGTGATGGTATATTTTCTATCCATCCCAATTTGACAATCAGTCTTAACGATAAACATGTCTAGTTTGCTTTTTGCTTACTTTTATAGGTTAAAGGTGTTATTGCAACCTAATTCTATCTATGCCACTATTGGTGGACGATGCATATATAGTTTATTAAATACTATGTTCATCACTAATGGATAAAGGACTTTGTTGACCTTTCATTTCCTTACATGTGTCCTCAACCTATTCCATGCTTACACGTATAGCATGCTTGACTCATCCCAATCCTTGCTCACATATCATATCTTAAGGAATCTTATCCCTCTATCTGATATCTTATTATTGAATCATGTCCACTTCATGCTCATACACATGTGAACATTCTTTTCATACATGCCACCTCTAGGTTCACACAAGTGTGAGCATAATTGATCCTCCACCTCATCTTCTAATTTTCTTAAACTTGCTCTCATATCCTCTCATTTCATGATTTAATGAAATATCCTCCATTGATATAGTATCTTACATATTCTTTTGACACTTGTTAAGAGTCTAAGAGTCTCTCCCATGCAAGTTAATCTTGGCCCTTGATCTCACCATTTCATTTTGGCCCTCTATTGTTCATTTGAATTTTTTTTTAAGAGAGGCTCACCTCTCCATATCAAGGAATAAATTTCACACTAACCTTATGATGTCAAATTAAGTAATTTATAAGCTTAAGAGCATCCACATATCACCATCCTTAATCTTAGAGAACATCTAAAACAATTATGGAGGTTTTGATGTTTTGGTTTGGCATACTTTTCATTGTTTTTTTCCTTCATTTGTTCTATCTTGAGTGTGTCTTTACATTTTATTTTTGGGTTTCATCATTGTATTTAACTCATCCTTTTCAGCTCAAATTGAGGATCTATACATTTATTTTTTGCATTGGTTGCTCCCACAACTTAACTTTTATTTGCTATAGGTTTATTCATTAACAATGCCTTGAGACATGAATTAATTATTAGAGTTAATTGTTTAATATATTTAAACATAATTTTCTCAAATCTTTGAATCTAATATAAATCTCAAGTATGATTTCATTCTCTCTCTCTCTCTATATATATATATGTGTGTGTGTGTGTGTGTGTGTGTGTGTGTGTGTGTGTGTGTGTGTGTGTGTGTGTGTGTGTGTGTGTGTGTGTGTGTGACAAAATGCTACTATGGGGTAGCTCAAGCATATCAAAATTATATAAATAGATATTTGAACATGTGTGCCTACTCAGGCTTGTGGGTGTAGAATTTTTTTGAAGCCTCTTGCTAGTTCAAGCATTCGTTCAACCTTGAGTGTGCTATTGTTGTTCACATAGACTTTCTTCAATTACGGCTCCATATCCTTTTTGTAAAGACACTCTTTGTATGTTTCCACTACCTTTGCAAGCTTTTTGTCCTTTTGTGCCTTTTCACATTTGATTGTATTGTAGAACCATTTTGTCTATGCAACCAAGAGGATGCACATTTCACTATATTTATTAATTAATTGAAAATAAATACAGTAAAACATGTATTATGTTGATTGCATAGACGTCGCCCCGTATAACATACTCTTCTTTGGTTTAGAGATAGTTGGGATAACCTCTTGAGTCAAGTTTGCCCTGAGAATACCAACCATTAATTTTCTGATCATATTTCTACCCATTGTGAAAATATCCACTCAATCTCCACCATGAATATGTTCCACTATTAGCTTTTGGATCCCAATGACTTCATTAATCCATTCTCCCACCTCATTGTTTTCAATAATGAAAAGCTTGCAAAATTGCACAGACAACTAACTCCTCTTGCTCACAACGACAAATGCAACTTGATAGTCGGATGTGCTCCATTTTAGAGTCATTCCTTTCCTCTTTTGATACTTGGATGTGCTCAATGGTCAAATGTTCCCAAACAAATTTTTGAATGTTCTCTTCAAGCACCAATTTCTAGTTCCAAAATTGTACTTACTAGTTCCTTTAATCTCCCTATTCATCAAGGTTGCTTGAAATCTTGAAATGGTCAGTTTGGTTGATCGCCAAGTTGGACAAGTTGTCTATAGCCTTGTTAGCTTCCTGATATGTCTATTTAATAGAGTGTTCTTCTAGTTTGTTTAGTAGTGTGTGTACCTAGTCCACCCACATCAATAATATCCATCAGTGAGCCTTCATAGTTGCTATGGAATATACAACATTCATGGATTCCCCTTCTATGTCGATTAGTTTGATTCCCTTGCTCACACATAGATGTAGGTCTTCATAGAGTGTGACGAATTCAACCTCATTATTGGTTCCATTTTGCATTTTGACCACCCCCCCCCAATGAATTATCCCTCTGTCATTCCTACAAATGAACCCAACACCGAAAGTCTCATGTTGTCTCTTGCAGCCCCATCAAAATTAAGTTTTAATCTTCCAGGAGGTGGAAGGGACCATTTTATCATTTTCCTCTTAGTTTTTCTAGGAGCATTGTTGCCACAAAAATTGGTTGGCACTACCAAAAGTGGCCAAGTAGATAAAATATTTTTATCCCAAAGAGGAAAACTCCATCTTTATTTCATATGTGCTCTTTTGTTCTAGAATTTGCTTATTGCAACTTTAATTTTATTGATTAGTGACAGTGTCGAGGAGGTTTTGTTCTTGAAAATTTGGGCATTTCATTCTTTCCATTTCCATATGATTAATGACAAAGAAACAAACCACATACCAAACTATAATGATCATTTATATAGTCTCAACCAACATTGAAAGAATGATGTTAAGATTGATGGGATGGACCATGCCATCATAGTTTTTGTATGAAAAAGGACTAGCATTCAATCATTGAATCACATTGTAGCAACAAATGATCAATGTATTCATCATTTTTATTATGCATTAGGCATTGATGGGGACCCAAGAATCTTACTCATTGTATCCTATCCTCGCTCAGTATTTTGTTATGGAGAGTGACCCATGTAAATGCTCCCAATTTAGGCAAGATGTTGGGACCCCAACAAACATTTGTTGTCTAATTAAGATCTTGTGTGTGTCTCTCATGGATTTCATAGTCAAGCTTTATGGAGTACTTCCTTGACTTGGTACCACTCCAAAAAATGGTGCCATCAACAAAATCATCTTCCTTTTTGAGAGCTCTCTTTCCATGATTTCATAGAATTGGGATGAGGTGTGATTAAAGGGTTTCCAAGAAAATGTCAGGCCACGACATGTATTGGAGATTAGCATGTAATCTCTTACTTTGGCCCCATATCTTTTAGCCATTGTTTGGATGCCCTCTTCCTACATTGGGATATCAACCAACACAAGATACATGTTCCAATATTTGTGCCAAAATGAAGTCGTCACCTCATTGTTACCCTGCACATTAGATGCTCTATTATGATTAGTCTAGATTTCATCATGAAGTTCCAAATTTGTGAGCCGTTTGGGGAATTGGAAATAGTGAGAATTGTTTTTGGTTCATCATTGTCCAAATACTTTGTCCTAAGGATTTTTCTCCAAGTTGAGTATGAATTCTCAAATGCCTTCCATATTAGTTTTTCCCCCAATGCTATATTTTGCTTTTGTATATCTCGAATAGCCACCCCACCAACTTGCTTGCCTTGTTTCACTTTATCCCATTTGATTAATGGGATTCAATTTATTTCATTTGAGCCCTCCCACATAAACCTTTTCTAAATTTTTTTAAACTCTCCTTTTGCTTTGGAAATTAAACCAATGCAGGAAAGCATGTAGATATGGATGGCAGTGAGAATCTCTTTTATCATAGTTATTCTTCTTTCCAAGGTTATACACCATCCTTTCCACGATTTGGATTTACACCTATATTTTTCAAATGCTTCACACTAGATGCTAGATCTAATAGCCCCGTTTAAAAGTGGTATTCCAAGGTATTGGCTTGGAAATGAGTCAATGGTGAAGCTAAAGGTGGTGGAAATTTTGTGTTGAGTGGATCTCTTTGTATTGAAGAAATATATCGATGACTTGTCTCTTGTTTATGGATTGTTTAGAGAATTTTGTATAGTCATGTAGGGTTTCCTTTATAATCTTAATTTTCCCAATAGTTGGTATCCCATATAAGAGGGTATCATCTGCAAATAGTTGGTGGATTAAAGATGAAACAAATTATTGGATATTGAGGCTGCTTTCCATTAACCAACAACAACTTTATAGTTGATACATCTACTCAACACATCTGCCATAATTAAAAATAGAGGGGGAGAGCAGATTGCCTTGCCTATTTCCTCAAGTACTCTCAAAGAAGTTGCATAGAGTTCCAATTATTAAAATGGAATAGCATGGGGTAGATATGCATGCAAAAATCCACTTCATCTATTCTTTTATCAAACTCAAATTTTTCAAGACTTTCATTAGTAATCTCCAATTGAATCTATCATAGGCCTTGCTTATGTCCAACATTAGCAACATGGGTGGTGATAGGGT
Organism: Sequoia sempervirens; assembly: GCA_007258455.2. Classification (NCBI taxonomy): domain Eukaryota; kingdom Viridiplantae; phylum Streptophyta; class Pinopsida; order Cupressales; family Cupressaceae; genus Sequoia; species Sequoia sempervirens. Next base: position 12,393,737 of record VDFB02000001.1, read on the forward strand.
GAGAACGAAGCCTGACTGTTGTGGGGAATTTTGCAAGGATCCACTAGTTTGGCACATCTACGTTGAAGGTGGGTTGGCACTGTTACTGGAAAATTTGGTGGGTCACGATTCGAAGTTATCTGCGTAGTTTGTGAATTCCTAGAAAGAAAGAAGGGTTACCATGGGTGGTATCTCCTTTGAGGTGAATGAGGAGGTGATTTCTCAAGCGACGGGGCTATTGTGTACCGTAAAGAAGTACCCTAAGCACACTAAGGCCCAAGACAATGAAAGCTTGAATGCTTTCTTTGTGGGTAATGAAAAACCTATTTGCAACCAGTCTGGTTTTGAAAGAGAAGCTTTCTTGCGACCTTGGGATCAGGTCTGCCTCACTCTCATGAAGTATGCCACCTTAGAAGGTAGATATAAAACCTACTATTTCTATCATTTTTCTCTTTCTAATCACCCCCGCCATAAAATTCTGTTAAGTTTCCCATTTTTCTTACTTATGGATTTGGAAAGCTTTGTTGAGAAATGCATTGAGTCTACTACCCAAAACCTTGAGGATCCTCCTCCCTTGTCGCTCCACTAGGTCCTCATTTTGAGGCTTATCATTTTCATCTCACGCTCTACCCACCCAAACCCATTTTCATTGTCCCTATAGAGGAAATTGAACCCCCTTGTCAGACCAATATCTCCCCAGTCGAGTCTAAGGGTCCCAAAAGAAAAACCCCTCTGGTGACTATCAAAACCCATAAGCCTAAATAGACCGCCAAGAAGAATAAGGGGAATGCAGGGATTTCCCAGTCTCATGTTCTGGCTGGTCTCTATAAGCTTAAGTCTGCCCCTGCCAAGACTGACAATAAACCTACTACTAAGAAGAAAGTGAAGGATGAGGGGAAGGGTTTGATGGAGTTGTCAGCCACAGAAAATAGAGGAAAGAATGTGGTGGGATGGGATTCCAAGGGGGATACTATGGTCGCTACTACGGTCGAGACTGGGGTTGAAAATACCAACATTAGGAGATCTGGTAGGTTGGAAAAAAATAACAAGAAAGTGCATATTAGTGAAATTGATTCTGATGAGGAGTGGTCTAACAAAAAAGGTAATAGGAATGTGGAGGAGTCTGAGGATGTGGAGGATTTTGTCGAAGGGCCTTGCAACCTCACGAACTTCAACAAAATGCTTAATGAGAACTCAGCTTCCTAGTCCTTAGACCCGCTGGATGTGGAGCGTGCTAATATTGTAAAGACTATGAATAAATGGGAGGAGCTTCGTGTGTTGTAGGAGCGGATGGGGAAGATGGAGAAGAAGTTTAATGGCTTGACCTAGTTCATTGTCAAGTTGGTCTTCTGTGTTACTAGCACCCTCTCTTTTGTGATGAAGGACGAGATGGATAAGAAGATTGTTTAAGAAGGCCCCGAATGGGTTGGGGACGATGTTGTCAATCTCCTCTCTCAAAATTGGGAGAATGCCAGTTAGTCTGTTGTTGTTGCGTGGTATTACTATCGACTGTTAGTCTGTTGTGTTTGTGTTTTTTGGCTAGTTGTTTTTGTTTTTTTGGACTTGATATTTTTTTGGCCCTTGTGGCTCATTGTGTAAAGGGTACAACACCCTGTAAATGTTGCTTATTGTATCAAAAATATTAGCAACATGCTTTTCAAATTTTGTCCTTTGATGGAATGGATTGCTTCATGTGCAATGATAATCCCATCAACTATGTTCCTTCCTAGAATGAAGCCACTTTGTTCCCATGAAATCAGATCATGAAGGACTTTTAAGGCAATTTTCCATCACCTTTGAGATGATTTTGTACATCGTGTTACTTAGTGATATTGGCTTGAAATTTGAAAACCTTGTGCTATCTTCCTTTTTGGGAATCAAAGAAATATTTGTATTATTCAATTATTTGATAATTTTGCTTTATTTTTCATGATTCTTCTACAACCTTATGTATATCTGAATTGATGAAACTCCAACATGCTTGATAAAAGGAGGCCAAAAATCCATATGGGTTGGTGACCTTATCTAGATGCATTTGGAAGAGAGCTGCCCTAACTTCATTGAATAAGACTAGAGAAATCAATGTTTCATTGTTTGTCTTGGTTATGATTGGTGGAATCATTTCCAAGAAACAATTGTGTAGTAACTCAGCCTCACCAACACCACAAAGGATATCATGGAAAAATTTAACCCCTTCCTATTAGATTTCCTCATTTCCTATACAAATCCTTCCATCGTTTGTGGTAATTTGGGAAATCATGTTGTGAATTTTGATTTTCATAGAGTTGTGGAAGAATTTTGTATTAAAATATTCATCCTCCGACCATGTTTCCCATGATTTTGAGTACCGATAACATTCTTCACTTGACAAGATTTCATTATATTTCAACATTAATGTTTTTTCTTTGTTGTATTCATTTTAAGACATGTCCCAAATGCAATTACTTTTTCATTCAAGACTTCTTGGTCTTGTTCAATTATTTATTTCTCCTAGAAAATATTTTTGAAGGTCATTATGTTCCATACTCAGTTTTTCCTTCACATACTGGAGTTCTTATTGAAGATAAACATCTTAGTTCCATTTAGGTTTTGTTGTTCTGCCTACTAAGTTTGCAATGGACCCATAAGATCCTGACTTCTAAGCCACATCTTTTTGAATCGAAATTGACTTTTCAATGGTGGGTGATCTTATTGTATGCATAAATCAATAAGAAAATGGTCAAACATTGAGATAGGTCTAATATTAGAAGTGGGGAGGATTAGATAGCAAAGCCAACTTGCAAACAATAAGAAGCAGTCCAATCTTTCTACTATATACTTGTGAAACCTAAGTGTCAATAATTCTAGGTAAATGAACCATTGGTTGGCACAATATCAATGAGATTGTTTTGATTTATATAATCAACAAAGTCTTTCTAATATCATGACATCTCCCAATTCCACCCATCTTCTCTGATGCATCTATTATGGCATTGGATTCACCACCAACCAGATAATCTTCTTGATCTATCTTGCTAAATTTTGTTGATAATTCATTCCATAGAGATTTTTTATCCACAAGCTTGGAGGGACCATACACATTGAAAATAAAAAAATTCAAATTGGAATATAAACTAATATCTTTGCAAATTTCCAATTGGATTTTGAGTCAATTAGATTTGTAGATACTTTGTCTAGTTTCCACATCAAGTTGAAGCCCCCAGATGCAACCACAACTTCTATGAATATGCCAACCTACCCTTTACAATGTTTCATGAATATATCTACTTCTAATTTGTTTAATTTTTTCTCTTGCAACATCATTATTTTGATCAATTGGTTATTTAGACAGAGCTTGATTATGCACCTATTGTTAGGGGTGTTTAAGCCCCTAACATTCCAGATAAGAATCTTTGTTGTCCTCCAAAGGAGGGTACTACTCCAAGGGAGGGGACTCCTCCCTTGGATCTTAGTAGATAGGACTTGATTGAAGCCCGTTCAATGCAAAAAACATCTTCCAACTTTTTTTATTTGATTTTTCGGCCATGCTTGGAAGCAAAGAGATGGAGATCATAGTTTTAAGTAGTTTGGATGTTGATTGGCGGATCTGTCATGGATCAACTAATGAGGTATAAATAACCTCATGATTATAATAAGCCAAATACCCTTCCTTATTTCTACCAATCACTTTAACCTTGCCAATTGTTTATTTTTAGGATTAATAATTGCTTACTTTTTGTAAAAAGATGTATAATCTTTATTTCCTAAATCGATCGGAATTAGTTGACTAACACTAATATAATGGTGTAGCTTTCAGTCATTGTACAAGACATTATGCATGACCAAGTGGACTTTAAAGTAGACTTCAAACAGTTGAAAATAGAGCGCAGGAAGTCTGGGCGCCAAAAATTCTAGAGTGCATAGTGGAACAAGTCCTTTTAATGCTTTCTATTTAATTTTTGTTTAAAAAATTTATGGATCCTCTCCGACCCTTTTATGTGTTTTATGTTATGGACCTCATTCATTTGGTTAGTTAAAATTTTGTTAAAAGACTTTTTCAATGGTGATCTTGCACCATTTGAAATTTAGGATTTTGTTGCTACAATTTAGTATATATGTGTAATCACCAGAAACAATGAAAGGGTGATACCAATATGTTGTTATGATGTACTTTGAATCATGTCTCTTTGTTACACTTTTTCTGGTATAAATAAAAAAACTTTTCCATTCTTATTCTGAGTTACTAGTTCTGTGTAATGGAATTATCATGGATGGATTCGTTTTGAAGATACAAAAGTACATGTGATATGAGTTAACTATAGAAACACCCGAGAAGCTGGCCACTCAAGGGAAATCTCGTAGAGTAGATAAGTATTTTCATTTTCAATTCTCTTATTTTTATCCTATACATGATAAATGTGGATGGATTTTATTTGTGTGTGTCGAGCTCTATCAATTATTCCTACAGGTTATAGTTCAAGTTTGCAATCTTTTAGTTTTGTTTATTTGAAATTTCAAAGCACCCACTCTGGTTGTCAGTTATAGGTTGTTAAGTTCACTTTATGTTAACAATTAAGTGTTAGCCGTTAGTTGTTTTCATTTAAATTTTACAATTTTACTGCAAGTATTTCTTTTTAGGTAATTTATATGCTTTCTAGTTTAATCATCTTATGCTTTCTAGCTTAACAATTTCATGCTTTCTAGCTTAAACAACTTTATGCCTTCAAGTTTAATTTCTTTCTAGTATAAATTTTGTTTACAATTGCTTCAAGAATTCATAAAACCTAGGAGAGTTAGCCAAGATGTCCCCTATTGCATACAACCTTCGAACACTACCCGATCGACATAATTGATGCATTTTCAACTAAAGTGATAGGACCTCATGATAGCCTATCACCAATCATGTCCAGTTCATCCATTGTTTCTTCATCCTTCGAATCTAAGGTCACTCACATGTTGTTTTCTTGTTTCCCTTTTCTCCATGTATGAGACAATCACTTTTGTTGGGGATTGAATCCTTGTCTGCTTTTCCTTTGAATTCATTTAATTCTAGTCACTCAGATTTGTTGTATGTGGAGTATCAAGCACATGTATAAGGTTTGCATCTTTTGATTTAGGAGTATCCTTTTCAATTTTTTGATTGGAAGTATCAATTGGTACCCACAAGTTCTTTACCAGTGGAGGTGCTCGTTAGCATGATGCTTCAAAATGATCCCTTCTTTTACATCGAAAGCAATAGAATTTAGGATTTTCCACAAACAATTGTTGAAGCCATACCCCAATCGTGGTTCATGATTTGATGGTATCCAAAATTTCATAGATCGATATTATTTTGATTCTAGTGTAAACTAGGGTTTCCTCGTTTTGTAGGTCCACCTCCAAATCCTTCCAATACTATCTATGATTTTTTATAAGCACTCATTTGACCACTATTCAAAGGGAAAATTATACAAATGGATCCAAGTTGGTCCTTGTAGCGGAGATGTTTTTAGAGAGTTAAAGTTTGGTGTCCACTTCTACAAGAACAAGTAGTAGTTGCCAAACTTCTAAGGTTCCCCCTTTAGAATAGTCTCTTTGTTAGCCTCAAATTCAAACACAACCACAAAAAAATCCTTAGGGAGGAAATTTAGTATAGGATAAACTTTCCAATGTGTCGCCACCCAATCGCTAATCACATTTCTTGCCAATTTTTCCCCAATAAATTTGTCAATTATTGTCATTTCAAATAATTCCCTTGCATCACCATCTACAATGGTTGCAAGCTCTACTATGATTTCACAGGGCAATTGAAAGTTATTGCCAAATGCCTAATTTTTAGCCTGTGAATTCCCTTCAATGTCCACACTGCCCTACTCTTCTTTTTCCCTACCTAACACTTTAGTTGCTTTGCTATACTCTTTAATCACCTCTATTTTCGTCTTGATCAAGTACTCAAATATTATTTTTTTAGAGATTATATATATTATATATACACATATATATAATTGAAAATGAAAACAAATCCATCCACATAAGAAAGCTAAATACTAAATTTCCTTCAATTAAAAAAACAAAACAATTTACTAACCTTGATCTATTAATAAAATTGAATTGCTCTTAAAAGAACGAGGAAATCAAATCTTAATACATAAATCCCAACCCAAAGAAAAAGAAATTCAAAATTATAGCCTAAACAAAATTAGCTATTACTTATAGACCAAATAGTCAAAACCTCTAACCAGAATAAAAAATAAATAAAATTTGTATGCGGTTTCCACCCTCTGTATTCAAAGAAAACTGAATGATCACAAACCTCAGTTCATTTCCAGGAAACCCTAACCTATCTTGTAATTCTACCATGAACTCCAAGTTTTCCCGCATACTGTTTGCAATGAAACCATTCCATTTTCGCAATGTGTTCTCAACCCTTGCCATTACCAATGCTCATTCGCAGAGCCTCTTTTCACATTTTGCCTCCTCCAAATTCAACATGTCTGCGGCCGACATCGCTTGGATCTTTAAAGTGGCCCCCAATTTGCAGAAGCTTCAAACCCTAGACAACGTGGAGCAGTTTATTCATATGTTGAACAAATACGGCTGCACTGAACTCCAAATTGCCAAAATAATGAGGATTCGCCCAGATTTTATCAGCTTCAGTCCAGAAAGAAAATTGGAGCCCAAGATCAAACTACTGGAAAGTTTCGGTTTCAAGGGTCAAACTCTGACGAAGCTTTTGACTTCGTGTCCCGGCATATTAGTCTTTGCCCTCGAGAACACACTTCTTCCCAGGATGGAGTTTCTGAAGAATGCATTTCAGTCCGAAGATCTGCTCGTTAAAGCCGCATTAAAAGCACCACGCATTCTCTGTAATAGCCTGGATGATATCCTGAAGCCCTCGGTTGCTCTCTGGGAGGGATGGGGTTTTCGTGGGACGGGCCTCTCCAGATTCTTAATGTTAAATCCACGCGTTTTGTTTGTCACTTCTCTTACGCCTGCGCACGTTGATCTCATTCACAAGATTGGCGCTGACAAAGAAAGTAAAATGTTCAAATATATTGTAAGTGAAGTGGTTGCTAGCCGCATGGAAACGTTAGAGGCCAAGATAGAGAAATTCAAACTCTGTGGGCTCTCGGCTGAGGAAACCTGGCAAGTATTTCGGGCTTGCCCTACAGTTTTTGGTTGCTCCAAGGAAAGTATTAGTGAAAAGATGAACTTTATAGTTAATACTATGGAGTTCCCTGCAAATTATGTAGTGAAGCATCCGCGCGTGTTACGAATCAGTTTGGAAAAGACTTTGAGGCCCAGGTTTCTAGTTTGGCAGAAAATCAAATACATGAATGTTCTCGGCCTTTCCCTTTCGACTGTATTGCAAATGACAGAGGCAAGATTTGTTAGCAGGATTATAAAAGGGCATCCTGAATCTGAAACACTGTTTTCAATTTATGAAAATGCCATCTCTAATTTCCCCAACTGCACAAAGAGCTCAACCAAAAGTTAATTTTGTATTGAGAAAGTAAGAGTGGGAACCCAAAAACAACAACAAATCCAATCTTTAGCAAAAGGGGGGCAGCTCTTCTCATCCAGGCGTTGACTGTGAGTATTTTACATTCCTGGACGCAACATATTCAACAACAGGAGCAATGTCGTTACTCCTACTGCCATGTATTTTGTCTGTAGTTGTTCCTCAAGCAAGGTATGCACGGCAATTGCCAAAATCTTTAAGTGAGCTTCTAATTGCTTTCGTAACAGTCATTCAGTTTGATGTAATTGATGAATTTTGAATTGCTAAAAGTTTTTCTCCATCTGAAAGTTATAAAAAATTTCATCAATATGTTTGTAGTGGGAACTATGCCAGAGCAAGGAGTGAACAGTTACACATAATGTTCAGCAAACAAGTTTTTAGCCCCCAAACTTTTACAAAAGTTGTAATTTTGTGTTTGACGTCGTACCATGTAGAACACACAAGTCAGTTCGGATGTCATTTTAAGTTTTTCAAAGAATATATAAAAATAGGTAAATCAGAACAGTAGGTTCTTGCATTTACAGTGAAAGTTCATCAGCAATTGGACAACATCACAAAACATTATTAGTTGGAAGTCATAATTAATAAACGGGTTTTAACATAGTTTTGGGACTCACACCAAGCATGCCCATTTCAGGCTTGGTCTCAGCAAATAAAAAACTTCATATGAAAATAAATTGGATATTCCAGTTCAGAATAACAGCAATAACAGATGAATCGAAACTGTAAATATTCTCAAAATGCTGGAACAAACTGCAAACTCCTATATATTAATGGACTGATCACCATGTTACACCTAGCAGATAGCTTATTTGAGAAATTGCTCATGATTCAATGAACATGAGATCTTTGATAGATTAAGCACATTACCAAATGCATATTGAAGCTTCTGCTAAACAAATGATACTGAAACTGAAAATTAGTGTTACTAATTTTAACTATCACTTTTTTCAGTGGAATCTGGGCAGGCATTGTTGTGCTTTTACCCAAGTTTCCCTGTCTGGGGAATATCCCCTTCTCATCCCCTATCCGTCAAAATTTTAGTGAACGTCCTCAGGATGTATTGCCATACTGCGGAACATTTCTTGGATATGCCCCTTCTGCAGAGATGTATTGGGAATCTCGTGGCATCCCCAACATCCTTGTGATATCTGGCGACATCAGGATGCCCCTTGTCCGTCACTATACAAGAACCAAAAAAAAGCTTAAAAGAAAAATAAGAAACCATACTGTTGGCTCAGCCTGGAACTTTGTGGGTTTACATAGTTCAACAGACTCTCAAAGTTTCAGTATTAAGTATTCTACAATTTTCACAGTTATTTCCTCTATTTCTATACAGATCATGCAATCTGGATCTTGGCAACTCTCCTATGGCCTTTATACAAGTTTGTAATGCATTATTGCACGCATCTAACAGTGAGCCATTTTCATTTTCTGTTATCAAATAGGTCTTTACATTTTGGCAAACATGGTCTAATTACAGGCTGCTCCAAACCAATCAAACAGTTTTAGACATTGAATCATGTTCCTGATGATAGTTAGGATTCAAGCTCCTTTATGAAACAACCAATCAATTATGTTTTCATGATTATAGTTTAAACCTCTTGTACGCAAGAATTGAACAATGAAATTATGATTGTTTAATTTAGATGGATGGGTGACATTACACATATATCGCTACATTGAATTAAGATGACCAACCGTTGCAAGTAAATTGAATTTGAAGTTATGTCAATGAACTTATTCAGTGTAATTGAAATTGAATTTATATTACTATATATATTGATCAATGCAAGCAAACTCCTGATGGTCCTGGGGAATGCTTAAGGAATGAGGCAGTTATATGAAAATAAATAAATCAGAAAGAAAAATAATATGTGAGAGAGAATTTAGTGTCACGATGCATATACACAATGGACACTCTCAAAGCACATATAATTAAATTACTAAAATGATCAACCATTGTGGGAAAATTGAATATGTATAATAGTGACAAACTATCAAGTATAAATTGGAATTGAATTTTATGTATTGATCAATGCAAGTGAACTCCTTGTGGCACATGGGAGTGCCTAAGAAGTGGGACAATTAAATGAAAATAAAGAAATAAGAAGAAAGAAAACAATGTGTGAGAGAATATCATACACACGGTGGGTGCATTCAACCTTGTTGTAATGCAATCCTTCACAACGGATATTTTAGGGACCTTCATTGAGAGAGATGGCTAATTCCACAATCTCTTGGTTGTAAATACACAATTTATGATGTTAAGAATTGTGCTACCATTCTTCTATAGAATGTTTCATATTGGTGTATGTATTTTGGTTTACTTTAGCAATGTCAATGACTTCCCTCCCCTGCCTTATTAAGTATGACCACCATTCTTTTTTTTAGAATGATATGCATCTGATATATTATGATCCTTGTTAGTTGATATTTTGTTGATTTGGTTGAAATGAATATGGAATAGCAATGCATCTCTCTAAATCAAAATGTGATCGGCACTTGAGTAGTCCACATGAAAATAAATTCCTATAATTTTCTACATTGATTAGTGGTTACTAAATTTGATATGAAAAATGATGACAATTGATATTGTCTTTGGAATCTTGGATAATGAGTAGGCAGAAGACAAGGAGGAGTAAATTACTGCACAATATTATAAGTTATTCAATTGAGTTGACCATATTAAACATTGAAAATAAAATATTACCAGAGACAATAATGGCCAAATCAAAAATAAAAAGATGGCCATGGTTTTTTAATATTTTATGCCATTCCTTTATTTTTTAAAGAAATTATGTCAAAAAAAATTAGCCATGTTTTTTTTGTTATACCATTACTTTTTTCTTTGTAAAAAGAGAGAAAATAATGTTAATGTCCACAAATGACCATAACAGGTAAATGAGATTGTAACAATGCATGGTGCTCAATAAGTGTTGAATGAACAAGAAAAAGAAGAAAATTGGCCCCCAATAACATAAGAGAGTATACCAAAATACAAAAGTACTTGTTAAGTATGCACATGTGATGTCTCCAATCCAACGACTGTAGGAAATGGATGATTTAGCAGACGTGTGCAAGCAGAAATAGAATCAAATTGCCAAATATAGATGCCAACTCCCAGCTGATACAATATCCCAAACCCGTGTAAATCAAATATGCAGCTTCAACTACCATTTCAACCCCTCACCGCTTTGAAGAACCCTCCCATGCATTATTAATTGACTACACAGCAGATCTGACTCTTGTATGTATCAAAATAACCCAGGTGACAACAGAACCATTAATGTTATTCATGAACAACAGCTATAAACAACAATTTTTACGCTCAGATCTAGGAGTTAGAAAGTTGGCTACACTTATATCTTGTATGGATCACCATCAAACAATACTATATATGTAAATCAACTCTTTCAATGCTGATTATTATAGAAATATCAGAATATACCAGTGGACTCCCCTCTTAGCATAAAATTCAGACTTTATTCGTCAATATTAGGAGCTTCAGATATTCAATCAATATTATACCGCACTTGTAATGTGGTTTACAGTTGTACAGGTATCAAAATATCCTCAAGAAAGAATATATCAAAACCAAATATTATTAATAGTAAATGACTATGATCATATTCACAAAAAAGAAAATAGAGGATATAAATATCATAATCGTCGAAGAACATTGAGAATCAATCTAGAAGATGGAGCAACTTAGGGTAAAACATGGAGTATGATTGTTCATCTTCTCCCTCAATCTCATAGCTCCTCCTTCCTCTCCTCTCCTTTTTTGAAGATTGTATCAACAACTTCATTTATGCACACAAAATTAATGTTGTTATTATCTTCATGCATGGTTAGACTATCATTATTCATGACCAATAAATATTCAACTTCATTCTCTGGGCTCATGTTCACAATAATTTTTTAAAGAGAAAATCAATATAGTCAAGTTTGGAGCCGGCTAACTACTAGACAAAAAGCACCTATGTACATACAAAAACGCATGAAAAACATACATAACAACATACATAACAACATACATAACATGACGTAATGTTGTAGTGTGGGGCCCGCCAGACAGGGGATTATGGAGAAAAGCAACGGGAGCAAACGGCCGGCGATGGTTAGGTGAGAGTTAATGATGCCGTTAGCTGGGTTTTCCCACCCGTGGCTGGGGGAAAAAGGCGGGTAGGTTTGCTTTCTCGACAAGTCTCTTTTCTGTGGCGCGGGAAAAGTGGAAGGGAAAGTGACGTGGGCGAAAACAAAGCCTTTTCTGTTTCAAGGAAGAAAGGAGAAAATATTATTTGTTTCCAGTCTGCATGTTGAAAGGGAAAGCTGAAGGTCTGAGTGCATGTGGACGATGACGACTTAGAGGAGAATATCGACCAAATCGAGGTTGTAAGCTGAAGTGTGGAGTGCACGTGGAGGAGTTGGAGGAGAATACTGACGAAATTTGAGCTGAGGGATAATTGGGTTACAGGCAGAGGGCTTTACAAGATTTTTTAATTTGAAATTTGGGAATCACAATGTGGAGTTACTTGAATGTTGTTGTTTAAATGTATGAATGTCTTCAAAATCACAAATTCCATTGTTGTGTTTAAATTTCAGTTGATTGAAAAAAAAAGTGCACAAAATAAATGTGAATGGGAAACATAGTGTTGGGTTTCAGTTATTTGAATCTCCTTGTTTAAATGTAATGGGTTGACTCTTGGTGGGTTGCTTGGTTCTTAACACCCACAATTTTGCAACATGGAATGTTACAAAATAGTATGAATGTCTTCAAATTCACACATTCCATTGTGTTTTAATTTCAGTCAATTGAAAAAAAAAAGTGCACAAAATAATTGTGAATGGAAAACACAGTGTTGGGTTTCAATTATTTAAATCTCTTTGTTTAAATGTAAAGGGTTATTTCATGGTGGGTTGCTTCTTTCTTAACACCCACGATTTTGCAACATGGAATGTTACAAAATAGTATGAATGTCTTTGAATTCATACATTCCATTGTGTTTTAATTTCAGTTGATTGAAAAAAAAAGTGCACAAAATAATTGTGAATGAGAAACACAGTGTTGGGTTTCAGTTATTTGAATCTCTTTGTGTAAATGTAAAGGGTTGTCTCATGGTGGGTTGCTTGCTTCTTAACACCCACGATTTTGCAACATGGAATGTTCCAAAACAGTATGAATGTCTTTGAATTCGCACATTCCATTGTTGTGTTTTAATTTCAGTCGATTGAAAATAAAAGTGCACAAAATAATTGTGAATGGGAAACACAGTGTTGGGTTTCAATTATTTGAATCTCTTTGTTTATATGTAAAGGGTTGTCTCATGGTGAGTTGTTTGCTTCTTAACACCCACGGTTTTGCAACATGGAATGTTACAAAACAATATGAATGTCTTTGAATTCACACATTCCATTGTTGTGTTTTAATTTTAGTCGATTGAAAAAAAAAGTGCACAAAATAATTGTGAATGGGAAACACAATGCTGGGTTTCAATTATTTGAATCTCCTTGTTTAAATGTAAAGGTTGTCTCATGGTGGGTTGTTTGCTTTTTAACACCCACAGTTTTGCAACATGGAATGTTACAAAACAGTATGAATGTCTTTGAATTCACACATTTCATTGTTGTGTTTTAATTTCGGTGGATTGAAAAAAAAAGTGCACAAAATAATTGTGAATGGGAAACACAGTGCTGGGTTTCAGTTATTTGAATCTTCTTGTTTAAATGTAAAGGGTTGTATCATGGTGGGTTGCTTGCTTCATAACACCCATGGTTTTGCAACGTGGAATGTTAAAAAATAATATGAATGTCTTCGAATTCACACATTCTATTGTTGTGTTTAAATTCCGGTTGATTGAAAAAAAAATGCACAAAATAATTGTAAATGGGAAACACAGTGCTGGGTTTCAGTTATTTAAATCTCTCTGTTTGAATGTAAAGGGTTGTTTGATGGTGGGTTGTTTGCTTCTTAACACCCATGGTTTTGAAACATGGAATGTTACAAAACAGTATGAATGTGTTCTAAATCGCATTCAATTGTTGTGTTTTTATTTTGCACCATTAAAAAAAAAAAAAGTTGCACAAAATAATTTCAATTAGGAAAACACAGTGTTGGGTTCTAGTTATTTGAATCTCCCTATTCAAATGTAAAAAATTGCCTCTCAGTTGGTTGCTTGTTTCTTAACACCCACGGTTACGCAAAAAATAATTGTAAATGGGAAACACAGTGTTGGGTTTCAGTGATTTTAATCTCCTTGTTTAAATGTAAAGGGTTGTCGCATGCTAGGTTGCTTGCTTCTTAACACCCACGGTTATGCAACATGGAATGTTACAAAACAGTATGAATGTCTTCCAAATCACACATTTCATTGTTGTGTTTAAATTTCAGTCGATTGAAAAAAAAAGTGCACAAAATAATTGTAAATAGGAAAACACAGTGTTGAGTTTCAGTTATTTGAATCTCCCTCTTCAAATATAAAGGGTTGTCTCATGGTGGGCTGCTTGCTTTCTAACACCCACGGTTTTGCAACATGGAATGTTACAAAACAAAATGAATGTCTTACAAATCACACATTCAATTGTTGTATATTAATTTTGCACCATTGAAAAAAATAGTTGCACAAAATAATTGCAATTGGGAAAACACAGTGTTGGGTTTCAGTGATTTGAATCTCTATGTTCAAGTATAGAGGGTTTTGTCATGGTGTGTTGCTTAATTCTGAACACCTACGGTTTTGTAACATGAAATATTACAAGACAATATGAATGTCTTCAAAATCACACATTTCATTGTTGTGTTTAAATTTCACACAATTGGAAAAAAAAGTGTTGAAAACAATTGTAAATGGAAAACATAGTGTTGAGTTTCAGTTATTTGAATTTCCTTGTTTAAATGTCAAGGGTCGTGTCATCGTGGGTTGCTTGCTTCTTAACATGCGGGTTTTGCAACATGAAATATTACAAAACCGTATGAATGTGTTTAAAATCACGCATTCCATTGTTGTGTTTAAATTTCACTAGATTGAAAAAAAAAGTGCACAAAATAATTGTAAATGGGAAACACAGTGTTCGGTTTCAGTAATTTGAATCTCTGTGTTTAAATGTAAAGGGTTGTCTCATGTTGGGTTGCTTGTTCCTTAACACTTGTGGTTTTGCAACTTGGAATGTTACAAAACCATATGAATGTTTTCCAAATCACACATTCCATTGTGTTTTAATTTTGCTCCATAAAAAAAAAAAAAGTTGCACAAAATAATTGCAATTGGGAAAACACAGTGTTGGGTTTCAGTTATTTGAATCTCCTTGTTCAAATGTAAAGGGTTGTCTCATGGTGGGTGGCTTGATTCTTAAGACCCACGGTTTTGCAACATGGAATGTTACAAGATAGTATGAATGTCTTCGAAATCACACATTTCATTGTTCTGTTGAACTTTCGCATGATTGAAAAAATTAAAAGCGAAAAATAATTGTGATTTGGAAAACACAGTGTTGGGTTTCAGTTATTTGAATATTCTTGTTTAAATGTCAAGGGTCGTGTCATGGTGGGTTGGTTACTTCTTAACACCTACGGTTTTGCAGCATGGAATGTTACAAGACAGTATGAATGTCTTTAAAATCACGCATTCCATTGTTGTGTTTTAATTTCACTTGATTGAAAAAAAAAAGTGTACAAAATAATTGTAAATGGGAAATACAGTGTTGGGTTTCATTCCATTGTTGTGTTGAACTTTCACATGATTGAAAAAATCAAGTGCAAAAAATAATTGTGATTTGGAAAACATAGTGTTGGGTTTTAGTTATTTGAATTTCCTTGTTGAAATGTAACTGGTTGTCTCATGGTGGGTTGTTTGCTTCTTAACACCCACGGTTTTGCGACATGGAATGTTACAAGACAGTATGAATGTCTTCAAAATCACACATTCCATTGTTATGTTTTAATTTTTGCATGATTAAAAAAAAAAGGTGCACAAAATAATTGTAATTTGGAAAACACAGTGTTGGGTTTTAGTTATTTGATTTTTTTGTTGAAATGTCAAGGGTCGTATCATGGTGGGTTGGTTGTTTGTTAACACCTATGGTTTTGAAACATGGAATATTACAAAGCCATATGAATGTTTTCTAAATCACACATTCCATTGTTGTGTTTAACTTTTGCATTATTGAAAAAATCAAATGCAAAAAAGAAATGTGATTTGGAAAACACATTGTTGAGTTTCAATTATTTCAATGTCTTTGTTTAAATGTCAAGGGTTGTTTGTTTCTTAACACCTACGGTTTTGGAACATGGAATGTTAGAAAACCGTATGAATGTCTTTGAATCACACATTCCATTGTTGCGTTTGAATTTCGCGTGCTTGAAAGAAAAGTGCACAAAATAATTATGATTTGGAAAACACAGTGTTGGGTTGCAGTTATTTGAATCTCCTTTAAATGTGAAGGGTTGTGTGATGGTGGGTTGCTTGCTTCTTAACACCCACGGTTTTGCAACATGGAATGCTACAAAACCATATGAATGTCTTCCAAATCACACATTTCATTGTTGTGTTTAAATCTTGCACTATTGAGAAAAAAAGTTGCACAAATAATTGCAATTGGGAAAACACAGTGTTGGGTTTTAGTTATTTGAATCTCCTTGTTTAAATTTAAAGGGTTGTCTCATGGTGGGTGGCTTGATTTATAACACCCACAGTTTTGCAACATGGAATATTATAAGACAATATGAATGTCTTTGAAATCACAAATTCCATTGTTGTGTTTTAATTTTTGCATGATTGTAAAAATAGTGCACAAAATATTTGTAATTCGGAAAACATAGTGTTGAGTTTCAGTTATAAGTACATTTTATTTGTACGTTTGGAGCAGTTGCTTCCTTATCAGCCCTTAGGACAGTAACGTCCATTTTTTGGATAGAGTTTTGAATGTCTTCAATACTTGTCTGTAGCTTTGCAGCCGCTCTTTGGTTAGCTTGGAGAGTGTCTTTCTCATTAGAGAATGCAGAGGTTTTTTGTTTGATAAGTTATTTACAAAACTTGTCTACCATTTCACACATGGCTTTCATGTCTCCAGGCAACTGTTTCTCTTTTTTTTGGAATGAAATCCTTTTCTTGTTTACACAATACAAATGTAATGAAAGGAACATCTTTAAAATATAAAACAAGTCACAACTAGACTAGAAATTGTGTTTGAACTTTCTCTAATTAATAAACTATAGGCATGTTGGAAAACACTGTGGGTTGTACTTTCGATATGTTTGCTTGCTGTAAGCTGAAGGGTGGAATTTTTTACTTTTGTGCTTGATGTTCTTTTGCTAGTCATGTTTAGTTTTATGTTCACAAATGTTTGACTTCATTGACTAATTTTTTTATCACCAGATGCAATGATCGTGTTTTTTTCTTTTCAATTGTTGGCAGCCATAGAAGTAATTACATGTTATTATTCACGTTAGGCTTATAGGCTACATAAAAAGTTGCAGGTTGGACTTCCCATCTGGTTGTTCAACCTGCACTTTTTTAGTTCATGCATTGTCATATACACTTTTGTTGGTCATGTTAACTCACCCCATATGGAAGGGTCGATATCACAACATGCATGCTCAGGTAAAACAGGTTTGTACACCCCATTTACTATAACATCTTATTCTTCTTTCACGTGAGGTTGTGATTTTTTATGTGGTCTTTATGTCCGCTTCGAGGTTCCAGTAGACACTATGTTTTCCAGCATGCATTGGTTGACATCATGGTTGATAGGAAAATTTGCACATGTATGACTTTCTTGATTCACTCCATTACTGATTCATGATTTTGTCAACAGATGCCAAAAACTTTTTATTCTTTTGGCATTGTTGGCACCAATTAATGCACATTTATTTACATATAAGGTTCTAAAAGGTTTTGGTTGCCCTCTAACCTTTCCTCTCCATTAACACATACACATGCACCACAACCAAGGTATCTTCCCTAATACATTCGTTCTTGGAACTGTAGAATTAATTACATAGTGTTATGCACATTACACTCATATGCCACATACAAAGTTGCAGGTTGAACCACTCATCGTGTGGTTCAACCTTCACTTCTTTTTTTCATGAATTTCTAGATGCACCTTTGTTGCACATGTTAATACCCCCTAAACGGAAGGCTAAATATCACAACATGCCTCCTTAGGTAAGAGAGGTTTGTACACCCCATATTCTCTGAAATATTTGTTATATTTAAATGCAGGATTGTGGTCTTTATGTCAGCGTGGAGGTTCATCTACACGCTATTTTTTCCAACCTACATTCGCTTACATCATGGTTGATAGAAAATTTTACACCTTTATACCTTTCCTCATACACTCCATTACTGATTCATCTTTTTTTCAACAGATGCAAGAAACATGTTATCATTGTGGTGTTGCTTGCAGCAATGGATGCAATTATTCTTTTTACATACAAGGTTGTCATCAAAGGTTTTGCTTGCCCTCTAACCCTTCCTCTCCTTTAACACTTACACACACAACACAACCAACGTATATTCCCATGATAATACATCTCTTGTTTCCATTGTATAATTACTTACATACTGTGATGCATGTTACACTCCTACGCCACATATGAAGTTCTACGTTGAACTACTGAACGTGTGGTTCAACCTTCACTTGTTTACTTTGTTAATTGCTAGAAGTGCTTTTTCTCCTCATGTTAAATCATGTGAAATGGAAGGTTGAATATCACAACATGCTTCCTCAGGTAAAAGAAGTTTGTACACCCCATATTCTCTAAAATATTTGTTATATTTACATGTGGGGTTGCGGTCTTCATGTCAGCGTGGAGGTTCATCTAGTACACACTATGTTTTCCAACTTGCATTCGCTTACATCATGGTTCATAGAAAATTTTACACCTTTATACCTTTCCTCATACACTTCATTACTAATTCATCTTTTTTTCAACAGATGCAAGAAACATGTTATCATTTTGGCGTTGCTCGCAGCAATGGATGCACTTATTCTTTTTACATACAAGGTTGTCATCAAAGGTTTTGCTTTCCCTCTACCTCTTCCTCTCCTTTAACACTTACACACGCAACACAACCAACATATCTTCCCACGATAATACATCTGTTGTTGCTATTGTATAAGTAATTGCATATTGTGATGCATGTTACACTCCTACACCACATATGAAGTTTTTGGTTGAACCACTAATTGTGTGGTTCAACCTTCACTTGTTTATTTCGTTAATTGCTAGATGTGCTTTTGCTCCTCATGTTAAGTCATGTGAAATGGAAGGCTGAATATCACAACATGCCTCCTCAGGTAAAAAAGGTTTGTACACCCCATACTCTTTGAAATCTTTGTTATATTTACTTGTGGGGTTGCGGTCTTTATGTTAGCGTGGAGGCTCGTCTACACACTGTGTTTTCCAACCTGCAATCACTTACATCATGGTTCATAGAAAATTTTGCAGTTTTATACCTTTCCTCATACTCTCCATTACTAATTCATTTTTTTTCAATAGATGCAAGAAACATGTTATCATTTTGGCATTGCTCGCAACAATGGATGCACTTTTTTTAATTTTCTCTTCCATACCAAGATGTCATCAAAGGTTTTTCTTGCCATTTTTTGTTGTCCTTGTCTATGTCCACCTGCACGTTGAGATGGACTATCTGATTTCTAGCATGCGTTTGTGTTATATTTTATGTGTAGCTTGATTGAATCTATCACCTTTAATTTTCCTCGGTTGAAACCGACAACCTCATATTGGTTTCACGCAGGTGACAGCTATGCAAGCATATTTTATCTATGTTTAATGAATGGTTTATTTCTTTTTCTTCACACAATCCACACTAATGTTAACTATTCTTCCAATTATGTCATTTCCTAGAATGGGGAGAGGTTTGAAATGGAAGAAGCAAGACAAATTGCAGGTGCAAGATGTACAAAATGGAGGCTCTCCTTTTTCGTCTTCCGATTTGGAATGGGTTGAGGATAAGGTTCTTGAACTTGTTGCAGCAATTTCTCTTACGAGACTTGATCATTTCATTTGCGGTGAAATGTTCGTTGAAGGTTTCGAAACCAAATTTGTGTACAAGAAAACAAGAGAACCTACCGCCTCTTGTCCCATTGACGACAAAACTTATGGAAAAACAATTTCCTATCAAAGGTTTGTATCTTTCAACATTCATTTCTATGGTCGAATGATATTTTACTCTCCTTGGTTCAACATGATGAGATGATCCCTTTCTCACAGCTACTAGTGTCAATACGGTCCTCAAGACAACAGAGGCCAACCTCCACCAGAGAAGAAACCACATAAGATGTTTATACAAATGTGAGATTGTCAATACCACTTCATGGTGAAGGTTATGAATGGAAAACCCGATGTTGCCTATATTATCTACAAAGAAATGTTCCACATTGATAAAAATAGTCAATTTTTCCATGGCATTCACGACATAAGTGGAGAGAAGCGTTCTATGTTTGCCACTAATCTATCTGCAGAGTGCAAAAGCTATATTGAAATCCTTTTGCTCATGGACGTTAGTGTCAATGTAATAATGGATAGACACATCAACAATCCTATGTTATGTGGCATGATGTCCAAGAGAGATCAATTCCTTACAAGAAAGGATGTAATGAATGCTTGGCGAAAGGTGCGTTCTACTCACACACAGAAACACAAAGTTGATTCGACAAGTATGCTAATGTGGAGTGGACAGGACTTTGACAACTTCTACTTTCAACGGCCTGATGGGAACAATACACCTTTTGTTATCGGGGTTTAGACTCCATGGATGTTGGATAGGATGGTTAGTTGCTCACACAATTCAGTCATCTCGATGGATTCCACGTTTGCAACTAACAAATATGGGGTGAGGCCTTACAAACATTGACAAATAGTTCATGTTTTCAATGATCTTGCTAGCTGTAAACTTCACAATGCTCACGCTAAGTTGTTTTGTCTACAGTATCCATTGTATAATGTCATTTTCGACGAGCAACAGAGTGGTGTGCCGATTGCATGGGTAGTCTCCTCACGAAACAAGATTGAGGACATCTCTGCATGGCTATGCGTATTGCACGGCCGTGGAAGAAGAGCCAAGCCTGACTAGAGAATCAATGCATTTTTGACCGATGATGCGTCTGCAGAAATCCAAGCCATACAGTATGTGCATCCCTTTCTTCATTTGTGTACCTTTATCATTTGCTATTCATTTTCAATGCCACTTTCTCATGCAGTCGAGCGGTAAACAATATCGTTTGTATTGTCTACTAGGGTTGTCTTTCAATGTCATGTGCTTCTATGCCTCTAGCATGTCAAAGGGGCTTGGCTAAAGAATGTATATAAGTATGCAGCCTAGGAAAGGGAAATGGACATCTTCCGCAGTCTTAGCTTGATCATGATGGCAATCAGTGACACTGAAGATTGCGTCACTCAGCTATTGAACTCTTTCTTTTAGGAGTTCAATGACCAGCCTCGATTCTTAGAGTACTTCAACAAGACCTAGTGCAAAGGAGAAGGTTGAATTGGTTAGTTGACAATTTTCGTCACCTCGCAGGATTCACACCATTCAAATTCTTTGATGTCACCTCTAATACGTTGTGGTTTACTTGACTATTAGATTTTTTTTCTCAGCCATGTGGGCAAAAAATTGCAAATTATCCCCACATGCCAACCAGGATACGAATGCAACCATTGAGTCATACCATTGTGCACTCAAAACTCGGTACTTGTGTGATCATTCAAAAAAATGCAATAGGAGAATAAACAATTTGTATTACACACTTGTGTATAAAATGGAACCATTCTATAGGAAAAAGGAAAAGTTGTAGCATTATGGTTTTTTGACGAACCAAAAGCGTTTAAATATGCGATCTAGTGTGGAGTGGGTGAAGGCAATTCTGAACGATGGTTGTATTCCTGATGAAACAGATCCTGGATGGTACTAGGTGAAAAGTCAAAGTAGGTCAATGCACTACATTTTTTCAAAATTTGGGGAGCACCTTTTTGTTTGTGACTGCCCTTGGAGTTTGCAAGGGAACACTTGCAAACATGTCCTCAAGGTTGCTGACTTGATTAAAAGACCATCTGTCATTGAAGGGGTGGTCCACGGTGAGTGAAGTTCAATTCGAATTGTGTTACTTTATGGGAGTCATTTGTGTTTTGCATTTTCTACTGCCTAATACAAAAAAAAATTGTGTCGTCATTTAGATGGGGGTGGTCAACTAATTCATGTAGGGATAGATTTGAACAAGACATTGTCATAGGGGGTCATAGAAGAAAACAATCCTAATGTTCTAACCCCTACTCAAGCTCCTTCTATGACTCATGTATATGATGAACATGTGGTGACAATGTCTCTTTGGAATGACACAAATGAACTCTTGAACAAAGTGATGCATACACTGCCACAATCTCTACAACAGGTGCAATCATACGCATAATGCATGGACAAGTTTCTAGAGGACCTACGACAATCAAATGCATTTCCATTTAATTCATTTTGGATCCTGATCAAGTTGCAACTACCACCATTTGCATGCATCCATGGTTTAGTGCAAGTAGGGTTCATTGTTGATGTCCAACCCAGCGTACAAAGCATTCCACACAACAGTCAGATCACCAAACCCCTCTGGATGACTCCTTTCCGTTGTCCACGAACAATAGTTTTAATCTGAATGTCAATATGCAATGTGAGACTTCAGGCGCAATTGCTATGGATGTGGCAGAGGATACAACATCTAATACAGGTGACTATGAGAAAACCCATTTCAATTTATATATTGTAATAGGAAATGCTATTGCAGATTTCTTTTTTCCAATATGTGCTTGTACCACGTCATAAGCTTTCTGATTTCTTTTTTGGCCTTTTTTGTTCACTTCAGCATTCCAATATGGGGAAAGGAGTCCTTGCCGGCGACTGTCTTTCGCGAGTGTAAACCGAATGGAAGGTATGGTTCAAATTTAATAACTTTGCTTACATAAGTCCAATTTTTGGTATGACGTTATGCAATATCATGATTCCTTATAAAAATTTGGCTATGGTGACAGGTTGATGTTGGCCAACATGCCTTCACTTTGCTGCTTCTTCAAGTCTTACTAAGGATTGCACAAGCATAGTTCAATTAACCTGTATCTATAGGTAAGCATATTTATTTTGTTTACTTAGTTCAGTGGGTGGGAAATTCATTCAAGGTATTTAGAAGAGGTTGAATGAAATTTAGAAGTGTAAAGAGCAAGAATTTCAAAATATGCTTGTGAACCCTTAACAAGGGGTTTTGAGAGTCTTGTGAGGTTTTAGACCTCCATCCCACCGATGTAGGTTTAGAGGAACGGTGGGATAGATTGTAATGGGTGTAATTTAAGAAATGTATTTGTTGAATCATGCAGGGGAAGCAAACCATTCAATGTTTGCTTGCTGATCTTTAGAAAATACAGAAGTTTTGCAATGAAAAAGGATGTGTACAAGTTGGTAATTAAGGAAAGTGCATTCAATGGGGCTGAAACTTTGTTCCTAAAGCATGGAAAGACATTTCTAAACATGTTTCATATAGTGGCAAAGCATGGGAAGGTTTGGAATACAGTATTTTATTAAACCCTCATTTGTTAGAGCTTCTTTTGTTAAGCCTCTTCAAACACTCTTCAAACACAACTAATTAAGCCTGCAAAAACTTAATCACCTTAAACTTTGTTGCCCCCAAGTTTGATAGACATTCACTTACTAAACCCACCATATTTCACCTAAAAGTTGCCTTATGAAAGATGTGCGATGCAATGGATGTAATCAGCAATGTGATCTTTGTGGCTCGAGGAATGATTATGATAGGTTAGGTTTTGTTGCTGGGATGATGGTTTTCTGAAGGGAGAAAGGAATTAGGCGGTTTGAGTTGTTGTCCTTGTAGATTGTGACTGGAAAAGAGCATGACAAGTGAGGTTTAAGGTTAGGGTTTCATCAAAAAGGTGAGGGTAGTGATATCCCTTTGTTCTTTTAAGCATGTACAGGCCTCAATAAAGGTGTTTGAGTTGGTTTGAAGGTTTCAGAAAGAGTGGAATATAGTTTTCCAAGTTACCCTCATGTCAATGGCTTGAAACAAGGGTTTCATGAATAGGCGTTTGGGAAAGACAGTCTCTGCAAACCAAGGGTGGATTTGGTGGTTTTAAGGGTTGGTTGTATGATTAGAGTAGTGTCTTTGTAAATTTGGCACAATTGGCCTTTTGGACAACATTATTTCTTGTTTTTGTGCAAGTTCCAAAAGAGTCGTATGTGGGTTTCAAGTATGTTGAGGGGGACTGAAATGGGTCTCTAGAATGATTATTTCCAAGGGTTGTTAAGAGTTTGAGATAGTTAAGTTGAAAAATTTGAGTGTTTTGTTGAAGGTAAGGGTTGTCATAAAACAAGAAGGTGAACTTCAAAACATTGTTCTGTTACAGTCTATTTAAACGAAGAAGTGAGTCGCAACCCAGTGTGTTTTCCATCATGCAACTGTTATGTGCATTTTGTGTTTGAAACATATGAAGACATATTGAAATAGAATGTTTGGTGAAAGTAAGGGTTGCCACAAAACAAGAAGCTAAACTTGAAAACATTGTTTTCTTACAGTCTGTAGAAAATAAAAATGTGAGTCACAACCCACTGTGTTTTCCATCCTGAAACTGTGATGTGTATTTTGTGTTCGTAACATATGAAAAGATATTGAAATGGAGTTTTTTCCTAAAAGTAAGGGTTGTCGTAAAACAAGAAGGTGAACTTCAAAACATTGTTTTGTTACAGTCTGCATAAAATCAGAAGTGAGTCACACCCCAGTGTGTTTTCCACCATAAAATTGTTATGTGCATTTTCTGTTTGAAACATATGAACATATATTCAAATGGAATGTTTGGTGAAAGTAAGGGTTGCCATAGAAGAAGGTGAACTTGAAAACACTGTTTTGTTATGGTCTGCATAAAATAGTGAGTCATAACCCACTATATTTTCCATCATGCAATTGTTATGTGCATCTTCTATTGGAAACCTATGAACAAACAATCAAATGGAATGTTTGTTGAAAGTAAGGGTTGTCATGTATCAGCATCTTGTTTTTAGCAACTATTTTGTGTGTTTCTAATTAGATAATGTTGTTGTATGTGTTGAAATTTTCATTCTCTTTCCTTTCAAGCATTGTTCTTCCTATTGTTTGACTCGTGCATTTCCATATGCCCATTGGAGATACTGGACGTGCTGCCTCATTCAGTTTGAAACAATAGGTACAATCTCTTTAGTGCTAACATTATCTATATCTTCCACTTTCCTCACTTATTTTTCACTGTTTCCATTTCATTGACAATGTCTTTCTAATTAGAGAATGCAGGTGTAGCTTCTGAAAAAGTTGTTTTGTCTTTCATTTTAGGCATTTTAGTACATGTTGCTGCAGTTCTATAGAATATGTCCCACAGTTCTCAAGCATGGGTGGCTAGTTGGTTGACCAACTACCACCTGTATCTTCCATGCAATATTCTTCCTTGAATTGAGGAATTGAGCCTCCCATACAGGTTGCGGGAAAAGATGTTAAGGAGAATTAATCGAGAAGGGCCAAACCGCACAGATTTGCACTATGATAATTATGCTCACTTCTTCAACAACGTCTTCGGTGTATGGGCACATATGGGCATGGACGTTCAATATTACAATCTACAAATAGAGATTGTCAATTTATGTGATTGGCCAATGTCTCTTTACCGAGAAATTCGAGACCTTTTCCTAGCTAGATGCATCTGGAAGGTGTGCATTAGACCAACAGTTATCATACGCAAGCAGAATCTTACGGACCAGCTAAGCATGAGGTTTATGAGATTTCTCAAGGGGAAATCTCTAATTAGCAATCAGATAGGTCATGTGGAGGAATGGTTGTTGGCCATGTTCAAATTCGACCACATTGTCAGGTTTGAGATCCACCATGTTAGGCCCTCCTTCAGGCTGCTACATGAGAATTACTGGGTGTCAACATTGTATGTTGTCAAATCTACCTTGACAATCAGAGTGCGGAAAATGCTAAGAATGCAGAGATTATACATGTTTGTAAATGGTTGACATATTTCTTAGTGTTAGCAGTATTAAATTTGGATTGCAATTTTCTTCAGATTCTATAATATTGACTCAAAATGTTTTTACATTTCAATGTGCGATCCGAGTTGTTCTTATAAAATTTGAAGGTGAACTTAAATACACTGTTGTGTTACATTCTGCATAACATATACTATTGTCTTTCAAGAATAATTGAGAAGCGAGGGACAACCCTCTGTGTTTTCCATTTTACAACTTTTCTTGTGCATCTTGTCTTTGAAACATATAAGGATATTGAAATGGAATGTTTGTTGCAAGTAATGGGTTGTTAGAAAATATGAAGGTGAACTTTAATACATTATTTTGTTACAGTATGCATAATAGAGACTGTTCTCTTAGAAGAAGATTTTAGAGGTGAGGGACAACCCTCTGTGTTTTCCATTCTGCAACTTTGTTTTTTGCATAGTGTGTTCCAAATGTATAAGGAAATTGAAATGGAATGTTTGGTGCAAGTTACAGTTGTAATAAAATATGAAGGTGAACTTAAATACACTATCTTGTTACACTCTACATAATATAAAGTGTTGTGTTTGATGCAATAGTGAAAAAATGAATGACGTACTTTGTTTTTTAGTTATTTTCCTACATTTTTTGTGTTTGAGCCCATTGTACGGCCATTTTTTGGGGATAAATCATCTCATCCTCCATTGTACATGATAGCCCTGTGAGTCTACTTTATGATTGATTTGGTTTCATATAAATCCATTTACAATTCTCAAAGATATTGAAGTTTTTCTCTAGGTGGCTACAACACTGTGTTAGGGTTAACATTGTATAATAAAAATTGTGTTTGTCAGATTTGTACTGTTGGAATCTCCTGAAAATTGGTGAGAGGAATGTTTGATGAGTATTATAAATGATGTGAAGGTTTAAGACCATGGTAAGGTGGTTTTGGGCAGTTATTATGAAGCCCAAGGTCTGGAAAATGTGTAAAATCTATATATGACTTTGTACATTGGTGAGTTGATGAGTTTTGTTTCTGGAATATGAGTTGTGTAATTTTGTTTTGCAAAGTTTTTTGGGCATAGGTGACTCCATTCCAAGATAGGGATTGGTGAATTTATGAGTATTTGGAGACCATTTATTGACTATCATGTGAGGACATAGTTGTCAAAAGGCGTAGATTGAACAGTATTTGGAGTGTTTGGAATTTCTTTCCTTGGAAGGCTAAAAAGACATTGAAGAGTCATTCAAACAGAGTACTTTATATGCCATGGAACTAAGTTAAGAGTGTAAAAGAGTCTTTTGTTGTTGTTTGTCAAATTGAATGATTAAAGGAAGCCTAATTAGGTCGGTGAAGGACACTCTATTTTGAAAGCTCATATATCAAGATGTTTAAGTTGGGGATAGCTTTATGTCAATCATTTGTTGTTGGTTAAAGTGTTTTGAGGAATCTAGTTGAGGTTTTTGGGCTTGGTTTTCAGTTTGGGTATTTTCAAACAAGGGTTTTCTGAAGGATAGTTTCCTGAAAGGTGGAGTTTTCTAGTTTAGTGATCTGAGTTGTTTGCAATAGCATAGCGAGTTGAGTTGTTTGACCCCTGCATTGTCATCAAACATTTTCTACAAGCAATGGCAGTTATAAAAATATGAAGGTGAACTTCAATACATTGTGTTCTTATGGTGTGCATAACAATAATTGTTGTCTTTCAACAAGATTTGAAAAGTGAGGGATAACCTTGTGTGTTTTCCATCTTGCAACTTTTTTTTTTGTGCATCTTGTGTTCCGAATGTATAACGATATTGAAATGGAATGTTTGGTGCAAGTAAGGGTTGTTATAAAATATGAAGGTGAACTTCAATACATTGTCTTCTTTTGGTGTGCATAACACCAACTGTTGTCTTTGAACAAGATATCAAAATTATGGGACAACTCTGTGTGTTTTTCATCCTACAACCTTTTTTTTTTGTGCATCTTGTCTTTCAAAGGTATAACAATATTCAAAGGGAATGTTTGCTACAGGTAAGGGTTGTTATAAAATATAAAAGTGAACTTCAATACACTGTGTTGTTACAGTCTGCATAACAGAAAGTGTTGTCTTTCAAGAAGAATTGGGAAGCCCTTTGTGTTTTTGATCCTGCAACTTTTCTTTTATTTTCATGTGGAACGTTTGCTGCAAGCAAGGGAAGTTATAGAATATGAAGGTGAACTTTAATACATTGTGTTCTTATGGTGTGGATAACAGTGAGTGTTGTCTTTCACCAAGATTTGAAAAGTGACAAACAACCCTCTGTGTTTTCCATCTTGGAACTTTTTTTTGTGGATCTTGTGTTCAAAATGTATAACGATATTGAAATGGAATGTTTGTTGCAATTAAGGGTGGTTATAAAATATGAAGGTGAACTTCAATACACTGTGTTGTTGCAGTCCGCATAACAAAAAGTGTTGTCTATCAAGAAGAATTGGGAAGCCCTATGTGTTTTCCATCCTGCAACTTTTTATTTATTTTCGTGTGGAACATTTGTTGCAAACAAGGGAAGTTATAGAATATGAAGGTTAACTTCAATACATTATGTTCTTACAGTGTGGATAATAGTAAATGTTGTCTTTCACCAAGATTTGAAAAGTGATGGACAACCCTCTGTGTTTTCCATCCTGGAACTTTTTTTGGTGGATCTTGTGTTTGGAATGTATAATGATATTGAAATGGAATGTTTGTTGCAATTAAGGGTGGTTATAAAATATGAAGGTGAACTTCAATACACTGTGTTGTTACAGTCTGCATAACAGGAAGTGTTGTCTTTCAAGAAGAATTGGGAAGCCCTCTGTGTTTTCCATCTTGCAACTTTTATTATTATTTTCGTGTGGAACATTTCCTGCAAACAAGGGTATAGAATATGAAGGTGAACTTCAATACATTGTGTTCTTACAGTGTGGATAACAGTAAGAGTTGTCTTTCACCAAGATTTGAAAAGTGACGAACAAACCTCTGTGTTTTCCATCCTGGAACTTTTTTTTGTGGATCTTGTGTTTGGAATGTATAACGATATTGAAATGGAATGTTTGCTGCAATTAAGGGTGGTTATAAAATATGAAGGTGAACTTCAATACATTGTACTCTTATAGTTTGCATAACAGTAAGTGTTGTCTTTCAAGAAGAATTGACAAGTGAGGGACAACCCTGTGTGTTTTCCATCCTGCAACAGTTATGTAAAATTTTTGTTCAGAACATATGAACAGATAGTGAACAAGAGTGTTTGGTTGAAAGTAAGGGGTGTCATAAAACAAGAAAGTGAACTTGAAAACATTCTTTTGTTACAGTGGCAAAAATAAGAAGTGAGGCACAACCCACTATGTTTTCCATGATGCAACTGTTATGTAAATTTTGTGTTCCAAACATATGAGCAAATATTGAAAAAGATTTTTGCTCAAAGTAAGGGTTGTCAACAAACAAGGTGAACTTCAAAACATTCATTTCTGGCAGCCTACATAAAATAAGAAGTGAGGCACAACCCACTGTGTTTTCCATGATGCAACTGATATGTGCATTTTGTGTTCCAAACATATGAAGAGATATTGAAATGGAATATTTAATGAAACTAATGGTTGTTAAAAAATTCACATGGCAACAAAAAGTGTCATGAAATTTGCAAGAACATAGTCTTATATTTTATTTAATTAAGAGTAGTAAAGGCTTTTGACCTAGAGCTATGAACTGGTGAGGTCACAAATGGGGGACCTCATCCCCAATATAAATTGTCAAAAAGTAAACCCCAAAGGGATTGGAGCCTTCATGGAAAGATTCACAATACAACTTAACAATCATAGAATGGCACTCTTGGCAGTAGATCGTAATCTTCAAACATACCAAAGTACTGTAATTCCACACGATAATTGATCAAAAATTACAAGATCAAAGATAATGTAATTCCACACCATAATTGTTCAATAATTACATGATCAAAGATAATATAATTCCACACCTTAATTGTTCAATAATTACATGATCAAAGATATTCAAATGTGCTTACATTTGTAAGTAAGATGACATACATAAGCAAGTTTTCGTAACGAAGTAACTAACATACGACAGTGTGTTTTCCAACACTGGAAGGAATGCAAGCATTTTATTTGTTCCCATCACATGGAAAAAGGAAATGCCATTTTTACTCAACCAACTAGTTATCAAATTTGAAAGTGGACTTGATTACATTTTTTTGAGCGTATAAAATAAAAAAACATTTCACGAAATATGTAAGTGGACTTAAATGCATTTATGGAGCATCAAAAATAATAACTTATCAAAAGGAAATAACTAACAGGGGACAGTGTGTTTTCCAAAACTGCATTTTATTTGTTCTGATCACATGGAAAAGGGAAATCTTCCATCTCCACTCTAGCAAAGACTTACTCTAAAAATTCAAAGTGGACTTCATTGCATTGTTGGTCGTAACGAAAGAAATACTTATCATAACAAAATAACTGACAGAGGACAGTGTGTTTTCCAAGACTGCAAACACTGCTAGCATTTTATTTGTTCCAATCACATGGAAAAAGGAAATATGCCATATATAGTCAACGAAATACTTGTTCTAAATATTGTAAGTGGACTTCATAACATTCTTGATCGTAACAAAGTAATTACAGGGCTATGAAAAGTCTGATATGAAATGGATAATAATTATGTGTTCCAATGACATGAAATAGTATATATCTGTTCACTATAATTGTTCAATAATCAAATAAATAGAGAGGCCCATGAAAAGTCTCGTATCAAATGTATAAGAACATAGTGTTGAAACATATGAAAATGGTATATCTCTACACCACAATTGTTCAATAATGAAATAATGAAACCCGCTATGTAGAATAAGTATTCAGAGCCTATGTCATCAATTCCTACGCTGCCTATTCTTTGCAATCAAGTTCATGCCTATGTAATATATGACAAGTTTCTTAGGGTCTTTGTGTATTTTAGGAGGGGTGATTCCAATTCCATGAATCCTCACAGATGATGAACGTGAAATAACAAATTTCTTCATAGGTTATGCTTTGTCCTTGGCAGGTTTAACACCTTCACCCTATAGCAAACAATTAATCACAATTAACGTATGCATGGAAACAATATAGGTAGTAGGATACATATACAACAACATATCGTTTATGTGTACCTTGAGAAAAGAATGCTTCATCCTGGAGAGCTTCCATACCATGAAGCTGTCCACACACTCTTCGACGGTCTCTGCACCAGGACATGGAAAAGGCACTAAGTGTTCACCAGCAATGGCCTCAACAATGTTGACTCACAATTTTTTGGGTGCTTAAAGTAGTGGATATAAGAGTTTAGCTCGACAACATGTACAATTTCTTTGGAAACCTGTTTACGCAACCTCCAAAGATCAACGTGATCACTGACCTTAAAAGTGATGGCCTTGAACTATATCATTTGTTCATCCATCAGATTTGGTTGCAAGGGAAACGTCATTCACGTGAAGCATAATTCAAGGCACCTTAAAAGATTCATAAAGAAATAAGAACAGAAGCATGGAAGTGTGTTGGGCATGTTACTGATATAGATGGCACATAGCTGTTCTCCTAACCCCCATGTCAATCTTTATTGCCATCTTCCCCTTGCAGGCCAACACTCTCCTCGTCCCCATGTCCATCTTTATTACCCTCTCCCACTTGCAAGTCAGTGCTCTCCCTGTCCCCATGTCCATCTTTATTACCCTCTCCCACTTGCTAGCCAATGCTCTCCTCGTCCCCATGTCCATCTTTATTACCCTCTCCTAGTTGCAAGGAAGTGTTGTCCCCATCCCCATGTCCATCTTTATTGCCCTCTCCCACTTGCAAGCCAGTGCTCTCCCCATCCCCATGTCCTTCTTTGTTGCCATCTCCCCCTTGCAGGCCAGAGCTCTCCTCATCCCCATGTCCATCTTTATCACCCTCTCCCACTTGCAAGCCAGTGCTCTCCCTGTCCCCATGTCCATCTTTGTTACCCAGTTCCACATGCAAGCCAATGTTCTCTCTGTCCCAAAGTCCATCTCTGTTACCCTGTCCCACTTGGAGGCCAGTGCTCTCCTCATCCCCATGTCCATCTTTATTTCCCTACCCCACTTGCAGGCCAATGCTCTCCCCATCCGCATGTCCATCTCTATTAGCCTCTCCCATTTCAATTGCAACAACATGGCCAATTAGGTCAAGGCTAGCACTCTATTGTTCATCGTTGCCCTGTAATAAGAGGAATTCAAACGTCACTTCAAATTCAGCTACATGCAACCAATGCATTGAAATAATTAAAAAAACATTAAATAAAAGAATTGGAATTCATTGTTTCTTGTACTTCCTCCATGTCAAGGAACCTTGACACTTTTGACCATATACGCTCCTTCTTCTTCTTCTCAACATAGTTAGATGGCGAGTTCGGAGGAACAACATCATCTTGTTCTTCCATGGCCTCTTCTTTGTCTTCCCTTGAACTTCGTTGGAGGGCAGGACTCCATTGTTCATCGTTGCCCTGTAATAGCAGGAACTGAAACATCACATCAAATTCATATGCATGCAACAAATTCATTGAAATAATCAAAACAAACATTAAATAGAAGATTTCAAAATCACTGTTTCTTCTCGTTTCTTCTTGTGAGGGTGTGAGGAATCTTTAGGCCGTATATGCTCCTTCTTCTTCCTCTCAACATTGTTAGATGGCGGGTTGGGAGGAACAACATCATCTTCTTCTTTTAAATCAATAGAAACTTGTTGGAGGGCAAGACTCTGTTGTTCATAGTTGGCCTGTAATAGTAGGAATTGAAATTTTGCATCAAATTCAGATGCATGCTACAAATTCATTGAAATAATAAAAACAAACATTAAATATAAGATTTTGAAATCACTATTTCTTCTCATTTCTTCTTGTGAGGGCATGAGGAATCTTTAGACCGTATACGGTCCTTCTTCTTCATCTCAACATTGTTAGACGACGAGTTGGGAGGAACAAAATCATCTTCTTCTTCCATGTCCTCCACTTTGTCTTTGAAATCAATAGTATCTTGTTGGAGGGCAGGACTCCATTGTTCATCATTGGCCTGTAATAGCAAGAATTGAAATGTCGCATCAAATTCAAATGCATGCTACTAATTCAATGAAATAATAAAAACAAACATTAAATATAAGATTTCAAAATGACTGTTTCTTCTCGTTTCTTCTTGTGAGGGCGTGAGGAATATTTAGACTGTATACAGTCCTTCTTCTTCTTTTCAATGTTATAGGGTAGGTTGGGAGGAACGTCATGTTGTTCTTGTATGGCATACACTTCATCTTCCCAATCAAGAGTATCCTCTTCGATGGAAGGACTCCATTGTTCATCGTTGACCTATAATAGCAGGTTTGAAACATCACATCACATTCAAATGCAAGAAACCAATTCATTGAAATAATCAAAACAAACATTAAATAGAATATTTAGAAATCACTGTTTGTTCTCGCTTCTTGCGAGGGAAGAAGGAAAATCTAAACTGCGTATGCTTGTCCTTCTTCTTCTTTTGAATGTTATACAACAAGTTGTGAGGAACAACATCATCTTCTTCATCCATGGCCTCCACTTCATCTTCCAACTCAAGAGTATCCTCTTGGAGGGAAAGACTTTGTTGTTCCTTGTTCCCCTATAATAGCAGAAATTGAAACGTCACATCAAATTTAGATGCATGCAACAAATTCATTGAAATAAGCAAAACAAACATGAAATAGAAGATATTGAAATCATTGTTTGTACTCGTTTCTTCTTGTGAGGGCATGAGGAAATTTTAAACCATACAAGTTTTTTCTTCTTCTCAATGCTAGACAGGGGGTTGGGAGGAACATCATCATCTTGTGCTTCCGTGGGCAATGCTTCATCTTCCAATGCAAAAAAAACCTACTCGAGGGAAGCAGCTCGTTGTTCATCATTGTTGTGTAATAGGAGGAATTCAAATGCCACATCAGACTCAGATGCATGCAACCAATTCATTCAAATAA
This sequence comes from Sequoia sempervirens, assembly GCA_007258455.2. Classification (NCBI taxonomy): domain Eukaryota; kingdom Viridiplantae; phylum Streptophyta; class Pinopsida; order Cupressales; family Cupressaceae; genus Sequoia; species Sequoia sempervirens. The sequence continues at coordinate 12,427,236 of VDFB02000001.1, forward strand.
TCAAAACAAACATTAGATTAAATAGAAAATTTTGAGATCACCGTTTGTTGTTGTTTCTTCTTCAGAGGGTGCCTTGAAACTTTCAACCGTGTACGATGCTTCTTCTGAATGTTAGATGCAGGGTTCAGAGGAACATCATCTTCACCTTTCATGGGCACAACTTCCTCTTGCGAATCAACACTACTCTATTGGGGGGAAGAAACCGCTTCTCGACCATCACTCTGTCATGTCATGTAAGTTAACGTTAAGTGAACCTTGTATGCATCAAAACAGAAAATATGAAGCAAGGAAAATGTAGATTTAACAGTTCGGTTTGACATTACCATTCCTTCTCATCTCTTTCTCTCCTGCAATTGTAATATTCTTTGCCTTCACTACTCCTTCCTCTTGTCACTATTATATAACACCATTAGCTTCTTCACCTCATCCTTTCCTTGTTGGGGAAGTTGAAGGAATCTTTGTTTCCCATACTTTTGACAGACACGTCTAATAACATGCTTCTGTTGCAGATGTTGTCGTAGATTCATTTGGTACTCTGTATTTTCCACCTTCTTTAGAATGTAATCTTTGAATTTATCAAGGAGAGGAGTGGGTTGTTTTGGTTCCCCTCCAACGCAACTCAACCATGCTTTGGTACCTAAAGAATAGGAAGGTGGTGATGCTGAAACCTATGCATGTTCAACACTCTCCAATCATAATACTTTCTCGTACATTCTTCTACAATACAATAATATATGTATCTACCATTCATCACTTCTCTTATGTATTCAACAATGAATTTGCAAACGAATCACTTAATATATTTGATATTCAAACAAATTGAATGCACAACATAGACACATAGCTAAACGATGCAATAATTTAGTTATTATATCTACCTTCCTGTCCACCACATCACCCCGTGCTTCATTGGATCCCTCTCCATCCTTAGGGTCTCCCTTTGCACGCTTTTCCTTTTAGTCGTGGACTATGGCAAGAGTGTCATGATCTCCCTAATTATTTTCCTGAATCAAAGGAACGATATACTACCAAAATCAACATATTTGTAATAGACATGATATTTTCTAACTGAAATTGTAAAGCATTATGATTGATGCATAGGAAGGGAAGGGAAATTGGAAGTTCACAATCAATTACCAAACACGTCATTGCCTTAGGGTTCACCGTTTTCCTAAACTGAGGGGACTTCCTCTGTACCACGGTTGCTGCCTCCTGATTAAAACATTCCCACTTTCCAGTCAACATCATAACCACTTATGAGAGATTAAAATTATACATTTGATTGCATCTTGTAATTACCAGATCTTACCTGCACGTTTTGTGAACGTAACTATCCCGAAGAAGATTCACTAGTACACACCCTTTTAGGTGTACTATCCATGTCAATGACATTCTTCGGTGTAGGAAGCAATTTCCTTTTTACAACACACATCTTTGGTTTCCTGTAAATTGTAAAATTGTTGCAAGTGTTATGGACAATTAAAGTTCCAAAAATTATTGCACCATTTTGCAGTAATCAAGCATATATTTTTTCAATCAAAAGAAGAATTTGAAATGCACAACCCACACTGTTGTAAAACACTATACAAGTAACCCACTGTGTTTTACAACATGCAATTATTTTGTCCATTTATTTTTGTCAATCACATGAAGGTACTGAATTGCAATTTATAACATAACTAACAGTTGTAATTATTGGAGGTGCCTTTTTTACATTCATATAGTGTAAATAAGAAAATCTTTTCAAGACAATCAAATTGTTATATGAATTTTCACGTTGGAAAACATAGGGTGTTATAAACCATGCAACCCACAAACCATTCTAAAACCCTTTACAAGAAACAACCCTATTGGTTACTCCCCCCACCTCAATTTGGTTAACAGGGTTTTCCCTCACTTCTCTATTCTTCTTCAAAGACAACACTTTCTATTATGCAGACTATAACAAAACACTGTATTGAAGTTCACATTCATATTTTATAACAACCCATTACATGCAGCAAACATTCCATTTGAATATTGTAATACGTTTCGAATAGAAGATGCACAAAAAAGTTGCAGGATGGAAAACACATAGGGTTGTCCCACACTTTTCAAATCTTCTTCAAAGACAACAATTAGTGTTATGCACACCATAAGAAGACAATGTATTGAAGTTCACCTTCATATTTTATAACTGCCCTTGCTTCTAGCAAAAGTTGCATGATGGAAAACACAGAGGGTTGTCCCTCGCTTCTCAATTATTCTTGAAAGACAACACTCTCTGTTATGTAGACTGTAAGAACACAGTGTATTGAAGTTCACCTTCATATTTTATAACAACCCTTACTTGTAGCAAACATTCCATTTCAATACCGTTATACATTTTGAACACAATATGCACAAAAAAAGTTGTAGGATGGAAAACACATAGGGTTGCCCCCCCCCCACCACTAGTGCGACAACATTTCATGTCAACTAGGCAACTTTCAAGCATACCTTTCTCATTTCCAAAACATGCACTTCTCTCCATCATACATGGATGACACCTTCCATAAACATGGAGCTGACTGGATGAGATTGTGGAAGAGGTGGTCATGTGTGCTAGAGAGAAGAGCTTGTTTTACAAATATTGCAAAGTAGCTCCAAAGATGCCCAGCTGTAATGAAAAGTTGACATGTCTTTTATCTAACACTTGTATCAGACATGGAGAGGTCGACATTCTCATAGAATGCCAAGACCAACTATGTGTAATTGCAGGTTGGAAAACACTAGGTGTTATTATACCTACAAACCAATTACCATTTACAAACCCTTCACAAGTAACATCCCAATTCATTAATCACCCCTCAATTGAATTTGGATGCCTTTATATATCCTGCACCTGCAACTCCACCCCGTGTTGTCAAACCTTCAAATTCCAATGTGTAGAATGAAAGAACTCACAACACACTATGTATTCCAACCACTAATTATTTTCCACATTACGTCGTCCCATCATAGGGTTTTTGTATCTTATGATGCCTCTGACATGCATTCTTCTAGGGAGAATAGCGATGTCCAATTGCAAGGCAGAAGTTAATCTCCCTACAAAAAATAGTAAAATCAAGCTATTGTCCCTGAAAAAACATGTGTTTGAAATAATAATATAATCAGACATAAATGATATGAATTTTCTACAATCCATATTGATTATTGCTAGTTGATTTGTGGATTCTTTTCTATAAGAATTCTTGCATCAACATTTTGGATCACACTCTGTGATGCAACATCAGGATGAAGAAGACAACATCAGTCGTCGCGATGTTGGATCACGGAGTCTGATCTGAAACATTCATGCAAAAATTCTTACACAATTGAATCCACAAATCAACTAGCAATGATAAGCAGACATGTCTTATCCTTGAAGAAGGGAAACACATTATCATTAGTAAGCCATGTCACAAGGATATCACCTTCTGCAATTGGGAGCAGGCTATTCTCCCTACAAAAATGCATGTCACATGCATCATAATAGTCATCTTGTTTTCAAAATAATTGTTCAGCATGGACAAAAAGCCCAAAACATGTCATTCAAAACCATTATTTGCAATTAGCAAAAATCCTAGACGAGGTCCCATTTTCCACAGCTACATTTTGCAGGTTGGTAGCGAGCAATGAGAAATATGAAATTTTGCAATTGCCTAATAAAATAACTGACAACCCATTGTGGAAATATGCGTGAAATTACCAAATAACATTTAGAGAAATTAGAAACCATGCACAATATGAAATTTTTTTTCTTTGGTATGCTCCAAGAATGTAATGAAGTCCACTTTCAAATTTCACTTTGCTACAGTCGAAATCTCATTTGACTTTCTTCATCTCATTGGAACAAAGCACCCTGATGGAAAAGGTGGTCGGACGGACAAATAGCACCAACAGAAAGACTTGACGGTTAGATTTTCACTCTGTGGCCTATCCCGTAGCCGGGAAAATGTGTCAGCACTAGTGGATTTTCAAAATCATATTTTGGAATGGAGAAAAACCTAGAAAAACATGGCATTTGAAACTATTATTTGCAAATAGCAAAAAAGAGGTGCCAAGAATTTAATGAAGTCCACTTTCAAATTTTGGAACAACTCTTTGGTATAGTCCAAATGTCATTTTGGTTTCTTTATCTAATTGGAACAAATAAAATGCTCACATTATTTGCAGTGTTGGAAAACACACTGTGTCTTCTCACTTGCCCAAGGTTTTAGAATAGTATATGCATTGCTTGTTTCTTAACACTTAGGGTTTTCCAACATGCATTCTTACTAAATAGAAATAATGCCTTCAAGAGATTTTGTAATATAGATAGTCTCAATGTATTTAAAATCCCTTTCAAAATTTATAAGGACTTTTAATTTGGGAATAAATTGCATTTAAATTTTGCATGGCTGAAAAAAGAAGTGCACAAAATAATTGCAATTTGGAAAACACATTGTTCGGTTTCAGTTATTTGAATGTCCTTGTTTAAATGTAAAGGGTTGTCTCATGGCGGGTTGCTCTATTCTTAACACCCACGGTTTTGCAACATGGAATATTACAAGACAATATGAATGTCTTTGAAATCACACATTCCATTGTTGTGTTCAAATTTCAGTTGATTAAAAAAAGAAGTGCACAAAATAATTGTAAATGGGAAATCCAGTGTTGGGTTTTAGTAATTTTAATAGATCCTTGTTTAAATGTAAAGGGTCATCTCATGGTGGGTTGCTTGCTTCTTAACACCCATAGTTACACAACATGGAATGTTAGAAAATAGTATGAAAGTCTTCCAAATCACACCTTCCATTGTTGTGTTTAAGTTTCAAGTATATAACAAATGACATGCTTCATAACACACTGTATTTTTCAACCTCCATAGCACAACATAATGAAACCCTTTCTAGTTTTTAAACTAGTATATCTAGGTGTGCATTACAAAAAGCAAGAACACCAATTTCTTGCCATTATTGGCAATAATGAATAAACTCGTTGGAAGTGATGAATATTGTGTAGTGGATGTTGGAAAACACAATGTGTTTTGAATCCTGCCTTTACTTATACCCAACCTTTGTCTTGTAATGTGTTAATAAATATTCAACGAGCTCCCTTCGGGTGTATTTTACTCTAGGTATCAGCCCGTGCATCGCAGGAGATCAACTTGGCCTTTTATCAAAGTCTACTCCCCCTCCACGTGTTTGCTCTGCACACCCCGAGGGTTTCCCTTCCTTTGCATCTCAGGAATCCCCACTATACTTCCACGTGTCGTAGTTGCAGGTCATTTTTTATCGTTCCTTTTTGCTTCCTCATTGGGCTCTGCTCGAGTGCCACGAAGCTCTCACTCCCAAAGAAATTTGGCAGGCCCCACAATTGTTGTTTGCAATGCACTTTTTCTATGTGTCTACTCTTCGCAAATCTTTCAGCAAGAGGATCAAATAATGACCGCGGGTAGCAAAATGTTGCCACGCATCTCTTTTTGTGCCTAGTCGATGATTATTTCCTCCACTTTTGGATAGTGCTCTGCCCACTCAACACATGTAGCCTTGGTGCAAGTCTTCAACGACGAGAGATAAAGGTTCACATGGGCAATGAAATGTTGCCACATGCCTAGTCGATGGATCTCGTATTCGGGCGATGAACTAGGTGAACCAAATGTTGTGATTGGCCACTGCATGTCATAATAATTTGCACGGGATGATGACACTTGTATGTTTAACCTTGTCGAGACCACTGCTATCATTTGCAAGAGATGCACCTAAGCTTGGAATGATAGGATGCTTGGTTTCGAATCTTTTATGTTGCAATGGCTTGGGGAATATTCTTATTTTTGCATCATTGCCAGGGATCACGAAATCTTTTTTGTTGATGCTCTCCAAAGCGGTGGGAGTTTTTTGCTATATATACTTTTCTCTGTTGTGAGAAAAGGGTCTGGAACTTTGAAGGAACATTGGTTTTAGGAAAAGACGCCAGGCCTTTATTACTATTTTATTTTATTGTAAAAGACTTTCATACTATGCCAATTGTTCGGCCTTTCTGTTCTTTCATGCTATTTGATTAAACTGTAAACTATGTTGTTATTGTCTAGACATTTAATTTGAGAACTTCTATATATATTGAATGCAATTTTTTTGATCTAGATCATGTCAAATGACTCTTCTTGGCAGTAGGAATGTATGCAATGTTATTTTATGTCAATGAATGGATTGTTTGTGCTATGATTTTCAATTTCTGCTTTTCTGGAACACTACAACTACCAATCAGGCTCTTAGATCTATGATTTATCATGCCTATCATTAAGTCTTGGAGCATCGCCTTAGGTTAGACTTTATTTTATTATATATGTTTCCTTTTCCCTTTCTAAAATCCCATAGAAGAAGTCGGCTTCTCTAAAAACTTGGAGGTCACTTAGCTTAGCGCAAAAGGTCTCCCATAAACTGAGTTTCCCATAAGACACTATTACCTTGTCAAATTTTGGCATCAACATAATGCAAATATACAAACATATAGATAGTGTTGTATTCTATCAAATAGCACATCTCTCATTTAAGGGGGACTCTATTAACCCAAAAAACATAGTGTGATTCATAGTACGCAGTTCATTCGGTTTTGTAACAATTCATGTTGGAAAACCATAGGTGTTAAAAGAAACAAGCAACCCAAATAGTGTTGTAAAACCCTCTGCAACACTATTGGATAGTATCTATCACCTCAATTTGGTTAGTATTCTCCTCCAAGTCGTCCATGTGCACTCAGTCCTTCAATTTTCCCTTTCAAAGTGCAGACTAGAAACAAATAGTATTTTCACCTTTCTTTCTCGAAACAAAAAGGCCCATGTCATTCCCCTTCCACTTTTCCCACGCCACACAAAAGAGACTTGCCGAGAAAGAAAACCTGCTTGCCTTTTTCCCCCCACAACAGGCAAGAAAACCTAGCTGACGGCACCGTTAACTCCTACCTAACCATCGCCCAGACGTCTCGTCCTATCTGCCAATTTCGGCAATTTTTCTTTCCATGTATGTTGTTATTCTAATAGCTCTTTTACAATTTATCTATTTTTCTATAATATTTAGTGCCAAGTAATGTAGGTCAAATTTTTAATTAATTTTGTGGCGTTATGCCCATTTTGCACAGGTTATTGCTACCCATTGGCTTTACAAGTTATATTTAATACAGTGCACATAACTATTTCAAGTAATGACTTGTTATATTTGCACATCTTTTGTGGTGTGGTGGTCAGATCGAAACATACTAATAAAGAGTAGAAATAGGATATACAAATAGTATTGTACAAAATTTCCATCAGAGGTTCAAAATGAACCATTTATAACTTACTAAATATTCTAGACAAATAGCGAAATTATAAAAAGAACTATTATGAAAACACTAAAGAACCAAAAAAAATGACAGATGATGGAAAACTAACATTAAATAGAACTTTTAAATATGGAGAAATATTAACTCGAGAGACAGAAAGGAGATATAAATTAGGACAGGATCATACAATGGACTCTCAATAGCACGTATATTGACCATTTCGTAAAATAGGAAATACTCAGAAAAGCCTCTGTTGCTGCTCACATTTCAAAGTGAAGAACGTAGTTCAAGTGAAGAATGCAGTTCAAGTGAAGAACCCAGTTCAAGTGAAGAAATTGTTGTTACACCTTGTCTAGATACTGATACAATTTCAGGTAACCACAAATATGGTCCAAACTCAAAATTTGTACATGCATTTCCCTTGAACTGGGTTCTTCACTTTGAATTTTGTTTGTAAGTAATTTCACATACTCACATGTCCACATATAAACTCTTTTGGTGAAAGATTTCAAATTAGCGCAAAACACTTAAGAATAACATGAAAATAAAAGCTGATTGAAAACCCCAACATTTCACAATTTCAAACAAATCAGAACTTGTAAATGCATAATAAATTTTGGAAATTTAATTGTCCACTACACTTGCAATTCAAGCTATGGTAGCGAAAATCACTTGTATTTAATGCAAAAGGTTCACATCTCCTAAAGCGTCCTCCTCAATCCACCTGCCCTTGTTTTGTTCATTTTTCTTTCCTCCCCTTTATCAACCACCTGGAAGAAAGTCAAGTGTTAGCAATATATTAAATTGGTAAATTAAAGACATTTGGTTCTACAAATATTGTTTTTTATTCCAAATTTCACCAATATACAATTTATATGTTCTACTAAGTGTAAAATGCCAGCTTGCATAGACAATAAACAACCATATTAAACTGTACATTGGGAATTTAATTTCCAATTTAACCTATCGCTAACACTAGTATATATATCAGCAATCATATATGTCATTTTTCCATTTTGCTAGAATTGTGAAGCAATGAATGTTCATTTTGTGTGAGCAATTCATTTGTTCCATCAAGAGAAAGCTAACTCCTAAAAAAAAGCACCATGTATGTAAAACGAGATCAAAGTGGCATCTCATTTTCCTCATCTAGTTCGATGAAATAAATGCTCACATTATTTATAGTGTTGGAAAACTCACTGTCTCTATATAAGGTGTTCAGAAACAAGCAACCCTTATAGTGTTTGTAAAACCCTCTACAACTAAGAGGAGACAGTGTGTTTTCTAACTGTGCAAATAATGGGAGCAATTCATTTGTTCCAATCAGGAGAAAGCTAACTCATAAACAAAAAGCACCTATTTATGTAACATGAGATCAAAATGGCATTTCATTTTCCTCATCTGATTCGACCAAATAAATGCTCACATTATCTACACAGTTGGAAAACACACTGTCTCGATATAAGGTGTTAAGAAACAAGTAACCCATATAGTGTTGTAAAACCCTCTGCAAGAGAGAGGAGACAGTGTGTTTTCCAACTATGCAAATAATGCAAGCAATTTATTTGTTCCAATCAGAAGAAAGCTAACTCGTAAACAAAAAGCACCTATGTATGTAACACGAGATCAAAGTGGCATTTCATTTTCCTCATCTAATTCGACGAAATAAATGCTCACATTATTTGTAGTGTTGGAAAACCCACTGTCTCCATATAAGGTGTTCAGAAACAAGCAACCCTTATAGTGTTTGTAAAACCCTCTACAACTAAGAGGAGACAGTGTGTTTTCTAACTGTGCAAATAATGGGAGCAATTCATTTGTTCCAATCAGGAGAAAAGCTAGCTCATAAACAAAAAGCACCTATTTATGTAACATGAGATCAAAATGGCATTTCATTTTCCTCATTTGATTTGACCAAATAAATGCTCACATTATCTGCACAGTTGGAAAACAAATTATCTCAATATAAGGTGTTAAGAAACAAGCAACCCATATAGTGTTGTAAAACCCTCTACAAGAGAGAGGAGACGGTGTGTTTTCCAACTGTGCAAATAATGCAAGCAATTCATTTGTTCCAATAAGGAGAAAGCTAACTCGTAAATAAAAAACACCTATGTATGTAACACAAAATCAAAGTGGCATTTCATTTTCCTCATTTGATTCGTAGAAATAAATGCTCACATTATTTGTAGTGTTGGAAAACCCACTGTCTCCATATAAGGTGTTCAAAAACAAGAAACCCTTATAGTGTTTGTAAAACCCTCTACAACTAAGAGGAGACAGTGTGTTTTCCAACTGTGCAAATAATGGGAGCAATTCATTTGTTCCAATCAGGAGAAAGCTAACTCATAAATAAAAAGCACCTATTTATGTAACATGAGATCAAAATGGCATTTCATTTTCCTCATCTGATTCGACCAAATAAATGCTCACATTATCTACACAGTTGGAAAACACACTATCTTGATATAAGGTGTTAAGAAACAAGCAACCCATATAGTGTTGTAAAACCCTCTGCAAGAGAGAGGAGACTGTGTTTTTCAACTGTGCAAATAATGCAAGCAATTCATTTGTTCCAATCAGGAGAAAGATAACTCGTAATCAAAAAGAACCATGTATGTAACATGAGATAAAAATGGCATTTCATTTTCCTCATCTGATTTGACCAAATAAATGATTGCATTATTTGCAGTGTTGGAAAACACACTGTCTCCATACAAGGTGTTAAGAAACAAACAACCCATATAGTGTTATAAAACCCTCTGCAACTGAGAGAAGATAGTGTCTTTTCAAACTGTGCAATCATCTGATTTGACCAAATAAATGCTCACTTTATTTGTAGTGTTGGAAAACACATTGTCTCCATCCTTGACAACAAATCCCTCCCTAGCTAGCAAACTGCAAAATCAAAATGTGGAAAATTCCTATGCATCATAGTGAGCAATGCGTTTGAGGGGTTTCCAGTGGTTCAGCCACCTACAACTCCACTTTCCTTGCTGGAGCATCCCTCCCACCCACCAAACTCAAGAAATGAAAAATGTGGACAATGGCAATGTTACGTGTATTTTGTCTATCTTTTTAACTTTAGACAAAAAAGCACCTATGCATGTAACATGACATAAAAATGGCATTTCACTTTCCTCACATGATTTGACCAAATAAATGGTCACATTATCTGCTGAGTTGGAAAACACACTGTCTCCATATATAGTGTTGTAAAACCCTTTGCAATAGATAGGAGACAGTGTGTTTTCCAATTGTGCAAATAATGGGAGAAATTCATTTGTTCCAATAAGGAGAAATCTAACTCATAAACAAAAAGCACCTATTTATATGTAACATGACATCAAAATGGAATTTTCATTTTCCTCATCTAATTCGACCAAATAAGTACTCACATTATTTGCAGTATTAGAAAACACATTGTCTCCATATATGGTCTTAAGAAACAAGCAACCCATATAGTGTTCTACAACCCTCTGCAATTAAGAGGACACAGTGTGTTTTCCAACTCTACAAATAATGCAAGCAATTTATTTGCTCCAATCAGATAAAGAAAGTGAAATCACATTTGGATTGTCACAAAGAGTTGTTCAAAAATTTGAAACTGAACTTCATTACATTCTTGTAGCATAGGAGTCGGCTAACTACTAGAAAAAAAGCACCTATGTACATACAAAAATGCATGAAAAAAATACATAACATGATGAGACGTCATAGTGCGAGGCCCACCAGACGGGCGATCATGGAGAAAAGCGGCAATGAGAGCAAATGTTCGGCAATGGTTAAGTGGGAGTTAACGACACCGTCAACTGGGTTTTCCAGCCTATCACCGGGGGAAAAAGGCAGGCAGGTTTTCTTTCTCAGCAAGACTCTTTTGTATGGTGCGGGAAAAGTGGAAGGGAATGACGTGGGCCTTTTCTTTTTTGAGAAAGAAAGGTGAAAATACTATTTGTTTCATGGTATTGGGCCTTTTTTATTTCAAGAAAGAAAGGTGCAAATATTGTTTTCTAGCAACGAATAGTCATTCGTTTCTTCAGTGTTCATGGTAGAATGGAAAAATGAGACATACACAAAGTGGATATACATACTTTACAAAGCTCTGAACACCTGCAACTTTTCCTGTTGCTATCCACCAAAACGTCATTGTCCAAAAATGGAGAAAATGGGACCTTGTCTGGGATTTTTGATATTTGCAAATAATGGTTTCAAATGCCACATTTTTGGCTTTTTGTCCATCCACACCAAACAATTATTTTGAAAACCCACCAATGCTAACACGCTTTCCCAGCCACGATTGTAGGTATTGGGCCTTTTCTGTTTGCAAAAAGAAAGGTGAAAATACTATTTGTTTCCAGTTTGCACGTTGAAAGCGAAAGCTAAAGGTTTGAGTGCAAGTGGACAAGTTGGAGGAGAAAACTGACCAAATTGAGGTGACAGGTACTATCCAATAGTGTTGTAGAGGGTTTTACAACACTATTTGGGTTGCTTGTTTCTTAACACCTAGCATTTTCCAACATGAATTGTTGCAAAATAGAATGAAGTGTGTAGTATGAATCACACTATGTGTTGAGGGTTAATATAGTCCCCCTTAAATGACAGATGTGCTATTTGACACTGAAACCCAACATTGTGTTTCCCATTTACAATTATTTTGTGCACTTTTGTTTTCAATCGACTGAAATTTAAACACAACAATGAAATGTGCGATTTTGAAGACATTCATACTGTCTTGTAATATTCCATTTTGCAAAACTGTGGGTGTTAAGAATCAAGCAACCCACCATGAGAAAACCCTTTACATTTAAACAAGGATAATGAAATAATTGAAACCAAACATTGTGTTTTCCAAATTGCAATTATTTTATGCACTTTTTTTTTTTTCAGTCATGCGAAATTTAAATGCAATTTTTGAACAAATTAAAAGTCCTTATAAATTTTGAAAGGCCTTTTCAATACATTGAGACTGTCTATATTACAAAAAATCTTCAATACATTGTTTATGTTTAGTAAGTATGCATGTTGGAAAACCCTACTTGTTAAGAAACAAGCAATGCATATATTGTTCTAAAACCCTGTGCATGTGAGAAGACACAATGTGTTTTCCAACACTACAAATAATGCGAGCATTTTTTTTTGTTCCAATCAGATAAAGAAACCGAAATGACATTTCAACTGTATCAAGGAGTTATTCCAAAATTTGAAAGTGGACTGCATTACATTATTGGAGTAACGAAATAAAACTCTTCATAATGAACTAACTGAAATGGGACAGTGTGTTTTCCAACACTGCAAACCATCTATAACAACATTGTGCCTTGCAAGTATCATAATACCTACCATTTTCCAATTTCATTACATTCTTGGCACCTCGTTTTGCTATTTGCAAAAAATGGTTTTGAATACCACATTTTTTTGGGTTTTTGTCCATTCCAAAATATGATTTTGAAAACCCACCGGTCCTAACATGTTTTCCCGGCAACGGGACAAGCCACAAAAATTTGGAGTTAACATCTGACAAGATCAAGACTTTCCATCAGTGCAATTTGTCCATCCGGCCTTCTTTTTCGTCAGGGTCTTTTATTCCAATCAAATGAACAAACTAAAACGACACTTGGACTGTACCAACAAACATGACCAAACATCCACGAAAGGTAGGTAATAGTTAACTGACATAGGACAGTGTGTTTTCCAACACAACAAACAATGCATAACATTGTGTGTAACTAAGGGAAATTATCCTAGGGTTAGCAAATCAAATGCATAAACATAAAAACCCAAAGTAGTAATGAAGTGCAAAGGAAAAACATGAAAACATAATGAAAGATCTCACCAAATGTCTTCAATCTCCATGGATGACCTCCATTACACCTCAACTTGCTGCAAATATGATGTTTCCCTCAGATTTGTGATGAGAAAACTAATGACAATGATAAGACCTAAGCAAATGTTGAAGGATTTGATATAACAACATGCAAATACTATGCTAATATGCAACTAGTGAGCATGAAACTATGTCTAAATTATGTTAAATAAGATGCTAATATGACTATGACAATATTGCAAAAGTATGACAAGAGTGCAAGATAGCCTAAGATTTCCTAAAACAAGATTGCATGAGATGACAAAATGAGACCAAAATTTTCATTTTATAGAAAATGCAATTTTCGATGAATGGCCAAGATTAAAGATTGACAAATGCCCTAGAATCAATGGACAAGATTCAATTTGACAACCCACAATTAAGGTTAGGGAAACATTAGGGTAAATTCAAAATGAGTGGACAAGATTTATTTTTAGAAAATCAAATCAAGGGTGTACAATGCATGTGACAAGAGATAAGACTGGCACAGAAAAAGAGGTGGCTGGAAAATCAAATAATAATAGCAATTAATTTGATTTTTAGGGAAAAAGACTATTTTGAATTAAAAATTGATTTAATTCAAAAGGTGGGACCACATGACAGTAAATAATTAATTCAAATTATTTACTAAAAGAGAGAAATGTCAAATGAGACAATTAAATAATTAAAATAATTATTTAATTAGAGAAGGTGGCCAGTAATTAAATAAATTAAAGAATCTATTTAATTAAGAGAAGACTTTCAAAATTAGTGACATATTAAATAAATAAATAAAATTTATTTATTTAATAATCAAGAAGACATAAATGGGCAAGGATAATTAAATAAATTAAGAAATTTATTTAATTGTGAGAAGACTTTAGACAATTAGTGACGTATTAAATAAATAAATAAAACTTATCTATTTAATAATCAAGAGGAATAAGGACATGAATTAATTAAATAATTGTGAATTATTTAAGTAATAGATAGAAGTGGACCAAGGACATAATTAAAATTTCTTAATTATGCTAGGAAGAAATGGTGGAAAAATAGAGCTTGTAGGCCTAAGTCATTTTTATGTGTCTGCACTGTGCCTTCTAGGTTTCCTAATACCTGTTGTTTTCAATTTCATTACATTCTTACTATCAAAATCACAAAAGGTTCTCCACACAATCACAAAACATACCAAATTGAGTTTAGGGGTGAGTAACCAATTGGGTTGTTACTTCTAAAGGCCCTTACAACACTCAGAGTTTTACGAAACACTGTGTTTTTCATAACGACGATGTATAAAATGGTAGTAAAAATGGGATGTCATCTGGGCTTTTTGCTATTTGCAAATTATTATTTTGAACGCCACGTTTTGCACTTTTTTCTCCATTCTGAATAACAATGTGAACTATGGCGAACATAGAATAGTGTGTTTTCCAACACAACAAATAATCTGCCTTGCAGGTTTCATAGTACCTGTTGTTTTCCAATTTCATTACATTCCTACTATCAAAATCACAAACGGTTCTCCACACAATCACAAAACATACCAAATTGAGGTCAGGGGTGAGTAACCAATTGGGTTGTTACTTCTAAAGGGTTTTACAATAGTCCGAGTTTTAGGAGATAGTGTGTTTTCCAAAATGACAGCGTATAAAATGGTGCCAAAAATTGGATGTCATGTGGGATTTTTGCTATTTGTGAATTATGATTTCGAATGCCACATTTTGCACTTTTTATCCATTCTGAATAGGAATGTGAAAAATAGCGACATTCTGGGTTTTGTGTGGTTTTCAAAATATAGCATTTCATTGCAGAACCCACAGATTTTGTTTTCTATAAACATTATTCACTAATTTCACTCATTTTTCCACAATGGGTTGTCACTTTATTCATTCAGCAATGGCAAAATTTGAAAACCAGCATACGCGGAGGAAACGAAACAAAAGCTTTAAAAACCCTCGACAAAAAAATTTCATCAGACCTACATTTGAACTAAATAGACCTTTTTCCCAATGAAAACCCTGCAACATTCAAAATAAGAATGTGAACAATGGCGATGTTCTGGGCTTTATGTAATTTTGACAATAGTTTGTGGTTTCTATAAACCTTAATCAATTATTTTGAAACATACAATGGTGTGTGGTCTCTCTAAACCTTATTCAGTTATTTCACTCATTTCCACGATGGGTTGTCATCTATTTCATTCGGAAAGCACAAATTTTCAAAACCAGCTGACGGGAGGAAATGAAATTAAAAAACCCTCAACAAAAAATCACAAAACAAAAACTCCACAACAAATAGTCGTTTGTTTCTTTAGTATTCATGGCAGAATGGAAAAATGACACATACACAGAGCAAATATACATACCTTAAGGAGCTATGAATTCCTACAACTCTTCCTGTTGCTATCCACCAAAACTTTGTTGTCCAAAAATGGCAAAAATGTGACCTCATCTGGGCTTTTTGATATTTGCAAATAATGGTTTCGAATGGCACGTTTTTTTATTTCTGTCCATCCACGACGAACAATTATTTTGAAAACCCACTGGTGCTGACACGTTTTCTCGGTGATGGGGTGTGGGACATGTTAACATCTGGCCATTGAGTCTTTCTACCAGCTAGTTTTCCTTTTGGCCACCTTTTTCTGTCGTGGGACAAAATCAACCACGGGCATGCTATGGGGGGGTACTCCATATTATGAAGATGTTATATACATAGGTGATTTTTTTCGAGGAGTTATCTTTCTCCGTCAAGTTTAGCTTGTTTTTTATAAGATAAGCAACATTTACAGGGCGATGTACCCCTTACACAGAGGGCCCTCGGGGCCAAAAAAGATCTAGTTCAAAACAGGACATGAACTAGAAAGAGCATATAGTCAAGTTTACCTTGTCGAACAATAGGGTGGATTCTATATTCATTAGGAAAAGCAAAGTCTATGAGGTTGATAAACATCCTAGCTAAACTATGTCTTTTCTTAACATGGAATTTAGGTTCAACATGTTCTTAGCTTCATCTATGGGAGTACTTGGTTGCTCAAGAGAATTATCTACATGTAAAAAATTTCTATTGGTTAATTTTTTCATGATTTTCACACTTAGAGGAGGATTACGAATCTCATCCTTGTCATGTATGCCTAAATCAATGAGCATAGAGTTTCTAAAATCTAAATCTATATCCAAATAAGTTCCAACTAAGTCATCCTCAAAAGTGAGGGAAGATTCATCAAGTTTATCATTCTCGTTAAATTTATGATGAATGCATTAAATCTCAAAATTTTCAAATGTTTCATCTTGATAGTATTTAGGAACTAAAACTTGTTCAAGGGTGAGGAACCCTTTTAAGAGAAAATTCTAACCTCATAAGGAATGTGACAATTTATTTTTTTGAGTGGTGCCATGTATTTAACATTTTCCCATTAAAACTAGACTACCCTAACATCCCACGGTGAGAAAGTTCTCATTTAAGTATTCAATACTTCTAGGAATTTTAACTTCAAATTTTAAGATATTATCATTTGAATCAAGCATGGATGGAGTAGGGTTATCATGAATATTCAACTTTGGTGGTTTATTAGTTGTTCACCCTTTTTCAACTTATTAATTTACTTCATTAAAAAACCGTGAGGGTTTATTGGTGTTCATGATTTCCCTTTTAGATTCATCCTCTCTTATTTATTTATCAACCCTTGTGATTGATTTTTAATTTGTTGTGGTTGAATAATGTCATTCCCTCTCATCATCTATCACAAAACCCATTGCAGCAACCAAAATGACTCTTCAAAGGCAGCGAACTTTTCAAAGGATAGACACAATTAATAAGGGAGATATTATACAGGGATTCACCTAGAATTAATTAATAAATAATTAAGAGAATTGAAGTAGCAAAAGAAAATATATTAAGTGGGAATATAAAGACATATCTTTTGGAAAGGAGATGTCTATTTCAAAGGTTGTATTATTTCATGAAGACATGAGGATATATAAGGGAGGGAAATTCTTTTGCAAAAGGCATCCATTGGAATTAATTGAGCAGATTGTAAACAAAGGAAGAAGGATTGGGAATTATAAGAGATCTATTGGATTAAATATTATTGGATATATATATATAGAGAGAGAGAGAGCATCATGATGGAGTACAATTTTTTTATATGTATAATCTCTTATGTATTTATAATCTAGTTACGAATGGGAATTGCTAATCTATTTAAGGCTATGGTAATTATTGATTTAATCTATTTGTTTCCCTATAAGCAATCAAGCATGGATTAGCAAGGAAACACAATTGGGAGAGGTAGCAGGCCATTTCCACAATGTAAGTAGGCCACCATATGTGGATGGTAATGGGAGTTCCTACCACTTGTGGGCCAAGTGGTGATTGTCACGCTTTTGGGCTTAGTTGTGATTAACAGTCTCCGAGCACCCTATCATGCTTTCCTCTCCAATCCTTACTATGGTTGGTTATTGGAAAAGAAACTATAGATTATATCCAATTAGATGATGTTATTTATCTTAATTTTTCATTTACTCTTAAGTTCGATAAATTTTATATGATTTAATTTTAGATTACTATTTCTAAAACAAATTGTATTGTTGGAATTGTTACTTTTGGCAAAAATTGGGCATACCCCAATTAGGGGACATTACAATTGGTATCAGAGCTTTCACCCTGCCACCTTGCAGGACAAACTTTAACCGCCATTCAATTAGGATCAACTATTCATCCCTTTTCTAAAGCAAATCAAAAAAATAAAATCAAGTAGGCCAACATTGCATTTCTATGTGTGTACCTTTCGCATGTATGCTTTGTGTCTTACATGTTTTTATGTGTATGATTTGTGTCTTATGTGTATTTATGTGTATGCTTCGTGTCTTACATTTATTTATGTGTATCGATGTGTATACTTCGTGTCTTACATATATTTAAATGTTTGCTTCATGCTCGGTGTGTTCTCAACAAGTTTACTCCATGTGTGTTTATGATTACTTTATGCTCAACAATTATGAAAATGACAACTTTATCTAGACTCTATAAGAGCTTTAGAACATTGCTATAAAATTTGATAAATGCTCTTGGGTTGAGAAATTTATTTTGGCTTGTTTTGCCATAATAAAGAAAAAAATTAGACAATACATGAGGAACATGACACATGTCCTTTCACATCTTGGGACAATTTCCTACATATAAATTTAAACCAACAAAAATAGGAACATTAACAAGTTTGCTTTTGTGCACTTTTAACCCTTGCAATATCCTCTCAACTAGAGTTTTTAGTACAAACAATCATTTACACTTTCCATAAAGTTTGTGACATGACAATTGGGATTTGACATCCTTCATCACTCCCTTATTAATTTTAATACAAAGGTTATACTTCCCCTCTTAAACACAAGCATAAATGTTGAAGTATGATTGCACTATATGAGTTGAATGTATGCCACATTCTCATTTTAAATATTAGGATTATAAGTCTAAAAGGAATGAATCTTTCCAATGGATTCACTTTGCTACCATCATATGCCAAAGAGAGCTAAGTAACCCTAAAATAAAAATTGAAACAAGTATTAAAACCTAATTAAGTACAAAACATGATTGTACATGATCTGTCACTATGTCAAGCTTATGAATATTAAACAGGAAAACTCAACATTTTCAATTGTGTTAAGGTACAAGGATCACACAAACAATTAGGATTCAGTAAATGTATTCCTAACATCATAAGGTTTCCATTTTATGATGTATAGTTAAGCATTTCCATTTCCCCCCGTGATGTACTCTTACCTACTATTCCATGTATGATCTATCAACAATAAAAGAAACTTTCGCATGTCTATGGACAAAGCATTTCTTTGGCTATCAAAACAATATTTTTGAGAAAAGATAATGAAGATAGCTCAATTCTTTAGGAACATACAAATAATAGATTTTGACTCTCAGAGAAACCTTAAGAACTTTTTTTTTTGGAAAGAACCATTGGCACTATAATTTAAGGTTTATCTTTTGAGATTTATCATGATATATTCATCAAACTTCATTTAGAGAGTAACACAATTTTTCTAATGAGGAGTAATTTGTTCATTTTGAACAAGATTATAAAGTACAAATCCAATCCATACCACATATGATCAAAATAATGGTGATGCATGGATCTACCTTGTAACCTACAAAATTGATCTTGTAGACTTGTTTGTGGACCAAGTGCACTTCTATATTTGATATCTAGAGTAAATAATTTCATCCTAGGGTCTTATTCCCCTTAGTCATCCTTCCTGATTGAAATGAGAGAAAACTTGTCTTAAATAACAGTTCTTGCCAATTTCCAACTCTTGGTTTTGTTGTTAAGAGTTACTGGGAAGTAGTACTTGAGTCAAAAGAATCTTGGACAATAAATTTCCCTCATACTTTGTAGGATGGAATTAACCTTATTGGTGGTCAAGTTGAGGCAAGTATACTAACAACTACTCTCTAAGGACATCATTGTACTATAGAGTTAGATATAACCAAGACAATTGTCACTAGCATCCAACAATCAATACACAAGCGCAGTGTACCATCCTTCTTCACGAAGATCATTGGCGCTCCCTAGGGTGAAACACTAGATCTTATCAATCCTTTAGTCAACTCCTCCTCCAATTGTGCTTTAAGCTCCATTAATTCCATTGTGGTCATCCTATAAGACACTTTAGATATAGGTTCTGACTTTGGAACTATATCGATGGAGAAATCAAACACTCTCTTGGGAGGAAATCTAGGTAGTTCTTCTAAGGACATCATTGTACTATAGATTTATATATAACCAAGACAATTGTCACTAGCATCCAACAATCAATACACAAGCGCAGTGTACCATCCTTCTTCACAAAGATCACTAGCACTCCCTAGGGTGAAACACTGGGTCTTATCAATCCTTTAGTCAACTCCTCCTCCAAGTGTGCTTTAAGCTCCATTAATTCCATTTTGGTCATCCTATAAGACACTTTAGATATAGGTTCTGACCTTGGAACTATATTGATGGAGAAATCAAACACTCTCTTGGGAGGCAATCCAGGTAGTTCCTCTAGAAATACATCCACAAATTTTTGTAAGATGGGATATTTCTCCATATTCGTCTCTCTAGATTCCACCACTTCACCTTCTTTAGTATCTTGGGGGTCTTGTGGTCCATAATATACAACATTGTCTTGAGAAATGAACTCTCTACATTCCTCAAGTTTCTCCATTTTAACTACAAAGAGTTGGAAACCTTTCTTCTTCGCTCTATGCATCTGCACAATAAAAATATTTGGCAACTTGATTTCTCTAGGTGTTCCTTGCAATGTCACCCAATTACCTAGATCTTCTAAACACTCTACTATTTTAGCATGACAATCTACTTTGGCTATATACTTCCATAACCAATTTATTCCTAAGATGACATCATATGAACCTAAAGGAGCTATGTACAAGTTTACTTCCATAGAGAAACTCAAAAGTTCAACCCTTTCCTCAAATAAACATTGATCCATTGTTGCTTAAGTTCCTATGGTGGTTGCATGTCCGTGATTGTGTTGAACTTAGCTAGGTCCACTTCAATTCCCCTTCACGATACAATGTATCCCACGAGTTTTCTTGTAGTGACACCAAATACACATTTCTTAAGGTTGAACCGTACCTAATACTTCTCAAGGCTATCAAAGATTGGTGCCAACACATCTAGATGTTCTTTTCTTGTTTTAGACTTAGCCAAGATATCATCCATATAGTCTTCCAAATTCTTATGGATCATGTCATGAAAATCAATGTCATGGCTCTCTGATATGTCTCTCTAGTGTTCTTAAGACCAAAAGGAATTATGTTCCAATAGTATGTTCCCCACAGGCATGTGAATGTTGTTTTATGTTGATCTTTTTTAGCTACCATTATCTGATTATATCCTAAGAATCCATCCATGAGCAAAATAATTTTGGCCCCAACTGTCAAGTCCACAATGATATCTATGTTTGGTAGAGGAAAATCATCATTGGGACATGCCTTATTCAAGTCTCTAAAGTCTGTGCATATTATGATTCCCTAGACGGTTTTGAAACTGGAACTAGGTTGGAAACCCACTCAGGATATCTATCGGTTTGATGAATCCTACATCAAGAAGCTTCTGCAATTCAACCTTTACCAACAATGCTATCTGTGGATGCATTTTTCTCAACTTTTTCTTTACTTTCTTTGCTTGAGGAAGAATGGTGAGATGATGAAAAACTAATGATGTGTTGAGTCCTAGCATGTTTGCATATGACCAAGCAAAGTTGATCTTGTGCTCTCTCAATAATTTTTCCAAATGTTTTTTGTTCTTCATCATCTAGGGAAGAAGCATAGAATGTGACCTGTGGTGCTTCCTCTATTCCCACATTGACTGGATTAGATGACTCTACCAATATTGTTGACTTTTCATGTTCTATTACAATGCTTGGAAGATTGAATCCCTCATCCTTGGGTGCCTCAGAGAGGTTTTCACCCTCAGATACGTACTTTATTTTGACTGTTTTGTGATCCAAAAGTTCCACAATGTGGTTTTCACTCGGGGATTGAGTTATGATTTTCATATTCACAATTTTGCAACTAAGGGATTCAATCCTTTCACTATAGTATGCTTGGGTATCCAAATCGATGTCAATCCTGATTTATGATCTCCATATGGTATACAATCTTGAAGCCCCATAAATTTGAAAATAACCTCATCATTTTTGAAAGAATTCAGAATAGGTGGTCCTCATTGGGGTTAAAGAAGTCTCAATTTAATAATTTGGCTAGAAGATTCAAAGGATGTGGTGGTAATCATGAAAATGAAAGTATCCTCAAAAATATTTGTAACGTCAAGAGGGAAGTCATCGATTTTATCGTTATGTGATTTGTTTAACCAAGAGGAAGAGTTAACTTCCTTAATAGAATCACCCTTGCTAAGAAAGGTCACTTTGGTTGTGGTGAATCCAAGACCAATATTTTTAGGACGTTTCTCAGTAGCAAGAGGTTCTCTCAAACCATGATTGTTTAGACCAAGCTTTTCATTCCTATTATACCCCATACCTTTCATCAACTAAATTCCTTTGTTGTTTTCATCCATGGTAAGTGGAGGTATTTCTTTATCATATTGATATAACCATTCTAATGTATTTTCTTCGCAATGAATTCCTTATTTAAATCTCCCCACTTCATGAAAGTGGTAGGTGATATCTTGATTGTCTTTGTCACTTTGTCAATGTGTTGAGGTTTTCCATAGGACATAGGAGAAAGAGGAAGATCTCCCACAACAAAAATGTCCTTGAGGTTATAATCTCCACAACCATTATCTTTAATAACTACCTTAATCTTTGGGATGTTCTTCAATGTTGATGCCTTAGAATTAGATGTGAATGGTAGGGTAGATGGGTCAACATAAGATGAGGGTATTGAAACTGCATCATTCTTAGGAACTTGTGCCACCTTATAATACTTCTCCTCTATGTTTTTGCAATAAAAAAAAGGCTCAGCATCACCATGGATGGTTATTTATCTATTCTTATATGGAAACTTGATGCATTGGTGACAAGTTGATGCTACAACTTGCATGACATGAGTCCATGGTTGACCAAGATGTATGTTGTAAGGAAGATCAAGATCAAGGACTTGGAAAGTTGTTTATACTTGGATGGGTATCTCGATAGTGTAAGGAAGCTAAGGTAGCGAAACAACTTCCTACACTAATATTGAGAGGAGAATAATGTAAAAATTTTACAGATCTTTAACAGTTACAAAAACTTAAACATAAATATCATGCATACCACAACATAGTGATTTACATAGGGAAAACCCTTTCAAGAGAAAAACTCCACTTCAAAATTTTCCAAATATATTATTCATAAATCACAAAGATTACAATATACTTGTAAAGCAAGCTTCTAACAGGAGTATCACCAACCAAAGATCCAGAGGTAACACAACCGCTATCAAACTCTCAAAATACATCACAATCCATAGTTGTAATACAATTCCCTCATAAAATAGGGTTGCCTTCTAAGGTAATTGAAGCCAACAAAAATATCAACCATCAAATATGAGACATAATGATGAATGGTCTAGATTTACAATAATTAAGTGTAATTACAAGGTTGTATGAACACATTTTCCCAAAAAATAGTGCCCTTTGAACTCCACTCATTTTCATGATAAGCTCTGATAGTGACACCTTTTGATTTTTCAATTACATCTTCATAGTAACCTAGATTTTTTATCAACTAAAGGGTGTAGATGTTTAGGTCAATGCCTCCATCTACAAGACTCTTTTAACTTTGTTCTTATGAATGTAAACCTCAAGATGTAAAGAATGGTTATGAGATGGTTGTGGTGGGAGATCATTCTTTTAAAATGTAAGTAAATGGGATGACACAATATGTCCGACCATAGCTTGGAATTGATCAGTATTAATGTCATTAGGCATGAATGATGATGAAAGAGCTTTTTCTAAGATATCCTTATGTGCTAGGGAGATTTTTAAGAGTTATAAATCTAAGCAGTAGTTTTCTTTAATTGATCCGAGAGGCTATAATACATAGGATTTGTCTTTGATGGGGTTCTAGGTTGCAACAAGGCTCCTTGGATAGTTACCTTCCCTCTTCGTGTGGTGACTCTACACTCAACAACAAGACCTTTTATTGTGATGACAAATATGTGGTGATCACATGCTCCTACAACATTGTTGTACACATGACTGACTTTATTGTAACCTTTTCCCTTTCCATTATCATTTCCCTTATTACGATCAAGCATCAAGGTCTTGTATATCCCAAGGTCTTGATTCCCAGGTTTTTTTTCAATGCTTACCTCTCCATTATCAATGAGTTCTTGGATAACGTTCTTCAGTTCCATGCAACTTGATGTTTTATGTCCCTTGGTTTTGTGAAATTCATAATGATCCTCATCTTTATACCAATGAGGTTAGACTTGAGGTTCTTGATATTTCTTGTAATCTGTAAGTGTGATGAGATTCAACTAAATCAACTTTTCTAACATCATTTTGATAGGCTCCCCCAAGGGTGTATATTTACATATTTGTAGGTAATTGTTCTGTCTAGGTGATGATTCTCTCAGGGGTTTGCATTGTTGATAGTTTGTTGATTATTTTATAGTTATGTGTTATGTTGTTGAGTGTTTTCTTGTGATGGAGAACTTATTAAAACCTTTGCACCAACAATGCCATCATTAGTAATGTTCTTATTTTTGGCCCATATACGAGGTTTGTCACTGGAACTAGATGATGGATGATTGTCTTTGTATATTTTTTTTGTTCCTTTTGTGATTAGGTATCTTTCAATTTTAATGCCCTTAGATATTAGTTCCTCATATGTCGACACACAATGCATCCTTAATTGGAATATTAGATTAGTTCCTAGATTTCCAACAATGATCTCTACTTGTTGCTTCTTTGGTATTGGCCATTTACATTTGCTTGCTCTATGTCTCCATTGTTGTAAGAATTATGCAAATGCTTCACCCTTGTTTTTTTTAAGGGTATATAGTTCATCGAAGCTTATGTTTGTATCAAGAATGTAGGATAAATGTGTGACAAACTAATCTTTTATCTCTTGGAATGTCTTGATTCTTGAAGGTAGGTTTGAGAACCATTCTATAGCTTGGCCTCCCAAACTTCTTGGGAAGAGTTGCATCAAGTATGAATTGACGTATGCTACTTCCATGCATGCCACATAAAATCCCCTAATGTGCTTCTTTGTATTACCATGCCCCTTGTACTTGTCGAATTTAGGTATCTCAAAGCCTAGAGGGAATGGTATCATTGCGATATTGTGATCAAATGGGTGGGGACACAAATCTTGCACTGTTTATGAATTTTTGGTTTTCCTTGCTTGAATATCTTGGATTTTTTGTGTGAATGTCTTCAATTGTGATATGTCATATGTAGTATTGTTCGATGATGGAGCGTATGTGTTGAATTGTGGAATGGTAGATGAATTGTAAGACAAATTTTGATATGACAATGTATTATTATATGTGTTATGTGGTGTGAATTGTGGATTCGTTTGATGTTGTGGATTTAGGGGTGATGATGGTGGTGTTGTGCTATATGCTCCATATGAATGTTGATTTTTGACATTTTGTTGAGAACTAGCATATTGTTGTTGTTGATTATACTAAAACCCTTGTTGTTGTTGAGTGTATTGTTGTTGAGATTGTAAGGCTTGTTGAGCTTGTTGATCTTGTTGTGCATGTTGAGCTTGTAAGGCTTGTTGTTGTGCAATAGCTTGTTGTTGGGATTTCCAAGCTTGTTGTATTTGGGGTGATGGAATGATGTGTTGTGAAGGTGGCATATTTTGATTCGATGTGATGTATTGATTTTGTGGACTATGTTGATTTTTTGGAATGGTGTTATGAGTATGTTGTGATGGAGGAATATTTTGATTTTGACTTTGAAAATCCTGGTATTGATGTTTATGTGGAACTAAAGTTTGATTTTGTGATACATGATTTTACATATTTTGATTTGAGATATTTGGATTTTGATGAGGGGAAGCTTGTCCTTAATGTTGGGATGTTTGATGTTGTTGTGATATGAGACCTTGCAAGATTTAATGTTGTGGTGGAACCACATGATTTTTTGAACCCATTTAAATTTGAGACCCATGATGTTGAGATAGTTGTTATGACCCTTGATTTGGTACCAATTGATGTTGGGATGTTGGTTGAAAATTTCCTTGATTTTGTGACAATTGATTGTAGGACATTGGTTGATGTTGTGATGTATATTGAATACCTTGGTTTTGAGATCCTAAATATTGTGATACTTGAGGACCTTGTGATTATTGAGGTATGTTTTGAGAACCTTGAGGTGGTTGAATGGCTTGAGGTTGTTGTGATACATGTTGTGAACCTTGAGGTGGTTGAATACCTTGAGGTTGTTGTGATATATGTTGTGAACCTTAAAGTGGTTGGTTTTGACTTTGAAGAACTTGTGATGTGGGATACCCTTGAGGTTGTTGTGATATGATTTTTGAACCTTGTGTACTACAAATAGCATGAAATGTGGGGGGACATTGGTATTAGAATTTTGAATGCCCACATTTGTATAATCCACTAGACTTTGGGGATTTCCATGTTGACTTACATAAGATTAGTTGAATCCACTCTAGTGATTGTAGATTCTCTTGGTACATGTAATGAAGATGTTTGTGACATATATTGAAAGATGTTATGTACCAAAGGTACATTTTGAGAAGGTTGACCCATGGATGCAACATTTGACAAGGGTTGTTCCCTAAGTGTGTCCACATCAAAAGTACAAGGAATTTTTTCTCCTTCTTGTGCAAGTGTGAGCATGTATTGAGTTGGGTTTAAGCTCAACATTTTGTTTATGATTTGATGGACCCTAGGATCTCATTGCATTTCAAGTAACTCCTCGGTGGTAAATCCATGGGGTTTGTCCATAATATCATCTATTTGAACCCTTGTTTCTTGAGATGGTTGAGATGGTGGTGGATTGTGTGGTGGAGTGGAGAATCCTCTAGGATTGAAATCAAGCATCCCAAAGATAGGTTCACTAGCACTAGTTGTAATAGGTATGTTTGAACCACTAGGGTTTAGTTCCATGTTTTTCTTGTGTTGTGATCTTGTTGTAACCATAAAATGTGTATCAACCCTAGGAGTTGTGTATTGTGAATGATATTGTTGGAATACCTTGGTTGATTCAAATTTATCTAACAAATACCCTCTAATAGGTTTTGGACCAATGATGTATGATGTTGTGAAGGGGTGAATGATATGAAACTTTTAATTTTTTGACCATAACCTAGACTCAAGTTTGATTGATGTGTTTTTGCTAATGATGTTTATGAACTTTTAACGCTTGAGAGTAGACTTGTGACTTCAAGGTAAACTTGTCCAAAAATATTTGTACTAATCCAACTAAATGTATAGAATATAGATTGTTTCTAAACATAGAGCTAAACTAGTTGATGTTGTGAAAACTTAATCTAAGGGGTCTGTTGCCAAAAATTTCAAGTTTTTTGTGGAGTGTAATGTTTGGATGGTTGATATTTGATATCAATTTTGATGTTCGTGTTTGATTGTGTGATTTTTATCCTTATTGAAAACCTAGAATATACCTTTGAAAAGACCAAGTATTTTTGATAAAGAACCTCTTGTATGACTTTTCAATGTTCGATACCCCATAATTGTTTTAATAAAAACAATGAGTATAAATTTCCTTGTTTATTTTTTTTGAATCAACACAAGTGATTTTTGGTAAGACAAAGATGTTGAAGAACATGGATATTGTGTGTTTTTTATGAGTGTTATAAGTGAGCCATAGTTGGTTTTGTCTCAGTTTGAATTAGTTGCATATGCACTTGATGTTTTAGAACCATAATATAATTAGTTTTGTCTGAAAGTTGTCTGTGGATTGATTAAATTATGCAAAAGTGTTGCTTTGTTGTTTTACAAAAGCATTGATATTTGGCAGAAGTGTCAATATTTAGAAAAAGTGACAAACTGTCCCAAAAAAAGGCATCATTGTTCAAATGTTTTTTTCCCCTAGAAAATATGTTGATATGTGTAAAAATATTGATCAAATAGAAGTATTGTTTTGAAAAAAATGGAAGCGTTGGTTTGTGCAAAAGCATCACACTGTCAAGCAAATGTGTGGATCTTCTTAGGGGATCTTTAAAATGTCTATTTTACCTAATTTGTTTGATTTTTTATTGTAAAAAAAAATAGCATGTAAACTAGCTCAATAGGCTAATCAAGTGATTTAAGTGTGTTCTTCTTCCACAAGAACTCACTAAATGGTGTTACTTGGTCTCAACATAAAAACACATCAAATTTTACAACCTATTTTGTGGGTAGATCAGGTTTGCTTAACTCAAAGTAAGTTTGCACGATAGAATACTACCTATAGAGTGAGTAACTATAGTATGCATGTGTACACAATACACCTCTTACCTTGAAAGGACAAGTTCCTTACAAGGTGTTTTCCACCTCAACTATGTTTATTACTTGACAAATATCTTCATGGAATGATACTATTCCATTGCACCACTTTAAGAAAACGTTAAAAAGTCTTAGGCCTCTAGAACATAGGTTTTTAGTGGGGATTAGGTGAACACCACCAAACTATTGAATATTACCTCTGAGAACTAGAAAAATGTAGTCTCATAATGCAAATCTAGAGTGCTACATGCATGGTTTGACTTATAGCTTTCGCTCTCAACCAATTTATATAGCATGCCCCTAAACACTACTTGAGGTTGAACCCTTGAGTTCTCCATTATTATGTGTCTCAAGGAAGGCCTCCTCAAAAGAAAAAAGGAGATGCTATTTCTCTTCACCCAAGATCGCTCAAGGCATGAGGGGAGAGGATACATAGCAAAACCTTAGGTAACAAATGCACATACACAAGTCCAAGATGTTTCTCTTCACCCAAGATCACACTAGGCATGAGGGGAGAGGATACACATCTGACTTGAAAAACATGATGAACAAAGAAAACAATTCATTTTAAGTTGCACCAAAATATATGTGATTCATTTTAAGTATGTATGTTCATTGTTCAAGTTGTGTGTTCATTTTATAACCCAAACAAGATGTGTTCATTTTAAGCAAAAGACAAGGTGTGTTCATTTATTAAGCCCAAATTGAAATATGAGATAGTTGTGTTTCATTGATTAAAACACCAAACTAAGTGTGCAACTAAGCTAAAACATTAAAATAAAATCTCTTAGTTCATCCTTCACATAAGTGTAAAACACTTTAGAATTTTGACAAAAATGCTCCATGATGAGTGTTGATGAACACTTGCTTTACTCCATGCTTTGAATGCTCAACCTAATTATGTAAAGGATTAGTCTAAACCAAAAAGCCACAAATCAAGAAATAGTTAGGGTTAGCAAACAAAATGATTTGAAAATTTGGACTAAACCCTAAATTTTACCTCTCTGGTTTACCTGTAAAACTGTTGGACTATTAGAACTATAACAACTCACCAAGGAACCCTAGAGGATCTAACCAAACTAACTCCACTAAAAGGTGAAATAAATTTTGTTTTATATGAAAACTAAAGCATTATTCCAACCAACATAATAATCCCAATTGCGCACGTGGAGACAATAAGGCTAAGTATTCCTCTAGGGTTTCTTAACATTGTTACTTAACAACTAATTAACATAAAAATATCCATCTAATTTAAACTTACTCATAGCAATAAGTGTTAAAGAAGAAACTAACATAAACTACAGATACATTTTCTTTCATCCCACTGATCGAAAAACTAATAAGCTTCATTCAATTTAAAAGACTAGGTTTATTTTAGATCCAAATCCAAATGTTCCTATGACAAGAGATTAATTATACTATTGCAAACCCCAAAATAACATCATTACAATTTCCATCATAAGACCTATAAAACAATTACATTTAAGTTACATCAAAATAACATCATGGTTACATAATAGATACAACATCCACCTTACAGGTGTGTCCAAAATTACAATTACATCATGATCGAATAATACAAGAATATAAGAATCATCTCATAATCTACTAGTGGACTGCATCCAAGAGAAACATATGAAGAATGAAGCAACTCCAATCCACACAAGAATAGGTCCAAAATACTCAATGGAAGAAGGCATCTACCACCTGACCATGTGGACCTGTAGGACCACCCCCCATGCTAGGAGATAGACATATGGCCCACATTCACACAAACAAGGGATACATAATGCAAGGTCTCACCCTACTTCCACAAGATATGGACAACAACAAGCACAAGGAAGGAATTCACATCATGAGGATAACTCCAAAGGGTCCATGCAACACAAACAAGACACTAGTGTTCACAAGGGAAGAGTGTCATCACATAGCTTGAGATGGGTTGTCCTGGTAGATCTTCATAGACCTCGACCCCCATCCCGGGTTGTCCTGGTAGTCTCTCCTGACCCCCAACCCCCATACAAGACCCATGTGGAACCAACATACCTTTCATGAAGACAAGATAGTTGGTCTTGTCATTCCATGCCTTCCCATCTCATCTTGAGCCTGAACGAGCACTCAAGCCATGAGTGGGGCATGGCATTATCTTGATTAATGTGATTAACTACCCAAACCCCCTATTTCATTATTTTGGTTATCACTTATTAGATCAACTCTTCATATGGGTTGTCCTAGCGATTGCTTTAGGATCCTAGCCCCCATGGAGAGCCACTCCCCCTTATGACACTAAATCTCCCCAAACCAACACAAGACAAGGATGCCACAACTTCAACATCATCGAAGAGAGGATCACATCAAGACCAATGATCTCACTACATTTTGACTTACAATGACAAGATCCCCCCCCCACAAGGCACTTAGGATACATAGATACCATGGTTTTACTTCCAACATGACATGAAGGGAAATAATTTCGCATGACATTAAACAAAATACAACACACATAAAGCTCATCATAAATTGTAACACAAGGTCATTTAGTATTAATTTATTAATTATAACATTACATTATTTAACACTTCAAAGAATAATTAGCTTACACTAATTAAATCCTATTTCCCAAATTTCTCCCTACACTTAACAAATTTAAAATAATATGACAAATTAAATGTATTAATTACCAAACACATATTAATTCCAATTTATTAAATTTTAACTAAATAATTAACCTATTAAATAATTAATTATAGCATCCAGATACAAAACTAATAACATTATTTATCATAAATTTGTAAATGAAACTTATAAATGAATATATATAACAATTAAAAGATACATATATTTATTCACATAAACTTTAAATCTATTGACTATGATTGACCATGATAAATGAAGGCCATAAACGAAAAAAAAAATGAATAAGCAATTGTTGGGATATAAAAAAAACTATAAAATAATGTACTTTTTCCAAACCCAAATATCAATTTAAACATTATAATAAGGTGTTAAATTAATCTCAAATGCTAAACTTCCATTGGCTGGCTACAGGGAGAAACAAAGGCATTTGCAGCCATGGAGGTGCAGCCTAATAGCAGCCCCGTGTTTCAAACATATCTCAAAAATTAGGATCTAAGTTTTTGAGATTTTTGGACAGAGATTAGAAGACAATAAAATGAAGAAACCCTTTAAATTTCTCACCAATCTAGTTCGTAGAAACAGAGTTATGGACAATGCAATTAGACTATTTTATTGGTAGGGAGTAGAAAGGATGTAGAATTATAAATCTAATATCTTATGCTCAAAGAGAATCTAAAATGCACACTCCAAAAGCCAAGCATAGAATAAACATGGCAAAAAACACAAAAAGAGACACAGAGGAAAACACAGAGGTGAGGACAATAGATCCTACCTCTAATTCGTTCTCCAACTTTTGATGGTTGCAGATGAGTTCCAAGTTTTTCCCAAGTCTTTATTCCAGTCCAACAATCTTATTTCCACCAAACTTCAGATCAAAACAAATTTTTTTACCCCGAAGCCAAAAGCCTTCCCAAAAAAAAAAAAATCCATCCAGAGAGCCCCCCTTCATTCCTCAAAAGGAAAAACAATAAATAAAGAAGAGCAACCTTTCATTTCCTCTTTTCCCAACCAAACCGGCAAGAAAACAAAACTTAATATCATAAGTTAAATTTATTAATTAAGTTATATAGTTTAAATAAATTAAATTTGAATTAAACATGTTATAAATTGAATATTAATTATTTATAGATTTAAAAATCCTTATAATTTAAACATTAAAGTTAATTCAATTCTTTATTATTAAATTATATAGTTATTAAACATAAAAATAATTTCATATAGGGATTAAATTATTATTTATTAATAAAAAGCAACCATAGAATTAAAACTTAATTAACCACAATACGACATACATAACAAGGAAACTACCATAACATAAACACAACATACTCAATCAAGATTACTAGATTTTCCTAAATGGCCAACTGATTGGGTAGACATAGACTGAGCTCATTGCTCTAATATCGAGCAAAAAGGGTTAAGGTAGGAACAATGGGCCAATATGTGCAGACACACTCAAACCTATGGGATCAGGTGGATTCGATAACCTGTACTTGCAACCCTGCACCACAAATGAATGCATACACAATATAACATATAAACATGTGCACGCACATCGGTGAAGGGAAATCATGACATCTCATGTCTCCTTGAATAGAGTGATGAGACATCATCCCCTCTCACCACAATCAAGATCAAACACATAAGGCATAATACATCATATTCCATAATCTAACTAAAAGCGTTAGTACCAGGGTTAGTATCCATAAACAACTGATCAAAACATAAACAAAATCATTAACATAACATATAAGTTACTCAAAGCATTATTTCATAAAGTAAATCATCATAACATAAACATCATCCAAATCATATAAACTAAATGAGTCATCATCAATATATCTAAACAAAGTCAATGTCCAAAAAATGGAGGGGTATCACACATTGGACTATATCACTACAAAGGCATCACCATTTGCAAAAGTGTTGGATTGTTAAAGTGTAGATGTGCCACCATTTGCAAAAGTGTGGCTCTATACCTGTAATCATAAACAAATGGAAAATCAATAGAAGCACTGCTATTTGCAAAGGTACGAACCTTTGAAATACAAAGGCGTTGCCATTTTCATATGTGTGGGTTTGGTTGACTGTAGATGCACTGCTTTGCTTTAGGTCCTACAAAATCTAGAAAACTCACAAGAAAACTTAAAAAATTAAGGATAAGGTCTGACCGAACGTGCCAAAAATATGAAAATGAAATATATTTAGATCAAATACAAGTGAGTTAAGCATTTAAACTGATTAAATCATATTCCTAATGAAATTCTTGCAAAATGCTAGCTAGGAATTCATTAAACATGAAACAACCATCAATTGACATAGAAAACCTAATTAAACACAAGCAAACCTCATCCCATTAGGGGATTAGTTCTTAATTGATGTGGAATGATCAACCCTTTCCTAATCCCATTGTTGAAGCAAAGATTTGATGACCTCTAATTGTGAAATTGATGGAAATGGACAAATGCTCTCAAAATGAGAATGAAATTGGCTATAGTGCAATTGCTCAAATGCTTTATGGATAATTTACTCATAGAAATGAAGGTTATTTATAGGATTTTTTAGATGAACCAATGGCTAAGATTGATTTGGCTAATCAATGGATAGAAATGAATGTGAGAAAATGGCATGGATCAATGATCAAATCCATGGATAAGATTGAAGCATGACATGGATCATTGAATTTAATCAAGAGCTCTAATTGAATTAGAATGTGCAAGTCCCTTAATTTTAGGAAGAATGTTGGAAGATATTTCCATTTGGTGGGAAATATTTGAATTTGAATTGGAGGACTATTCCATGAGAATATTCTCTTACAAGTGGGAGAAGTTGGAGGAATTAGTCAATATAATAATTAGGATATTATTTAATTGTGCAAGAAGAGAGAATTTAGGATTTTAATTAAACAATTTGCATTATTTAATCAAATAGGATAAAAATTAGCGTGAAAGGGGTGAATTAATCTAATATTTTTGATTATCTGATTAATAGAAGAAAATGATGAATTTAATTAAACAATTAGTATTATTCAATTAAATAGACAAGAATGATTGAATCAAGATGAAAATGGTGTTATTAAATCGAATCAGGTGTGTGATATTGACCAAGACAATTTCAAGTGTCTACACCTAGTATCCCACCAACTTACACTAGCAAAATGGTGACATGGATGTAAGTTCTTATTTGGTATGTTGGATATTTCAGCTACTAGAAAATTATTATTTTGAGTGAATAGTGGTGACTTTATTTTAGTCAAACTCGAAATTAGTTTGCAAACCAAAAGACTTTAAGATGGAAAGAAGGCAACTTGAATAGCAATAAGGATGACAAAAATATAAAACTCATGCGAGGAGACAAGGAAAAAAATAGACATATAAAAGCACTAATATGTCACTTAGACCTACCTATCAAGATTCAAAAGTAGTGTTGAGGGTGATTTTAGTCACACACAACATGCTAGGAAATTAGGGGTTTATTGCATCTCTTGAAAAGCAATAAAACTACTCCAAGTTTCGTTTATGTTAGGTCATGGCTACATGGGTAGCACAAAGGTGAGATCTATGTGGTTTCATGAGGGATCTAGATGTTAGAAAATATAGAAAAATTTATGCAATCACAAAATAATAATTCCGCATGCATACAACTCGGATTGAATTTTTGGATACAAGAAGATTTGAATCAATTTGTTACTCTTTTAAACAACTATGTAACCATTCAAAAATAAAAACAAAAAGATAGTAGGGTAACAAGAGAGAATTTAAAGAGCTCTAATCGGGCAACACAAAACATTTCATTAATCACTTTTGCATGTTTAAACAAGATCTCTTGAAACAATCATTAATGTAAATAGCATCGCACACATTCACGGTCAATGATAGTGCAATCTTCAAATGAAATACAACATCCACAATATTTTTAGACTTCATACAACCATAATGTCGTTAAACATGCATAGATCTAGGACAAAAACTTACTTAATTCCATAGTTATAAACAAGATCTCGTTAATTTGATAAGTGTGATTAAAGTAAAATACTCATACCATCACCATAGCCCCAAATTCAAATGCATGCAACATAGGCATAATCTTTACATGAACAAAAATAAACTTTGCACAAATATCAACAAGCAAATTCCACACTGAGATTGTATTTTTGTTGTTGTAGAAATTACATAAGAATCAAATCCTTTGCAATGACCCAGAATAAAAATATATATAGAAAAATATGTTCCCATAATTATGGATCTTAATAAAAATTCAATTGGAACTAACTCCAACACTTAAGTCTTTTACTGAAATTAGACTGTAAATTAAAAATAAAGTTAACTAGGCACCCTAGTTGTAGTTCAATTTATTTTTTGAAACTTAGAAAAATAAAAGCAACTAAAAATAAAACTAAAATTAACTGTAAAAGAATGGTTAGTCTTCAAAAAACCCCATGCCCCTTTAACTCCTTCATCTAGGCGTGAATCTGTTGATTAATATCTACTTGCAAATTTTTAGCACCAATATGCTTTTCAATTGGGTGTGGGATTCCAATAGTAACTTACTGGATGTCTTGATATTTTGCAAAAAAGGTCAAAGGAGGTCAACTACCAATAGCAACATCAACATCTCCAGTCACTTGGAAAAATTGTCTGACCATGTTAGTACAATTTCATTCATCTTCTCCATTGGTGGCCCTTTGTGAAATTGGATTTTAATTTTCTGGCCAAAGGCGGTCTTCTCCATTTGCTACTATATTTGGGTAAAAGATTCTAGTTCTTCATGGAGAGACTACATCTTTACCTTCTTGTTGACCATTTTATCGATGCCTTCATGTGTTACCTATCCCTGCATCTGGTTTTGCAATTCCTCAACCAATCTTGCAAGCTCCCTCACCATCACGAGACTATCCCAAAATGTGCACCCAAGGTTTTCTATCACCTGAAGGATGTTATTCATGGCTTTCTCTTCCTAGCTTCTATCATTATTTAACCTATTCTTACACATTAAAAATTTCAACCTAGAATTTTGTTGCTCTTACCCAAATTGGAATCATGTCTTGGTCTCCATATTGTATTACAATAACTTCTATTAATTCCTCCACTTTGGCCTCATTTATTTGATGGAGGATGGGGATGTACTCCTCCCACACCAATAATTCCTCATCAACATTTAATATAACTTATTGTATGTTTCTATCCTCATCATAAATAGAATGGTATGACTTAACTAATTACTTCAAAACTTGTTCTGCCAATTCAAGAAAATTGTCTTTCCATTGTTGGGTAACGAGAATCCACCCATCCAGGTCAAAATGTTTGAATTCTCCTTTAAGCTCTTCCTGCAATGCAAACTCGAGATCTCTGACATCAATAGGTCCAATCAAATTACTAATACAAGCAGCCACTTGTGCCACCTAAACTTTTAGCTCATCTTTAGTATCTTCATCCTTCTACATTCTTTTCAATATGGTGGGAACTCACATTTGTAAGGATTGTTTCTCCCCCTCTTTGGCCTATACACCCAGGTCTACATGTCTCATATGGTAATCTTCTATTGTCATCTTAGACTCTAACTTGTCAACTAGGGGGACAACTATTTCAACTGTCCCATTTCCATGCTCATCAACGAAATTGTAGAAATACCTTGAGCTTTCTTTCTTCTCCTCCCTAAAGATTGTAAGGTTTTAGATAATACACTTAAGCTCTTCTCTAGAGTCTCCAAATATAACCTCTACCTTTTACGAATGGTTTCATTCATCCATACAAGTATGGCTACAGTTGTCTCTCTTTGAGGAGAAGAGGTGACCTCGATGTCATGAGCTTTCTTCATTTTATCTTCAAGGCCCTTTTGGTCAAGCTCCTGGACAACTGTTTCTTCTTCTTGGGGATTCTCTTGCTTCTATTCTTCTCCAGTGTGGGGTAGCTCCTCAACAATATTCTTTTCCTATTCCATGGCTTGGTCACCAAGCATGCTCTCTTGAGCAATATGCTCTTCTATGTGTGCTTCTTCTTTATTCACTTCTTTTGTAAATAATTCTTCAAAATTTACATCAAGTTGACAATTCTTAGGAAGCACATCCTCCTATTTTATTTGCCTCTTCTCTTCTCTTGGAGGTTCTTCTATTTTTCCTTCCTCCCTTACTATTTCAATGGGGATTTCCTCTCCCTGTGGCAATTCATCTTTTGAAGGAGGAGTAGATGGTGGTGGCTGAGAAGGTGGAGTCAGTATCTTCCCTTGGGTGATCATGGAGGAGTTGGAAATGGTGTCTCACGAGGAGGGGTAGAACCAGATGTTTGTTTAGCCTCCCTTTGGGATTCCCTTGCTTTGATGGCTTCCTAAATTCTCTTCCTCAGGTTCTTCTTCACCCTCTTCAAATAAAATATTTACCAGGATCCTCTCTTTCCTTTTCTTTCCTACTTCTT
This sequence comes from Sequoia sempervirens, assembly GCA_007258455.2. Classification (NCBI taxonomy): domain Eukaryota; kingdom Viridiplantae; phylum Streptophyta; class Pinopsida; order Cupressales; family Cupressaceae; genus Sequoia; species Sequoia sempervirens. The sequence goes on from VDFB02000001.1 coordinate 12,464,367, forward strand.
TTGTAGGTTCCACATTTTCTTTCTTCTTATAAATGGCAGTACTAGCAAACGGTTTCTCTACAACATTGTGTGACTCTTGCTCCTTGGTGGGTTCCTCTATTGTACTTTCTCCTTTCTTCTCCTTCTCACATCACTTAGTTGGTTTTGAAAAACTTACCATTGGGAAAGGCCTTTTGAACCATCAAAGAGAGCGGTCCACCACACCCTATGTTCTATCTTCTACGTTGTCATTCTCTAGCACTGAGCTATCAACATTGTAAATGGGTTGATCTAAAACCTCTAGGATTGAGTATGTAAGGTCATGAACTTTTCCATCTTCTTTTTTCTCCTTAGGGATCTGGAGGTATGTGTTATGTCTCATTAAGAACACTCTCAGCTGACAATTCTTCTTACTTCAAATTCCTCATTGCAATTGGCCCAATGGTCTTCAAGTTTGGGCTCATGAATGAAGTATGTACCCATTTATTTATTGATGTTTCCAATGGGATCAAATCTTCTCTAAACATCATTATATAAACAAAAAATATACCTTGACATATCAATCTCTACATTCTTAGAATTTTGGGTGTTGGAACGAGAATAAACTCCTATTTTAATAGGAAATCCATACCCATACTTGCACTTCTCAACAATGAGTTGTTGCACCTCTATGATTTTTCTACAAACTTACAATAGTAGCATTTTTTCTGATGAGTATTGAGGGAGCTTGAATGGCATTTTATGGAAGTCAACCACCCTAGTATAAGTGAAATTATTGAACTGGATGTACCAATATCCAATTTATGTGATTACTTATATGGCTTCATTGGAGATTCTTCTAGAGAAGTCTCCTTCCAAGCCTCTTATTAGAGCATAAATAAAATTTTCATTCACGATACCAAAATTCCTAAAACTTGCTTCCATCTCTAGCTGAGGGTAATGCTAATATATTGTCACTTCTCCAAGCTCGAAGGAACTATCCTTGGTGATTCCTGGGAAGGAAGCTTGTGAAGCTAGAAAATACACAAGATATTAGGTCATATAGAATTTATGGGTTGACAAAATAGTACTCAATTGTTCATGGATGGTGTCACTAATGAGAGAAGCCCAGTTAATTTGGGGATCGGCCTTGGGGCTTACCCCTTACCTTCTACTGTTAGCACTTGCAGTTAAGAGTTTAGTTTTCCTTTATTAGCATTTTTGGGCATCAAGGATCGGGGATCCCTTATACCTCTTTCTTTACCATGTAAATACTTTTAGGTTACAACTATGTTCACTTCAGGTGTCAAGGATTGGGGGTCCCCTTATCTCCTACTCATAGTGTGAATTTACTTTGTTAAGATCCCATCTCATTGAGCATCATAGATCAAAGATCTCCTTTACCCCTTTCTCGCAACAAGGATTCTTTAAGGATATGTTATGCTTGATCAGGCATTGAGGATCAGGGATCCCTTCTACCCCTTTCATTATTGACATCAGCATTGCTCAAGTGGTATCCCTAACTTATGAAGTTTCAAATAGTCTTCAGAGTTCAAGGTTCATTCTTTCACTTTACTCCTTTCTTGATATTCAATTAAACTTTAAGAATTAAACCCGATATGCAAAGTCTAAGAGGATTTTGATGGTCAGGGTTCAGAGTTTCACTTTACCTCTAGCTAACAAGTTTGCAACCCAACGATCCCATTCTTTTATTTTTAATCTCGACTTGGACTAGTGAAATAAATGGAGGACACAATTAGCTAACGTGATGAATGAAAATAATATTATTTATGGACATGGGAATCGGGGTTCCATCATACCTCCTACCTCAATAAGGAAACATATAAATAGTATGCCTAATGCTCAAAGTGCGAAAGGGCATCTCGAAAATGGAATTTTTTCTAAGTGTTTTACAAGTCATCAAGGGTCGAGGATTGGGATTACCCCTTACCTCTTTCAACTCTATAAGAAAGTGGTAAGGAAAATCTCCAACAAACGAAATTTGTAAGTCATGATCAAGTTTTCACTAAGTCTTTAAAGGACGAGTCGGGGATCTGAGGTCATAATATCACCTTACATCTTGTAGATGTCTTCAAATATTAGGTAAGGGAAACTCGCGACACCTAAAGCCCGAAGTGTGTTTTGAATTTTCAAAATTTTAAGGCATGAATGAGTGAAACCTAGAAGCCAAACATACCATCTGAAATACAATTTTAAAAACCAAAAAGTATCAGTTAAATATTTGGTGCTTTGTCGGGGATACCACTTACCACTCCTACCTCTATAAGAAAGTATTAAGAGACATATCTAATGGAAAAAGTTTGAAAGTTATGAAGGTTTCATTGAGTTAAAAAAATTTGGGTCATGGGTCAGAGGTCAAAGTTTCACCTTACATCCTTTAGATGTTTCTTCACATTAAGTAAGGGAAACTCACAATATTTGAAGCCTGAAAGTTACTAATTTTGAATTATGTTAGGATACAAAGAGATAAAACCCTTGGGAAACCCAAGGTATGGCATATGATGATGACATCACAAACAACATCAAAATATGCACTAGAAGGAAACTCGATTCAATAGGGAAACAAAACCAAAAAATGCAAGAACAAAATTGAGGAAAATAAAAAATGGAAAAACACACACAGAGGAATGCCTAAAATCAAATTGATAAAATGATAAAATAAAAGCAAACAAGGAAAAAAACCCAAACTCATCCATGTGCATCATAAAAACAATCAAACCAAGAAATCATAAAGGAAACAACTCGAATTCACTAACTTGGTAACATGCAAAATAAGTGGGGACCAAACAAAAAACACAAAATACCACAAGCAAAATGTGAACCAAGGAATCACAAATGTCAACAGCCACAATAAAATGGACAACAAAAAATGACCATGCAATCACACAAACACCATCAAAAACTAGCAACAAATGAGAATGAGACTAACAAGAGAAGTTGCAGAAAATTCAAATTCAAATCATAGAATGAGTATTCGTCAAATGATGAAAATCCCAACATAAACGACCCCTCAATTCATCTCATTAATTGCATACCAACCTAGGTGTAAAATCATTAAGTTTTGGAAACTCTTCATTAGGTTCAAATATTTGTATATTCACGCAACAATACGTGATGTGATGTGCACATCAGACGAGGCATTGTCACCGAATCAGGCAAGTTGAAGCACACCAGAAGAGAAATTTGAGTTGCGAAGCCTGATGAAGGAAAAACAAATAAAGATTGACAACCAAAGAGGAAAGGGTCGGGGGTCGGGACTAAAAAGGAAGGCATACCTTTCCTTGGAAGCTCGACGTCCAAACCCCAAAAGGAAACAAAAAATAAAGAAAAGAAAAAGGGAAAGGAGGAAAGGGAAACAAAGATTGTTGAACATCTAGAATACTAAAAGGTGGGGTGAATCAGTATTCCACAAACCGATAATAAAATCCACCTAACCATTATTACAGTTTCAATAAGAGTGAACATAGAAACAAGCCAATGCAATCACACAATCAACACCAGGATTTTTATGTGGAAAACCCAAAATGGGAAAAACCACGGTGAGGGTTAACTCACAATATATTATTTTTGGATAAAAAATATCATGGGGCTCACTACTAGGACTCATTGTCCTTAAAAGGCTCATAGCTTGAGTACAAAATATGGCTCACTACCAAGATACAATGATAGTGGTTCATTGCCAAAAGAATGAATTGATGGAATATACCTTCAATGTGTAGGGTTCAATTCCACTGAACCTCAAAATATAAAGTACTGCATCACTCAACAAATTTGTACTATTGATAGAGCATTTAGGCTATGATCTTCTCCTTTGTTCACTTGCTTGCACACACACCTTCTCCTTCTCTCTCTCATGTATATCTTTCATTCCTCAAAGCATCTTATATATATACAAGCATATCTTATTCATCAATTAGGTCAGCCTGAATGGATGGACACAAAATAATCAAAACCTTTATTCGTCAGCACCATATAAGATTTGAACATTTTATCCATGTAGTGCATTATGCCAAGTCGGCTTATTATTCTTCATAATATATTGCATTCGTTGAGTCGACCAAGAATAAAACACAATTCTCCAAACCAACAAATAATTCTCAAAGAAAGCACCTTCTAGATCTGAGAACACATTAATTTTCCATCATACTACCAGTAAAGAGACTATCGACAAAACCACAATATAAGAATGTTCACCTTAGTAGAATGTGGAGCTTCTCACACATTATACTTCACATAAAACAATAGTAGGATATAGAGTTAAACTCTATCAGAGATAACTTTATGTTCATAGCAAAAGACGTCTCAAGATCCAGGAAATAACAGTCTAAATGAGTCAATAAAACATGGTTAAGAGATTAGAGTCATATCAGATCTTGTGGTGAGTTCCAGACTCAAATATCAACACATTGATCCATCACAAAGGAGTATTATCGACAGAGAAAAACTTCTAATAAACCAAGCAAACTTCCCATATAGTTATCACCATGTAGTTCTTACCATGTTGACATCAATGACAACATAGAAACAACCATCACAACCATCCATACTTCATGCTCATGTTGCAAAGCTTCCAACAATCCCCCACTTTGGCATTGATGGCAACATGCATGATAAAACCTTTTCAAGTATACTGCAACTAAATGTTCTGACTACCCCCTATCAAAATTGTTCTTCACAAAAAGTTTTCCTTTTGACTCTTTATCTCTCCATCTCTTTATCTCTCCCCCTTTGACATCAATGAAAAAGGAAGGGGTTCAGTATAAAAGTGTATATAAAAAATGTAGCCAAAAATATATGAACACAGAATTAACCTAAAGAAGAACCTCTGAGACTCTCCAGGATAACCTTCCATGAAGCTTTACCTTCTTCCCATGAACCTTTTGCATTGACGAGAGTCTTGTAAAACAGCTCAAGTTTAGTTAGAGACTCTATACCATCTATTAAAGTATTGGAACTAAGATTGATCTCTGATAATTTACCAATATAGCCAAGAGCATTAGAAACAAAAGTATGTATGAGTTTAATCATGTCTCTGAGTGCCACAAACTTCTTGATAACACTTGTTCTTTGATCTTGCTAAGAGAAACATTTATCCTAAAGTTGCACAATGTAGGACCACCTCTTATTATCTTTATCTTCTGCTAACCTATATGTATCTACCTGAGTGTTGAGTCGAGACTCACTCATCGTTATCTCATCTCTCTTATCCAATGTATTTCCAGGCCAATTTAGACAAAGGAAAGTAGTTCTTGTGCCTAATTTTCACAACCTTGTACACTCTTCAATTCCTTCATTACTTGATCGTGTGCATTCACACATTTTCCTTTGATATCATTCAAATATTCTTCATTGGACCTAATTCCAGCAAACTTTTCAAGTCCAGAGATGAAGACTTTCAAAGAATTAATCATGCCACAGAGATTCTCCACAATAGAAATAGATGAATCAAAATTAGCATCAGGAATAACTTTTTACAAATCTTTCAAAGCTCTCTAAATTCTTTCATGCTCATGTTCAAGCTTACTTTCTTCTACATCTTCTAGCTTCACCACACTCTTCCTTTTCTTCCTTGTTCCAGTCATGCTACCAGAGGTACTTTCTTCATTGAGATGCTTCGGGCTTTCCAAGAGAATTTTAGAATATTTATCAATTTTAGCCTCTGACACTTCATAATCCAATTTAGATATCCAAACTAACCTTGATTCAACTGCTTCCATGTGACAAAAATCTATAAACACAAGAAAATATATGATTTTGGGGTATCTTTCCACAACACTTGTTGGAATCCTAGACCTTTTGTTCATCTTCATTTGAAATGTTCCAAAGAATGCAGCAAGGGCAGATTCTTGTGCATCCAGACTACCAAGATTTATCATGAAGTTCCTAATTTGATAGGCAATAGGCTCTGAATTTGACAATTCTAATCTTCCTATTACCAGTAACTCTTTCAAAAAGTAAAAGAGTAGACAAACAACCAAATTGCTATACCAAAAAGTATTCTTTCTACTTTTTCTTGATCTCCTTTAAATTTTTCAAAAGATGTATGCAAATTAGTTCACACAAGTCATATTCCATACCTCTTAATACCATATCAATAGCATTTTTTATCACATCAGTAGAAACTATAGAGTCATTGCTAGGGATACAAACTTTATTACCAATGACCATAGAAACATACCTTATTATCGGATCAACAATCGATCTCAAACCAATTTATTTTCCTTTAGAACTCACACCTGTAACCTCAATTATTTCTTTCTCATTCATAGTCTTCAATTTAGGAACTAGTCCGGAGGAACATAGACTAGGTAGATTTCTAATTTCTTCTCTAATAACTAGATGTGCCTCATTAATCCACAAAGATTCATCATGAATTTTGCTCAATGCCATTCAAATATACTTCTTCTCAAATTCAAACAAAGGAACTTTCCTCAAAACATCCAACTTTTTCTTAGCTAATACTCTATAGGTACCATGATTCTCTTTCAATTCGTTTTCCCAAAGAACATTCAACTAAACTAACTACATTTCTTCAATCTTACTATAAACAAATGCATAGATATCTTCTGTAGGAAATACTCTCAGAGGGATGCAAGAGAATGCACCAATAGATTCTTCCAACACATTCCTCATATATCTCTTCAATCTAGCTTTATCTGCATAATTCACAATCTTTGAATTATCCATCAATAAAAGTAAAAGATTGTGCAAACAGGAATACCTCTGAAAAAGTCAACTAGAAATGTATAGACGTCCTATTTCCGGAGCACACTTCAAATTCATCTATTATTTTCTTCAAATTTAGAAACTCTAAATTCCCTTCTGAACTTCCTTTGCACGCTTCTCCAAAAATACATAGGCTTTTAATTTTATATGAACTTATTCCTTCCATTCTGAATGATTTTGCAATGAATGTTTCAACTTGTAGGTAGATTGCCTCGAAAATTGTGTATGCCTCCATTCTTTCAAATTTTGTAGACCTCATTCTTCACACATGCAAAAAATAACTTAATCTTGTTACCACATTAAATATACTTTTTTCATGATATGAAACAAGTACCAATGAGGGCGTTTATTATATTTTCAGATGATTTCTCCCCCTTATCCATTGCTTTCATTTATAAATTGATGGGAGTATCTGTATCAAAGGTCAACACAAATAAGACTGATGATTCCTTTCTCCAAATCCTTTCCAATTTTTTTCTTATCATTTTTGGATCAAAGGTTTGATCATTCTTCTTTACTAGATAGATGTTCTTCTTTCTTTTGGTGTTACTACCAGGATGTTTCAGTTTTATGCACTTACAAAAAGTAACATTCTTCTTTCCATTTTCCCTTTTATCCAACAAACTATCTTTAAATCCATTTTTCTTGCCCTTAGAATCATTCACATTATTTTTGCAGTCCTTTGCCTTATGACCAAATTTCTTGCAGGAATGAAAAACACCATTGAAGTATAAATACCTTTTTGCATCATGTTGTTTTACAGGAGTTTTTCTGAGATTGCTTCTTCACTCCTTGACTTGTCTATCTTTGTACCATGTCTTCTTACCATTGAATTGCTTTGCTTTAGAACTCTAACCTTTTTCAAACCCTAAACTGCTTTATCCATTTCCATTCTTTGAGGTAATCAATTCATCAAGCATCGCCAAGCTTATCTTAAATTTGTCTTCAAAACTATTTTCCCTTTTCAGATTAAATATCAAGATTTCTACTTCTAATTCAAGCTTTGCACATTCATCCATCTTCTTTTGAATTTGAATTTCATTCTTTTCTTCTCATCCAATTGTTCCAGCAAACTAGTGATGATTTATTCTCCTTTAGTCAACAAATCGCATGCATCCATACTTTTACTTTGTAGCTTTTCAATGTGCTCATTCGATTTTATCAACTTGTCCTTCAAGGCTTCCATTTCTTCTAAAAATTCAGAAGAGACTAATTTTGAAGGAAAAAAAATCTCATGTTCAAATTTCGGGACCTTCCTCAAGCTATTAGGCTTCTTCCAAGGAACCAAGCTTTGATACCAATTGTTGAACATAGGGAATACTGAGAGGGGGGTGAATCACTATTCCAAAAAATGATAATAAAATCCACTTAACCATTATTACAATTTTAGCAAGAGTGAACATAGAAATAATTCAATGCAATCACACACATGAACACCAAGAATTTTACATGGAAAATCCAGAATAGGGAAAACCACGATGAGGGATAACTCACGATATATTATATCTAGATAAAAAATATTATGAGTCTCACTGCTAGGACTCACTATCCTTAAAAGGCTCACAACCTGAGTACAAAAGATGGCTCACTACCAAGATACAATGATAGTGGCTCACTTCTAAAAGAATGAACTGATGGAATACATCGTCAATGTGCAAGGTTCAGTTCCATTGAAGCTCAAAATATAAAGTATTGCATCACTCAACAAATATGTACTACTAATAAAGCATTTAGGCTTTGATCTCCTTTGTTCACTTGCTTGCACACACACCTTCTCTTTCTCGCTCTCATGTATATCTTTGATTCCTCAAAGCATCTTATATATACAAGCATATCTTATTCAGCAATTAGGTCGGCCTAATTGGATGAACAGAAAATAATCAAAACCTTTCTTCATCAGCACCGTATAATATTTTAACATTTTATCCACGTAGTGCATTATGCCAAGTCAGCTTATTAGTCTTCATAATATATTGCATTTTCTGAGTCGTCCAAGACTAAAACAAAATTCTCCAAACCAAAAAATAATCCTCAAAGCAAGCACCTTCCAAATCTAAGAACACATTAATTTCCCATCATACTACTAGCAAAGAGACTATCAAGAAAACCGAAGTATAAGAATGTTCACCTTAGTAGAATGCAGAGCCTCCCACACAATATAATTCACACGGAACAATAGTAGGATACAGAGTTAAACTCTATCAAAGATAACTTTATATTCATAGCAAAAGACGTCTCAAGATCCAGGAAATAACAGTCTAAATGAGTCAATAAAACATGGTTAAGAGATTAGAGTCATATTAGATCTTGTGGTGAGTTCTAGACTCAAATATCAACACATTGATCCATCATAAAGGAGTATTACCAGCAGAGAACAACTTTTGGTAAACCAAGCAAACTTCCCATATCATTATCACCATGTAGTTCTTACCATGTTGACATCAATGACAACATAGGAATAACTATCACAACCATCCATAATTCATGCTCATGTTGCAAAGCTTCCAACAAAGACATGCAAAACAAAAAAGGAGGGGGGTCCCCTTTTTCCAATAGAAAAAGGGGCATGAGTGTGAAGTCACAACAAGTAGGAACGCCAATTAGAGTTGACACATTCATGGATTCCAAAGATTAATACCTATATACTTTTGAAGATTTGGTTAATAACATAATTATAACACATACATGCAAAGTTCTAGCATGAATTATCAAGATATGGAAACATACATTGATGGCCACCATCCTAGTTCTCCTACTATGTCATATAGATGTGAAATTGAATAGGAAAATTTAATGTCACCTTGAAGAGAAGGTATGGGAGCTCCTCACAGTAGTTGAACCACAAAGAGATCAAATACAAATTTATGATATGGTTATTACTAGAATAAATTTGGATAGAATCCTTGATGTGTGCATGTGATATTATTGCATGAGATATCAAGATATTGTTGTTGAATATCCCATTTCACCCAACATATCATACAAATGAAATCAATGTGAGACAAAAATTGAGTTGCTAGAAACTTAAAATGTTATATTTGAATGTGTAGCTACTCTCTTAATGTGTTAAGAAGAAGAATTACCTTATGATGATTATGTATAAAACTATAATGATAAATGGTGAACAATATGATGCATCTAAATAGACTCCATTGGAGGAAAAATTGAATAAACTAGTTGTGATGTAACTGATCCAACATTTATGTATGATCATACTATTTATTTGAAAGAGTATGAGTTTCCTATTCATAATCTTGTACACCCATAGTGGAGTCGTGCTATATAAGTATAAAAGGTTTGAGCCATCATGTGAAGACATAATATCCCATACATATGTGCAATAATAATGCAAGTCCAAAATAGATATTAGCTAAGAGATAGAAAAATACCTATATGAAGTCATACTACTACTACTAGATCAAATAGAAATGACATGCAACAAGGAGAAGCAAAGAGAAAAAATGAGACAAGGAACAATAATGTAGTAGAGCAAGTGACAAAGAAGAAGAGTTATGTATGTTAGTGGATAGTCAAGAAGAAATATGTGCTAAAATATTGTCAACATGTGGTGCCATATACTATTATAAATGTTCTGAAAGGAGTGAATCCAAATGATAAAGCACATTTAGTTCAATCCTAGTCACTAGAAAAATGTGTAGATAATGAGAAGAAAAATGGTCACAAGGCGACGATGTTCCTTTATGTAGTCTTGAGTCATGCCTTGCATTCCTAGTGAAAATGAATTGACTGTACCATATTATCAAATGGAACTATTAGATTCTTTTATTCCATTACATTAAGAAGATATCAACATATAGAGGGAAGATAAATTGATTCATAGTTTTGAGGAAAACTACGAGAATAAATGAAGTGTCATAATTTAATGTTTGTCCCAACCTTATTAATGGACATTATGATGGAAAATATCATAGAGTTGTTGATTACCTCATTTTCCTTGATCCTAAACCTAGAATGTGAATGAAAAATAGTCATGTGGAGAAAGAAACCCATTGAAGAATATGTGTAAAAAAATGAAACTCTTTAAGAAGCATAGGTCTTGGTAAGTTTGTATTATTCTAAGTCTTTACATATCCTCACTTTGCTTCATTGTCAACTATTATTGTATTTCAAGAAAATGAAGATGGGAATGAACAACCCATTGTATTTGTTAGAAAATATTTGCATGATGACATAGAAATATATACCATGGGCCAATAATATGACTTATGGAGAAGCTAATGGTAAGAGATAATTTGAGTCAATCCATGAATTAGATTCCATGTTGTTAGTCAACTTGGAGTTTCTGGTGTATATGTTGTTGCATGATGTTGAAGGAGAATAAAATGATACAATATATCAAATAATGATGGGTCTCATAAATTTGGATGAAGATAGTGTACATGGTAAAATCTTGTCACGCAATCAAATAATGTGACATATATTTAAAAAGAAGGCACATCCAAGAGGTTTCCAAGATGGTTAAATGGTATTCGTGTGGAATGATGGGTAAGAAAATATTGTGACTAATGCTTCAACTATCAAAGAACATAAGCTTGAATTGAAAATAATCTCTACTCATTGTCGACCTATTGTTTAAGTTTATATAAGGCCAAGTGTACCAGATGATATATACAACCGGAAAGTGTTTACAAAAGTAAACTTGGGAAGTCTAACCCTATGTTTCTTGGTTCATATGAAGATGCAAGTCTAAATGTAGTAGAGGTCAATGAGACAAATTTTAAGTTTACTTTGACCTATTTTCACCTCAAGGATGATCTAAGATATGGGTATGTTTTATTTTATTTGGATAACATTAACTGTTTCCCTAAAATGTGTTGGTGCTCAAATTTGTTGGTTCCAAAATCCCTCAAGTTAGGTTTTTTCGAAGCATAAAGGGTGTCAAATTTAGGGTGAAAGACCTAAAACTTATGATCAATCTAGGTAACTATGGACCAGTTTTCTAAGATGGATAATACCTTAGAATTTAGGCTTTGCAAGACTAATGGGGTCTTCCTTGAAGTGTAGTTCTAGATACAACTATAGGAAATGGTCATACACCTTGACACAAAATATACCCAACACATAGTATACACCTATTTATCTATCTCTACGTATTTGTATGCTAATTTGACAATACAAGGTCTTGCACCCTCATCCTGAAAATAAAAACCATTTAAAGTGTCTCTAGATGTAGTTCTAACAACACCTAATTTTATTTTGCACATCTAGACATGGGAGTAAATAAAATTGAAACAAAAAAATATAAAATAAATTTAAAATGTAAAGTTGTTTTAAGTGTGTTGGTGTGAATAGAGGTTGAGCATGAGGAAAATAAGTACCCACATCTACCTAGGTGAATAAAGTCTAAAATTCTCATATAGAAAATGAAATATAGGGAAAAGGGGACCCTAAATGGAATGGTTGAAAATGAGGGGGGACACCTCAAACATATATTTTCCCTAATTTCCTTAGAAAAAGAGATCTCCCAATGATATGATTGACTTTCAGCCTTGAGGTGAGTCAACCCTATTGGGAAGGATTTGTTGTTTTCTTATGATAAAAATGATTGATTAACTATTTTGGGAGATAAATTTAAATCTATTAACAAACTCAATTATATGACCTAATACTTGAAATGCATATTATTATAATAGCAGAAATATAAATAGAAATTTATAGGCATATTTGAGAAGGATGAAGTGGTATGTACCTAACACCAAAAGTGGGTTTTGAACACCGTTGAAGGACAAATTTGTCCTAGGGAAAATGGGTCTCTATACAAAGGTCCAAAATTTGCTTTTATAGTCCTAAAATCCCAGATTTAGGCTTTTGATTTCTCCAAGTTTGGTTGATGAAAAGTCAAAAATAAAATATGTAGGTGACTTTTTGTGACTTGACAACAATGTTGACGACTTTGACAACTTTGTAAAATTTCTCTTTTGATTGATTTTTAGTCCTTCGCATGTAAATTTGTACATGTACAAAGAGAAGTTTTTTTTTTTTGGTGAATAGGGGTTTACCTTAGTCAAACCCCAGTTTGATAATTAAACCTTGATGATAAAGCAATGATAAATAGATGTAATTGATGAATGAACAAAGCTATGTCACAACTCACTAAACTCTTAATGGTTTTCCTTAGAGGACTAAAGTCTAACACATCTCTCTAACGATCGGATCTTGGTTGAATTAACTTGATTGATTGCTTGAATGCTTGAAACCTACATCACAATGTTAGCTCCAAAACATTATATGAACACACATGAAATTTGACATGATGATATGATCTTGATTATTGTTGTAGATGACTAATAAATCTACTCTTCAATGCTCTTGATACTAATACTTGCTCTAGGAATTGATCTCTTAAAGTCTTCGATTTGAATTGGTAAAATACCTATATATTTATGGGTGTTTATTTAATTTCCCAAAACTTAGATTCCAATAGCCGACCTTTGCAAGTGGAAATTCAAATTTTACTATTCTACCACCAACATATCCAAGTTTGGAGGGAAATGAAGTAGCGGGAAACTTCCCCCATTGGAAAAATGTGTCCTAGTCCCATTATGGCGAATGAGTCCCAACCCTATTTTTTAAAGTTTAAGGTATCGATCGAGCTAAGTATTAGATGAATGCATTTGTTTAATGTTTTCAATTATTAAAAGTGGTGCAAATGGGTATGAAATACATAATTTTAGGATATTATGGGGTCAATTAGAGGCTTAATTAAGTATAATAAATTAAGGGACACAAACATAGTGTGAAATTGTAAAGGTATACAATTTTCTACACTACATTTAGCCCCTGCTTTAGTGAGAGTATGAACTTACGCTCAAACTCACACTAAAGTAGACAAATATACATCAAGAGGGGTCCAAGTGTACAAATGTTGAAAATATAGGATGAGAAAGATAAAGGAGGTGGCCAAACCCCTAGGACCAAAGATCCCATAGCAAACCAACATAATGACAAAGGGACACACATGATGTGTAAGATACGAGCAACAAGACAAGATACACAAGCATACAATATCAAAATTAATGAGAAAAGGGGTGAACTAGCAAATTGTAGTATGTCACGTCCATCAAACACACTCACAAGGATGTAAAATCACTTATGATACACATGGATCCATTGGAAAGCAAGTTATATTATGCTTTGTGGCTATGTTTCAACAATGCTATGTCACTAGGTTCAACACTCATGAACAAAGTGAAGCAAAAATGCCAAACTTGCCTCAAGGGGTGTAAACAAAACTCTCCTCAGGGGGTGCAAATAAAACTCACCTTAGAGGGTGCAAAAAAAACTCACCTCAGGTAGTGCACATGAAACTCACCTCAGGGGGTGCATATTGCCAAAATGATAATGCAAAAATATGATAATGCCAATGTATTCCCCCACTTTAAATAAATTGCTAAACACCATGTTGTGAGCAATTAATTTAAAGTAGAAAATTATAAATGCCCATTGAGAGCTTATTTGGAAATCCTTATGCCAATGATATGTTTTCAAATAAAGCTATGTCATGAAAAGGGGTTGCCCCCAAAATGTAATGTTAAAGACAAAAGTATGTCACATGCGAGCCAACCTAAAGCAGGTCGTCCACATCCCAAGCTTGTGAAGAGCACAAAGATATACTGAGAGGGGGGGTGAATCAGTAGATCAACCAACTTTTACCCTTTACAACCTTTATCAACTTCAAACTCTAACACAAATCAACTATGCAAGAATATCACAATATGAACAAGTTGACACCAAGATTTTACGTGGAAACCCTTGCAGGATAAAACCATGGTACAAACAATGTACTTTATGAATTATATAAACTTTTACAATGAATGTAGGCACCAACCTACTTGAATCACCAAATATGTAGTTTAGTAGGCACCAAACCTTAATTTTGATTTAGTAGGCACCAACCTACAAGGAGCACCAACCCCTAATGTTCGTAGGCACCAATCTACTGGAAGCTCCAACTCCCACTCGCCAAGCACCAACTCAGCAAAAATAATAACTTGAATGAATTGTGTTCCACCGTCAATATTGCTTCTTCAATGGATGATGGACAATACAACCAATCTTCTTCTTGTCTTTGCCATTCTTGAAAGATATCAAAATATATCTTTTTCACAGCTTTCCTTTTCACATCAAAATTTACTTCACATGATGACATCTACTTCACTAGATCTGCATTATTTTCACTTTATTCTTCTTCATAAAATTTACATATATTCTTCACAAGGATCTACACATATACTTCTTTCTTAATCTCTTGATCTGCTATGAAGGATTCTTCACAAATTTTCCTTCAAGTCTGATAAGATCTGATCATAAACCTGTCTTAATACCTTCATCAAGTCAATCATGAAATAGCATATTACCTCCTTTTTGAATCTACACTTACTACTTTTGTAAAACTGTATAGAACTCCCTTTTATCTGCCTTTATATATTCTTCAAATCTAAAATATTTCTCTCTCAAATCTTCTTTCATATACTCTTCCACACACATACTATTCTACTCCCAATTGTGACTTAAGGATAAAACATTTATTCCACACATAACTTAGCACTCTTTAATCTTCAGATGATATACATTTTTATACACATCACATATTCGTGTTTTGTTGATATATCAATTATTTCACACACCACTTGTGATTTAAGATATTGTAGTTATTCCATACACAACACACACTTCCAATCTTTAGATAATATACATCTTTATGCACTCTCTACAACCTTTTGAAATGTTTAGAAAATATTCATGATTTACACTCTGATTCAGATCATATCCTCTCTTTATCATAAATGATATTAAATAAAATCCATTCAACAATACACCATGTCTTCTTGTGTCTTGATGATATAATCTTTTATACACACAACTCTTTTTTCACTTCAATTTGATTCGAATTCATAAATGTGTATCTTGCAACTTTTTGTGAATGGTTGCATCATTTGAAAGCTAACTTTTCTGAGTTGCCTTTTCAATACTAATCACATGATTTCAACTTTGCCTTGGTTTAGTTTATTAAGAAATATTTTTAATCACACTCCTTCAGATTGTCTCTGATCATAGAAATAATTGTTCTTCAAAAAGAATCGTTACCATGTGATAATTTTGTTAACCTTCAAATCACACTTATCTTAAGAATGAGTGTGTCTCTTCACAAAGTTGTATCTAGCCTTTTAGAAAAGACGTGTTCCTTCATAAATTAATTCACATCCTTTTTATTGACTGTTATTTGTTTATTAGAACATTGTATCTTTTTAGTAATCTGCCTTTACTAAAGAGACGTGCTTTTCCAATTCATGACCGATCAGATCTCTTTCAAAATAAGTTTCTTCCTTTAATAACAAATCACTCTTACTGTCTTTACCTAATAACCTTTGCTTATTAGGATATCTGCTTATTAAGGATTTGAATTCATCGCCCGATATTATTTGGCTTCCCTTTATTGTGTCTTTGTTTGCCTCTTAACCGATGTTTGCACGTTTCCTTTGTGAATTCCGCTATCCTCTTTGGCCATTAATCTTCATCAGATTTACACCTCCATAGCTATCGCCTTATTCATATCACATTTTTCATAAGACTCAGGTAATGCATTGATTCAATGCTACTTTAAATATTTTAGATTTCCTTGATTCAGGTATGTATAATCTCTTTGTCCAATGTCTTTATCCTTCATGATCTTTATGATAACCTCCAACTGTCTCAACTTGAACACCTTTGACATCAATGACAATATTTCCAACAACTTGCTCATTATATATACATGGAAGGTGGTCAACTAGCTAAAAGGGACTACAGCAAGTGTCATACTAGGACAAAGCTACCTAGCCCCTTTCCCCCCAAATATAAGGGAAAAGGGTGAGTCGAAATGGATGATGATATGATGCTCCTTGTGAAAGGAAATATGATTGCATAAAGCCAAGTTTACACCTTCTTGCATAGTAGTGAATATGTTATGATGCTAAAACTACCACATGACAAGGAGTAGCAACTAATGCTATTTTCTAATTAAATGAAAATAACCAAGACCTCTAGTTGTTTCTTGTGTGTTAGGATCAATAGGGAAATAAATACCTTGTTCTGTAACACCAAATCCTTTTCCATTATAACCAAATTGTTTCAAAAGCTCATAACATCTTCCATA
This sequence comes from Sequoia sempervirens, assembly GCA_007258455.2. Classification (NCBI taxonomy): domain Eukaryota; kingdom Viridiplantae; phylum Streptophyta; class Pinopsida; order Cupressales; family Cupressaceae; genus Sequoia; species Sequoia sempervirens. The sequence goes on from VDFB02000001.1 coordinate 12,481,228, forward strand.
ATTTTTTTCATTTCTCTTGGATTTGGTGGTTTCTCATGATCACACTCATCATATGTGGATGTATAATTTGTGTTTTCCTCTTCTTTTCTAAAAGTTGTGGACTCACATGTTGGTGTAGGAGCACATGGGTGAATGGGAAATCAACACCACCAAAATATATATATTGTTGGTTTGATTTATTTTTCTTCAAATTTTGGTTTGGTTTCTTCCTATCTTCTACAAGTGCCTAAACTTCTTAAATTTTGACACTTTAATGAGATATAAAGCATATGTGTTTGTGCAAATGTAATTGGTTGGTGCAAAATCAAGCTCCTTTATAATTTTTTACTACATTCTCACAGTTTGAATATGGCAGAAGAGCATGCACATTTATTCTTTATAATTTTGATTGCTTTATTGACATATATGCAAAATAAGAACATATAGACTATAATTTTAGAGATTTCAAAGCTGATGTAAAGGAAGATTTAACCGTGCCTCATCACTATCTAAAATAAGCACAAAGAATTTATACTGATTTAGTTGATGAAAGGCCAAAAATTTGTATTAAAAGGTCGATAATCTTTATAGAAGTTTGATGGCCAAGAAAGGGTCGGTAAGAGGGAAGACAAAAGGGAATCAGTATAAAGTTTCGAAGGAAAAAAATAAGATGTGTGGCAACAGTATTGGATGATGCATAACACTAGAGGAGAATTGACAAATGTAAGGAAAAAAAAGAGAGAAGCAAACACAATGGTATAAACAAAAAGTAGGGGCAACAAGAAGAGGAGGACGATAGGTCACCAGTTGGAAGAAGGTGCCCAACTAGATGTTCAAAAATAGGCCATGCATAAAGAATAAAAACATCGGGGAAAGTCAGATACAAGATAGTTGCATCATACCATCAAGTTAGTCAAGTCGTAGACCAGCAGGGAAGATAAATCTCTGTTAGTTAATTGCCATAATTTGGAATTCTAGTTGGGAAAATTTTTGTATTGAAACCATTGAAATTTGTATTGAAAAATAGATTAGATATTGTATCGATTTGTTTTAACTATTAAATGGATTGAATCCTTAATTTGCCTATTTTATTTCATTGGTAATCGGATTATTGATTAACAAATGAACTTGTCAACTCAATATTATACCAAAGATTGGTAATTCCAATTCAATTTACAGAGGTGTTAGTTGGAAGAATAGCCAAATATTGAAAGTGTGATGCCATTTATATTATGAGCAACGTTTAAAATTTGGAACCAAAAATTTTCAGTTGTGTTGGTATTTTGTTTTGAGAAATTGTAAAAGGAGCTTCATGCATCAATTGGTATTAGATCCATAGAGCTTGAGCATGGAGAGTATCCATCAAGACTCGTGGGAAGTGAGTAACGATTGAGGAGAGCTCAAAAGAATTGTTGCAAGTTTGTGTGGAGTCCTAAATAGTTGAGAGTTGAAGTTGTTGATTGGAAAGATACCGCCGCGAAGAGGAAGACTCAGATTAGAGGCAATATTGGAAAGATTTCGAGATATGGTATTAGAAGGTATCAAAAACCAAGGGGAATTAGGTGTTGGTAATAGAAGAGAAAGAGAAAGAGAACGTGAGAATGAGGAATAAATCAAAGGTGAAGAACATGAAAGAGAAGAAGAAGAAGAAGAAGAAGAAGAAGAAGAAGAAGAAGAAGAAGAAGAAGAAGAAGAAGAAGAAGAAGAGGAAGAGGAAGAGGAAGAGGAAGAGGAAGAGGAAGAATGTATAAGGGATGTCGAACAAGAGAGATTTTTGAGATGCTCTTTCAAGAATAATGAAGAGCAATAAGATGGATTTCTGAACTTTTCTAGAACATTAGATCCAGATGAGCTAATCAATTGGATTATAGAGCTGGAGGAGTACTTTGAAATGGAGGAGATTAGAGACCCACAGTGGGTGAAGATAGCTCAAACAAAATTGAAATGGCATGTTGCATTATGGTGGAAAGGGTTACAGAAAGAAAGGGAAATGGATGGAGATCCCCAGATAATGAGCTGGAACCAGATGGTGACGAGGTTGAAGAAGAAATTCATACCTAGAGATTACAAAATGGATTTGTTCAAGAAATTGTAAAATTTGAAGCAAAAAGATATATGAGTGTAAAATATTACACGAAGGAGTTTTACAAGTTGGCCATTTAATTCGGAAGACATGAAATTTATCGAGAGAAGGTATCCAGGTATGTGAATGGCTTATGGTTTAACATTCAGGATGAGATGAGTATGATAAAAATTACCATAGTTGAGGAAGCATACCAATATGCATTAAAGTCTAAGGAGAAGTTAATGAGGAGGCAAACAAACAATTCCAAAATTCAAGGAAGAATTGTAGTTGAGAAGGGACAAGTGAGTAGCATCAAAGGCAAACAAATTGAAGAAGAATTCAAGCCCAAATGGAGTAAAGAGGTGGGCCAATGAAAGAAAAGGAGATACCAACAAGAGGATGTGGTAGTAGCAAAAGAGGGTTTCCATTTAGATGTTACCATTGTGGAGAAGTTGGTCATTGTGCATTCAAGTATGATCAAATACAAGAGGACAACAAGAAGAGTGCAACAAGAAACCACTTGGCATAAGAAGATGAAGAATGTGATGCATCGCCGAAAGTAGTAGACCCAGAAGAAGGTGAATCTCTCATGATGAGAAGAGTGTTGGTGAACCCAAATACAGTGGAGGAGGAACCATCCCAAAGAATGAATCTCTTTCAAATTGTGTGCAAGATTGGAGGTAAGTGCTACAAGGTTATTATTGATAGTGGTAGTACAAATAACTTAGTTTTAGAAGAAATGGTAGAAAAGATAAGTTTGAAAAGGAGTAAGCATCCTAGTCTGTACAAAGTTTGTTGGTTGCAGAGGGAGCATGAAATGATTGTGAGAGAACAGTGTTTAGTAAGTTTTTAGATTGGTTCTTACAAAGATGAAGTGTTGTGTGATGTGATGCCTATGACTGCATGTCATGTGTTGTTAGGTAGACCATGGCAGTTTGACAACTAAGCCATCTATGATGGTAGGAGGAATGTGTATACCATCTGAAAGGATGGAAAAAAGTATATGTTGAATTATGTGAAGGATAAGGAGAAATAGGTGAAAGAATCCAACTCTATTGTTTGTTGCAATGCAGAGAAGCAATGAGTAGAGGAAGAGGAATGAAGTGAGTGCAGTGATATGCAACCATTCAAAAAACAAATTTTAAAAGGAAAGGGAAGATTGGAGTCTGATTTATTGCAGCAATGCAATAAAGGAACAAAGAGTAGCATCCCAAGAGAATGTGGAGGGCATCGAGATGGACCAGTGGTAAGAATTTGTTCAGAGAAATGAGATAATTCCAGTGGAGGTGGCTTGAGTGTTGAGGATGAGTTGAAGTTTAGAAGATGGAAGGCCCACATGGACAAGGAGCAACGTTGGATAAAAATACATGGGATTACCATCCCATGCACCTTTCAATGTTCCCTAGTTTACCAACTCTAGGAACATTTCACTTACTTAATGTGTCTGGTGTAGGAGCACATGGGTGAATGGGCAATCAAAACCACCAAAAAATATATATTGTTGGTTTGATTTATTCTTCTTAAAATTTTGGTTTGGTTTTTTCTTCTCTTTTGCAAGTGCCTAAACTTCTTAAATTTTGACACTTTAACAAGATATAAAGCAAATGTGTTTTTGCAAATGTAATTGGTTGGTGCAAAATAAAGCTCCTCTATTTTTACTACATTCTCACAGTCTGAATATGGTGGAAGAGTATGGGCATTTATTCTTTATAGTTTTGATTGCTTTATTGACATATATGAAAAATAAGAACATATAGACCAGACTTTTAGAGCTTTCAAAGATGATGTAAAGGAAGATTTAACTGTGCCTCATTACTATCTAAAATAAGCACAAATAAAATACAGATTTAGTTGATGAAAGGCCGACAAACTTTGTTAAAATTTTGATAATCTTTATAGAAGTTTGATGGCCAAGAAAGGATCGGTCAGAGGGGAGACAAAAGGTTATTGGTCTGAAGTTTCAAAAGTAGAAAATAAAATGGGTGGCAACAGTATTGAATGATGCACAACACTAGAGGAGAATCAACCAATGTAAGGGGAAAAAAAGAGAAGCAAATGCAGTGGTATAAATAGCAAGTGGGGGTGGCAAGAAGAGGAGGATGACAAGTCACCAATTGGAAGAAGGTGCCCAACTAGAGGTTTAGAAACATGTAGTGCATAAAGAATAAACATGTTGGGGAAAGTTAGATACATGATAGTTGCATCATACCATCGAGTTAGTCAAGTTGCAGACCAATAGGGAAGAGAAATCTATGTTAGTTAATTGCTAGAATTTGGAATGCTAGTTGAGAAATTTTTTGTATTGAAACCATTGAAATTTGTATTGAAAAATAGATTGGATATTGTATCGATTTTTTTTAACTATTAAATGGATTGAATCCTTAATTTGCCTTTTTTATTTTATTGGTAATCGGATTATTGATTGACAAAGGAACTTGTCAACTCAATATTATACCAGAGATTGGTAATTCCAACTCAAATTATAGAGGTGTTAGCTCGAAGAATATGCAAATATTGAAAGTGTGATGCCATTTATATTCTAAGCAATGTTTAAAATTTGGAACAAAAAATTGTCAATTGCGTTGGTATTTTATTTTGAGAAATTACAGAAGGAGCTTCTTGCATCACATGCTTTTGATGACTCAACTTGTGTGGATCTTATGGTAGCTTCTTTCTCTTTCCTGATTTGTGTGTAATCTTGTACTCTCCCATGAATGTAGGTGTAAAATCTAATGAACCCCAATCATCGTCCAATAGTTTCATGATTGATGACAAACACTTCTTGTATCGGTTCCATTTTTGTAGTTGGTGTCAATGTTGTAAGAAGATTTGTCATTCATGTTTCAGTTTACAAATAATTTTTCAAATTGAGGATCGACTTTTATCATGTAAACCTTATTCTTGTAAGTGTATTTCACTAGGTGATGTAATGTTGAAGGCACCCCCATTCATTGCATGAATCCATAGTCTATCTAAGAGAAGATTATATGAAATATTATTGGGCATGACATGGATAGGAGTTTGCAAAGTTACCTTGCCTACTCTAACAAGTAATGTGATCACACTGGAAGTAGTTGTTTTCTCGTATTATCAAATCCATAGATAGATAAGGAATTTGTTTGAATTTCACTCTCATCCACTCCATTCTTATCAAGAAGGCTTACACTACAAACATTAAGTGTCAAACCATTATCAATGAGAGTACGTCTTATATTCCAACCTTGTTAATAAAAACCTTTGTCATAAAAGCCTCATTTTGTTTTTGCACTTCTATGGAGGTAACTCATCTTGATGAAATGTTATGGTTGAGTTGACTAAGTTCATACCTTGAATTAGGGCTGCTACAACATTTGGTTATGCACCAGGAGGGATAACAACTTTTTGCAAGGAATTTGGAGCCTGCCATGGTAAAGAGGGGATGCTTGAATCAAATCCCAAAGGGATATCTTAGTAGGAGCATTATTAATTTGTTCCACAAGATCATACTTCTTTCCACTATGCGAGGGTAAACAAGGTGCACTAGGAAAAATGGGTTGAGGAAGTGGTATTGATGTTGGAGTGGTTTGTGGTTTCCTATTGTTCCTTGTGTTATATGTATGAGCAATGGTATTATAAGTTGGTTGCTACAAAATATTGTTACTAGTGAGTTGCTTTGCAAAGTTCAAGATAGCTCCTAGAGGTTTTGGTTGGTGTCGAGGTGGTCCTATGATAAGAAGTGGCTTAGGAGGTCCAATAACTAAAGGACTCTTAGAAGGTTCAAAAGGAATCTTAGGTGGCCCAATGGTTAGAGGACTCTTTGGAGGTCCAAAAGGAATTTTTGGAGGTCCTATAATCAAGGGAGATCTAATGGATACTTGTGCATTCATTTTAGGTGGATATTTATGGATCTAATGGATACTTGTGAATTTACTTCCCCTCACCTGAAGTTTATTTTAAGTGTTTAATAAGATCTAATTTTTTAACATTGCACTTAAAAAAAACTCATCATTTATAACATTATCTACTTCAATAGATGGATTTGGAAAAATAACAAAACTTTATAATATTTTATTTAGTGGATTTTTAGTACATCCTTATTTAATACAAAACTTCTTTTATTTTATGCAACTACAATGTTGGAATAATTGCTAGTGTCTCCCTTCAGATTTAGGACATGGACTAATCGCTTCATGTGGATGTATTTATCTTTGGTGTTTGTATCAGGCATTAATAGGTTGATCTTTTGGTGCAATGGTAAACATGTTCCAACAAATGGTATTAGAGTCGTTGTCACAGGTTTGAATCCCCTCGGGTGACAATGAGGGGGGATTTTTGGACTAATCATCAATGTCTCCTTTCAGATTCAAGACATGGACTAATTGCCTCCCACGGATCCATTTATCTCTAGCATTTGTATCAAGCATTAATAGGCCAGTCTTTTGGCACAATGACAAACATGTTCCAACATATAGGTCACTATCATTTACAAAGGCATTTCTTCAAGTTCTTCTTCCTCATCAGAATCCACCAGGTCAAATTTGGAGGGTGGGTGTACTCACAAGTACTCTTCCATCACCTCCTTTCCTACAGTAGGTGCATTGTGATCACAACTGAATGAAATATCATGATGGGAAGATGGTTTACTTAGTTTAATAGAGGGTATAACAACTATGATCTTTTTTTCACCCTTTCTCACTATTTTCTTTCCAATAAAATGCGCTTAAGAGCATCAACAAGGGTTTTAGAATTGGAAATCCATGCATCTCCCAAGTAGTTGATATGCTCTTATAGTTTTACCTCCAAAGATGGTTCTCTCTTGGCCACTAGGCTAGGTAAGTTCTTAGGTACATATTTCCTTTCAATTTTTCTTATTCATTTTCCTACCATTCTAACACAAGAACACTTTCAAACATTAGCGAACTATTTAATATTTAAGAAAATTTTCTCATTGTGAGCTCCTAGGTCCATGTGTTGAACCTAGTATCTTTGATACCAAGCTTAAAATTGATAGTATTTTTTTTACTTCATATATAACATTCATTTATATGAACAATAAATAAGTGGAAACTATAATCATTTGAATTTGAAATGCAACAATTTTAATAAGGAAAAAATATGGTATTCTTCTCTTTATTGTTACATAAATGAATTTTATATAAAACAAACACGTGTATAGTACACCAGAAGTGATAAAGTTTTTCCATATCTATAATTCTACATCTATCTCAAAAGTATCAAAAAAGTCATTTGTAAGGGGGAGAGCATCACCCGAATGCTTTACCTCTGTCCATAGACTGACAATCCCTTGCACACCTTCACAAAGAGTATAGACAAAGGAAACCAACAAATTTATTCCATTTGAGTTATAGTGGTGTGTCCTACATAACCCAATCGACCATACAACTTTAGGCAATCCTCTAACTAAGTATGACCAATCTAACTAGATTATGAAATCAACACTGTGAACCAACTAAATGCAAGCATAGACTTTTGCATTACTTTGGCCAAAGTTTTTAATAAAATAAACAGTTGTGAGTTCACACACCTCTAACTTGACTTGGAAACAACATTTCTCCTATGGTTTAACACTTAGTTAACTCATTTGAATGTTTATCTAACTTTCACAATGATTTAAGATCAATCATGTATATTATTATTTAGTCAGTAAACAACTAAGGTTATATAAAAATACTCTTGACAATGAACATCTATATTATGTACTTGCAATTTATCGGATCTTGGCTACTGCCACGTGTTCATATGTTGTTGCAATTATTTCAAGATATATATATATATGTCAATCTACTATTTATTTTCAAAGTGAATTAGAATATTTCTATTCAACTTATATCATAATAAAACTCTTGTTTTTAATTATATTATATTTGTTGTATTGCATAGAATTAAATAAAAGAATTTAAAATATTTCATTCACAGGTCTGTATATTCAAACTATTCTGTCACATATACTCAATATATAAACTCTTAATACCTTTTAAATCTGAAACTTCTTCTTTATATTACCAAAAATAATAGAAAGAGAATAGAATTTAAAATCATGCTTGTTATATTTATATTTTTCTACACTCTAAAATCCTCTAATCTCAACTTCAAAAACTCTTATCAATCTTTCTAGACTCTCCACGCCTTGCTCACAACATGATTCTTCTACTCTTCCATGTATAACTTCTAAGTATAAACTCATCTCTATATATAATGCACTCTAATCATAATGCAAGTTGTTGGCATTAATATTCCAACGTGACTTTATTCCCTTCCATTTAATTTTTACTTAAGGTAAGTTAACCGCCTTTTAAAAACCACTTCTCATAATGCAAGTTGTTGACATTAATATTTATAATATATATTATATTATATATTTAAAATCATGCTTGTTATATTTCTATTTTTCTATATTTTAAAATCCTCTAAGCTTCAAAAACTCTTGTCGATCTTTCTAGACTCTCCATGCCTTGCTCACAATGTGACTCCTCTGCTCTTCCATGTATAACTTCTAAGTATAAACTCAACTCTATATATAATGCACTTTAATCATAATGCAAGTTGTTGGCATTAATATTTATAATATATATTATATTATATATTTATATATATGTATATATATATATATTTATATTTGTATATTTATATATATAATTCATTTGAATAATAATAAAATAAACCTTTAACAATAAAAGGTAAATCATAAGGACGACGATAAAATCTTAATATTGTCTCACGATCAATATTTGAAATGAGGCCAAAGACTGAAAAATGACTTCAACCTATCTTTACGACTTGACCACACTAGTATTAACTCCTTGACAACATAGGGTAGAACTTGACACCTTACTCGAGCTTTGAAAAAAAACCTACATGGGTGTGTCATCGACCCAAAATGGAATTTACCCATTTATTTAGCAATGTCTATACTCTTCTCTTTGGTGTTACTCTCCCTCTCCATCTGAGAGGGAAAAACCTACTCCTGCATTCAACTTAGAAGGCCATCATAATGGTTAGTCCATTAATAACCATGATATCATAATCATTAATCAAAATTTATAATCGTTACCGTTCTCTAATTCTTTTTAACAAAACAATTATATTGGATTTTAATTTCATCTAATCATCAATTGAAATAAAATCATTCATTCATGTCAAAAACTCATATTTAGCATAAAATTTTTGGGGTGTGACACATAGTAATGGTTAGATTATGTAATACCAAACATAAGAGTGATCAAACCAATATGCATATTGCATAGTCAAAACAATTTTTGGGTTCATACATCCAATCATCCACATAACATGCTTTGTGGGTGACTAATATCCCTTTTGTATTCATGATAAACTTAAACTTAAATGCACGGATAAGAATAATGTATTTGTAGTTTTACATACTCATTTGTATGCAATTTTTAGGTGTAAACAAATTCCTCGAAATCCTTAGTCTATCTTAGATACTAACTCTCCATAATTTTTCCACTATAACTTTCTTCATACCTTTAATATGTTGTCTCCTTAAATATTCACCTCATTAACAAACTTAACTATAGTCCTTTAAGATTCCATATCTCTCTCATTATAGGGGATTATAGTTTTTAATTCCTTTAAGGACTATGGTGGAGTGGTGTGATTGATACTACACCATGCCAATCTTGGTATGGTGGGCTGAATACCACCCAATTTGATTCATTTTCAATTAACTTCTTTTGAATACCCTATAATTTAGTGTTTTAATAGACTTAAACCCATTCTTTTGAATTTTTCAAGTTATTCAAAGTAATGTTCTATCCATAGTTAAGACAATGTCAACTAAATTATCCATTATAATGGTACTTGGGATTGAGTATTATTTAGGACAAATCGAGCTAGGGTTTTAGCTATTTAGGACTTAGGATAATGTTAAAGGATATACTAAAGTATTAATATCATTATTTTCAAACAAAGTCTCAACCCTCCAAAATTTATTTATATAATCATAAATAATAAATTGATAATTCAACTACAACCAACCAACTATAAAAACTAGTTAAGGTAGATGACTCAAGTATTGGTCTAATGCTAATAATGAGAAATCAATAATAGAAGGATAAAAAGTGACTAGACCTCACAATAAACTAGGACGCAAATCAACAAGGTTAAGACATGTGTTGGAACAACATGCCCCAATTGAAAGCTAGGGATCCTGGTATCTAGACATAACAACCTAGCCAAAATAACCCTAGACACACTAACCCCTTCATAATAACCCAAGAACAAAATAACTCAAGGTCATAATAACCCATGGATAGAATAACATGTGGTCAAAATAACCCATGGACATAATAACCCATATGTAATTTATAAATTTTGTTTTCCTTTCTCTATATTCTTACAGGGATATTCTGTCCATGGGTTATTCTAACCACATGTTATTTTGGCTTGGGTTATTATGACCTTGGGTTATTTTGTCCTTGGATTATTGTGATCGGGTTATTCTGTCCAAGGTTATTTTGGGCAAGTCATTATGTCCTACAACTAGAGATCCCCTCTTTCTACAGTTTTATCTACAAACCATTTTAACTCTAATGTTTCCAATTATGACTATCTATAATATTGGTTTGATGTGTAGAATTGTGTATACATTAGGTTTTCTTTTATAAGCTATTTGGGGAAATTTCAAGCATGTTTTCATCAAGGTTTAATCTATACTTGATCTCATTCTAAACTACATTTTTTTTAACATCCCACATCTGAATTTCTATATTTTCATATTTGACATCGAGGATATGAAAATGCATTAAGGCAAAATAACACAATAGAAATGTTTAAAACACAAAAACGTATACCTAATACTCCTTCAAACTCAATGATTGAGCTAAATAGGTTGCACCCTAAGCCTATTGATATGCTCTAAATGGATGGAATGTGGATTGCTTATACAAGTAGCATGATGGTATGATCAAGATGATTTAGTAAACAAATGGGAAACATAACAATATCATAAAAGTGGATGCTCAAATAAGATGAGAGGCCTCTTATTTATAGAATTTTCATGATAAAAATCAAGGGCCAAGATGCATTGGTTGATTAATGGCTAGGATTGATTGAGGATTAGGGCTTGGATCAAAGTTGTAGTCATGTGACAAGTGCCACCTGAGGGATGAGGGCTAGGTTTAGGATTAGGATTACGAAAACATCCTTATGTGAATGCCTAGTATTGAGAGGTGTAGTATAAAATGGAGGGATGAGATGGAAAGTTAGTTTAAATTTTGGGAAGTGTCTAGGTTCAATGAATCTAGACAAGGCACTAGACATATGAGAGGGACACTTGTCACATGATGAAAATTTTAGATTGCAATCCATGTGAACAAGTTTAAGGTCTAGGATTAAATAGGCAATGATAAAGGTGAATGTGAAATTAATTAAATAAATAATTTAAATATTTATTTAATTAATGGGATTGAGTGAAAGGTAAATTAAATAAATAACAAATATTTATTTAATTAAATGTTAGGAAAAAGTGGGGTAAAGGATAAACATAATTAAATAAATAATTATTTATTTAATTAATAGCTTAGGATAGAGTAAAATTAAAGGTGTGGATGGGTAAGGTGTAGGCAGTTGTTGTCATTGATGTCAACACTAAGGAGATTGTTGTTTGTTATGTCAACACTTGATTAGTAAGTTGTTATTCCTTGTCATTAGTTGTCATTGCTACATTTATGTTTACTATTACTTTTTTGTAAATGATTAATGTAAACATTTATTCATGAAAAAATACTACAATACATGCACATTTTCTTTTCTTTATCATACATTTAAATCCAAAATTTACTCTAAGAATATACTTAACTTCACATAAAATAAAAATTCAATTTCAATTTTTTTTGAAATATTGCTATCATTATGTAAATCTTTCCACCATAATTATTTAAAAAAAATATTAAACTGACATCTTGGACCTATTTTATATAGATAAGAAAATACGCCTCAAATAATCAATTTCATCACTTAAACAATAACTATATATATATATATATATATATTTTAGATATTTCATTCTTCCATCACAATTAAATTGTAATAAACACCTCGAGGAGGATATCTCTAGATATATTTTATATAGATTTTTTAAAGATATATAGGATAAGGGTACCAATATCCATTATAGCTAACTTTGTGCACCCTAAGCTCCTAAATGGTATGTTGGATTTCGACAATATTTTTTAGGTTTCTTTGTATACGACTTAAGAGCTTATAGCTATTGTTTCGACTTCTAGTTAGTTACGATGAACACAAGAGGATTCAGTATGTACACAAAAGTAAAAAAATGGTCATTTTAAGTTGATGTCTGATACATATTCTCTAGTGCCCTAATAACCTTTTTGACCACCACAAAACTTGCACAATTGATCCAATACATATGCACAAATGCTCCAATAATCATGCATTGTTGGTACCAATAAAGTTGCCCAAATGTCCCAATAATCATGCACTATTGATACCAATAGAGTTGCACAACTCATCCAATTAAATCCTTTTTTTGTAACTGCTAGGTATAAAGTGGACAACTATTAGTACACTTGAAATTCTTTAGTGGATTTTTAATTAACATGTATCAATGAACAAAGTTGCACAAATACCCCAATAACCATGCACTATTGGTACCAATAAAATTGCACAACTCCTCCAATTAAATACATTTTTAGCCGATAGGCTACATATAGTGTGAGATTTCCTGCAAACCACTATTAGTCGTTGAAAAATGTAAGGCCAAATAACCCACTTCTTATAACAGATATGGGGACCTTCTAGTATGAGAAATAAATGTACCTGTTGAACATATAACCATAAATTCATGGTACAAATGAGTATAGCTATGTGTGTCTTACTTCCTAGTTTCAATGCCTAGCAATGTTGTCACAGTACATTATAAATGAATTGATATAGGATCAAGTTGTGATTTGACATGATGATATTTTCAATTGTTCATGCTAAGAGGGAATTATTTAAATTAATAATGGAATTACTTTTGTACAACAATGTTGGTTATTGAAATGATCCACCTTTGACATATTTGGTGATTAGCTAGTAGTGCTAGTTATTTTGGTTCAATGAAGAAGCTAATGAATTCTAGTTCCTATGAGAAAACAAGAGTAAGAGAATAGTTAAAGAGGAAGATTAAATGATTTCTTAAGCATTTAGTATATGATGTATGATATCATGAGGTGACATATGAATTTTGGTTAAGGATAAAATGTATTTGAGGCACTTTTGGCAACTAGTGGTGTTTGATTAATGAATGATTTAGCGGTGATAACATAATTATTGTGTAATGAAAACCATCTTGGGTGTGTGATATACGTATTTGTAGGTATATTTAGATCTTGATGATCCTATCCTCAGTATGGTGTGTATGAAGAACAATGTATGATTTGACATTGCTCCTTTTTGCGAGAAATGCATCTGGTGGACACTTATATAGTCGTGCCATATTAATTGACCATGTTTTGATTCTCATAACTTGTTAATGAATGGCTTGGACTTTGTTATCTTATGGTTTAACTTTGGGGTGGCACTCTACCCCCTTACCAACTTCCAAGAAGAAGTATAGCCCTAGGGGGGAGGATGTAAGGTCACCCAATCAACTCTCTAGAATGCATTAGGGATCTCAAACTTCTAGATGTTTGACACTATATTAAATATGAGGATGTTAATTTTAATCATGGGATAATTCTTATAATGTAAAATTAATCTTATAGCATAAGTAGTAAATGAAAAATAATAAATTCCTATGGTCATATTAACAATTGGCTTAGGTAAATAAATTTGGTTTTAGAAGCAACTACATAGAAATAATCAAGTATTTGTGAATAGTAAAATTTTAAATGGAAGTTTAAAAAGAATACGATGTGAGAAGTGAACCCTCTATAAACTACATCCCATTTGAATTATGGTTAAGATGATTTATTTGTTTTATGATATGTTTCAAGTATGATTAAACTTATGTTGCTATGTTTGTTTCCATGTTTCACAAAATTATGGTGGTCGAGTGTTATCTGAGCATAGGCTTGACGAAATCGAGGTGGAAACAAGCTTCATATGATAGGGGATATATATTCATGTAAGGTGCTGACCAATGGATGGAAAAGAGAAGTGGGATAGTTTGTGTGCCTCGTCTATGTTTCCATATTTTGCATTCATGTCTACCAGGGCAGTTGCAGCTACAACATCTGACAAACCCCCTTACTTTATCCTTTGGAGATACCCGTATCCCATTACAAAGCCCCCTTTGGCACAGGCATAGAGTATGTTGGGAAAAGCTCGACACAATTTGTGGAGAATCTCAAGGTATGTTATTGGAATATGTATGCAGCTAGATCATTTTATTTTTTGTTTTATTTCATCATAAAACAATTTTGTTCTCATTTGTTAAACAAAAGTATTGGTGTTGTGATTTTATCTATCACTGTTATCCTGCTCAATACTCTTTTGTATGAGCAAATAAAAGTCTTTCCTTTTTATATAGCCGATGGAGATATCCATATCTTTTGCAAGTAAAATCCTGTCCTCCCCTGCATTTGCCCTTCCACCAAAATTAATCTTGCCATGGCTGGTACTCTCCGATTTAGGGCCATATGCCTGATTAATGTTTACCCATTGCAAACTAAAATTAAACAATTGATTTCTTCTCTATCAAATATGAAGTTTTAGAAAGAAGGACAAGCAAATGAAAATAAAGAAAAAACATTACAAACTTACAATGGACTCATGTTGAACCATATAAACAATAGAGAATATTGACCTCCTCCAAACTCTTGCCTTTGCGAAATATATACATAGGCAAGGCCATCAACCGATGAACCCCCGAGGCATTAGGTTGGGCCCTTAGGACTATTCTTCTATGTCTTGTTTTGGTCTTGTTGTTCTCTTCCGATGTTGTAAACTATAATTTGATTTATAAATCTATGTTATATCACTTATTATGGTGTTCTTGTAATTATGACCCATTGATCTTACATGTGCACCAAGTCATGTAGACCTTGCAAGTACAAGTATTGAGAGCAAGGAGATTTTGACACGATGGAATGCAAGGGATATCGAGTAGATAAGAGGTATGTTTTGACGATCCGCAATAAGTAGATATTTAGTTTTTAATAAAAAAATACTCAACCACATTTACTCTTAGCTAATGAGGTCATTGTCTATTGAATGAAGTATTGTAGTATGTTAGTTCCATTTTAAGAAGGAAACATATTTGCAAAATTAGTAATATTTGCTGAAGGTAAGGAGACCTTTCCCCTCATAGTCAGGTCTTAAAACAAATTAAGAAAACAATATGTGACTGCATAGGACCTGCTTTGAATCCCGCTTCTCCCTTTACACAATTAAACTTTTTTATATTTTTCGAAACGATAATCTTGAAAAATGTAAAATCACTGGAAACAAACCTCTGGTCATCGCGCGACAAAAATAATTTTGCTGGACAATCCTAACATTACTCTCCTGTTGTTTGAGCAGCTCCTTAGTAGTTCAAACATGACAACCATGTTATACCCCAATCTGTTTGATATACACCCATTCCATTCTCACAAACAGTTTGTTAAGGGTCCATTTCATTCTCGCACTGCGTTGTCATGCCTTTCCATTCCCAATGGCCATCCGCAGATCCCCTTTTCACACTTTGCCTCCACCAAATATAACATGTCTGAGACCGATATCACTCAGACATACAAATGGGCCCCCTACTTGCAGAATCTTCGAACCCTTAACAAAGTTGAGCAGTTTAGTCATAATTTGAAGAAGCGCGGCTTCACTGACGTCCAAATTGCCGATATAATGAGGAAAAACCCCTCAATACTCAGCTTTTTAGAAACAACATTGGAACCCAAGATCAAGCTTCTGGAAGAACTCGGTTTTGAGGGTCAAACTCTGACGAAGCTTTTGACACTCAATCCGTTCATCTTGAATCTCAGCCTCGAGAAAAGCCTTATTCCCAAGACGATGTTTCTGAAGAGCATATTTGAGCCCCAGGACGTGCTCGTTAAAGCCATGTTAAAAGCACCACTACTTGTCGGTTTTAACCTGGAGAAGACCCTGAAGCCCTCACTTGCTTTCTGGGAGGGTTTTGGTTTAAGCAGGGTGGAACTCTCTAAATTCTTACGGATGGATCCGATGGTACTGACATGCACTTCTCTAACGCCTGCAAAAGCTGTTCTCATTCAGAACATTGGCCTTGACAAAGGAAGCAAAATGTTCAAATATATTTTACGTACAGTGACTATCGGGCGCATGGAAACGTTAGAGGCCAATATAGAGAACTTAAAATCCTGGGGTCTCTCGGCCGAGGAAATCTGGCGAGTATTTAGGGTTGCTCCTCTAGTCTTAAATTTCTCCAAGGAAAATGTTAGTGAGAAGATGAACTTTGTAGTTAATCATTTGGAGGTCCCTGCAAATTCTGTTGTGAAGTACCCTTTCCTGTTGCAAAGGAGTGTTGAATGGCAGATGAGGCCCAGGTTTCTAGTTTGGCAGAAAATCAAGTACACCACTGGCCTCGGTCTTTCTATTTTCAGCGTATTGCGGATGCCAGAGGAACGTTTTGTTGATAAGATTATAAAAGGGCATCCTGTCTCTGAAACACTGCGGACAATATATGAAAATGCCGTTTCTGGTGCCCCCAACGGCACAAAGAGATCAAACGGATTGAGACAGTGAAAGTCAGGACTCCAAAACCACAACAAACTTATTTATCTAGTTTTTGACAGCAGGCGGCCAGGCCCTTCTCATCTAGGCGTTGGCTGTGAGCATTTTACTTTCCTGCAGGCACCATATTCAACGTCAGGAGCGACAATGTTATTTCCTCTGTCAATTGCTCTTCTCTTCAAGCGAGGTATGCATGGCAATTATTGAATGTTTTAAAATAAGCTTCTAATTGCTTTCTTTTCACCCATTCAGTGTGATTTAATTGGTGATTTTTTAATAGCTAGAAGTTCTGTATTAACTAAAATCCATTTCAGAAATTGCATCATTATGTTTAGAATGGTAATTATGTCAGAGCAACAAGGAGTGAACCATTATACATAATGTGTTAAGAAAAACAGGGCAGAACAGAGCAATATAAACCTGCAGCAAATTAAACAGAGACAAAACACCAAACACACAGAGACAACGAAATTACGTGGTTCACCAATCAATTGGCTACATCCATGGGAAAAGTGGGTGTTTTTAAATTCCTGTACGATAACAGCAGCAATACATAAAGTTTTTGTAATGCATCTTTAATTTCTCTTCATTAATAATTTATAGAGAACGGTCAATGAAGATAAAGGGACAGAGGGAAAAAGAAGAGACACAAAGACAAAGGGAATGCAAAGATGAATGGTCAGACTTCACAACCAAACAATCTCCCACTTGAAGTCTGATCCATTGCTGCGAGTAAACAAGCTTAGAAGGCACCACCTGCTTTCCCATGCTTATTGTTACATGTTTACCAAACCAAGAGAAGCTTTGCAGAACTCGATCTTCTCTTTTGAAACGGCCTTAGTAAAGGCATCTACAAAATTCAGGATAGTATGTATCCTCTCCAATTTCAGCTTATCTTGTTCAAGGACATTTCGAATAAAATGATATCGAAGCTCTATGTGATTTGTTTGTGAATGAAAGGTTGGAATTTTTTGCCAACTGAATTGCACTTTTGCTGTCACTGTACAAAATGAAATCTAGTTGCCTAATATCTGATTAAGCTAATAACTGTTGCAACCACAACATCTCCTTAGCTTTGTCAATGATTGCAATATACTCTGTTTTGGTAGTGGAGAGAGCTACCACCTTTTTCAATCTAGAAATCTAGTTGATCGCTGCCTCTGCAAAAGTAAACACATACCAGCCACGTCAAAGTCAACATATCCTTGCAGTTGTGCATCTTCTCCTCTAAATCTTAATACATGATTTGATGTGCCATTCAAATATCTTAGAATCTATTTTACATTCTTCCAATGAACTTTTCCTGGATTACTCATACCTGCTGACTACTACCGCTGCATGAGCAATGTTGGGTCTAGTGTAGACATTGGGTACATAAGACTCCCAACAACAGAGGAGTAATGTACCCTTTCCGTGTATTCTTTTTCTTCTTGTGTCTTAGGACACATCTTAGAAGACAATTTAAAATGATTTGCTAAAGGTGTGCTTATTGCCTTAACACCTTACATGCTAAACCTGTCCAAAACCTTCTCAATATACTTTTCTGGTAACAATTTTATTTCTTTTTTCTTTCTATCTCTAATAATTTTCAATCCAAAGATTTGCTTTGTAGCACCCAAATCCTTCATCGAAAATTATTTAGCCAGTTGCAGTTTTAGTTGGCTAGCTATAGCCATGCTAGTTCCTGTCAGTAGCATATCATCAACATACAATAACAACAAAAATTCAGCATTCTCCAAAGTCTTACAATACACACAATGGTCAAATTCACATCTATTAAAATTTTGCTCACAAATGAATCAAATTTTGAATACCATTGCCTTGGAGCTTGTTTCAAACCATACAGATTTTGATTAAGTTTGCAAACCAAATCCTCTTTACCTTCTTTTGCAAAGCCTTTAGGTTGCTTCATGTACAATTCTTCTTCCAAGTCACCATGTAGAAAGACTGTTATGATATCAACCTGCTCCAATTCAAGATCATAAACAACTGCTAAACCCAACATTGCTTTAATAGAGGTCATTTTCACAACTGGTGATCAACGTCCTTTTGCTGATCATAACCTTTAACCACCAATCAGCCTATATCTTTTCTTCCCACCTTCTTCTTCCTTCAACCTATATATCCATTTATTTTTCAATGCTTTCCTGTTAGGTGGAAGAGGCATTATATCCCATATTGGATTTGCCATCAAATAGCCCATCTCATCTCTCATAGCCTCCATCCATTGTTTGTTGTTTTTATCTTCACTTGCTTCTTCAAACATAGTAGGTTTAGCTTAATTGGACAGCAACAAATTTTGAATGAAATCATTATATTTTGTTGGAGGCATGCGGTCCCTGGTGAACCATTGAATTTGAGGAATGAATCCTTGAGGAGTAACCTCCTCATGACTACTAGTGGGATGATATTTCTCTTCATTATTATAAAAATTTGGGGGCTGAAGTTGTGGTTGTATTTGTGGATGAATTTGCACATGCGGTTGATTTACAATCTCCTTTTGTTTGAACACATCACTCCCATTCGTAATGTCATCTAATGGAACATACTCCTTGGTTGATATACCTTGTTCTTGTATATTTTCCATTACCTTTTTATTGAAGATCACATCTCTACTTCGTGTGACTTGCTTGGTAATTGGATCTCACAATCTGTAACCATATTCTTCATCTCCATATTCAACAAAGATACACCTTTTAGATTTCACATCAAGCTTTATTCTTTTTTCTTATGGGATATGAACAAAAGCTTCACACCCAAACACTCGTAGATGATCATAAGAAATCTTCTTGCCCGACCACTTGCTCTTTTGGACCTCCAAAATCTAAAGGAGAGGATGATCTTCTATTAATCAGGTACACTGCTGTATTTACAGCCTTAGCCCAAAATTGTTATCCTAATCCAACATTTGAGAGCATACTACGTGCTATTCCAAAATGGTATTTTGATCTTTCCGCTGCACTTTTCTCTTATGGTGTAAGAGGAACTATCTTAATTCTCTTAATGCCATTCTCTGTGCAATATTCGTCAATTTTTTTTGAACAATACTCACCACCATTATCAGTTTTTAAGCACTTAATATTACATATAAACCAACCCTTCCTAATGCAATCGTCTAAAAGAGTAACAAAATAATTTGACGTATGAATAGGTGGCACCTAAGAGGAGCCAAAGGCATCCAAATGCACTAATTCCATTGGTCTTGACTTCTTCTCCTGTTCCTTGGTAGAGAATCTCGTCCTCTTCCGCTCCCCATATATGTAATGTTTGCATAACTCCAAATTTACGGATTTCAAATCTGGAAGTTGATTCTTCTTGTGCAAGATCTCAAGGCCTTTCTTGCTCATGTGACCGAGCTTTTTATGCCAAAGCCGTGTTTCACTATCTGCAACTGCTATGGCAGCTTCCACTTCTGTTTGACCTTCTAGTTTCCTCTAGCAATCACCAAAACTCTTATCACCTTCCACGCATTTGGCTCAAAAGTAATACTACATCCTTGAGCATCCAATTGCCCAAATGAAATCAATTTTCTTTTGAGTTGAGGGACATATCGAACATCCTTCAATGCCCACCTCTAACCATTTTTCAATTTTAATAAAACATCTCCCTTGCCAATGATATCATAAGGCTCATCATCATTGAGGTAAACTTTGTCAAAGTTTCCGGCTTGATAATTTTCAAAATACTCCTTGCATGATGTAGCATGAAATGATGCTTTTGAGTCAAGCACCCAGACATCTACAGTGGCTTCTCCTATAGACAAAAGAAGAGCACTTGCATCTTCTTCATAAGTTACATTTGCCTCATTTTCTTTTGACTGATTTTTGGCCTTTTTGAATGACCAACAGTTTCTCTTCATGTGGCCTTCTTTACCACAATACCGACAATTGATATTGTTGCCTCTAGATTTTGATCTTTTACTAGACTTTGATCTTCATCTATGATTATTCTTCCCTCGTTCTTGTGATCTTCCTTATCAAAGTGTCTCCTGATGAGGTATCTTGATTTTTCCTTTGTAGGGAAGGGGGGTTCGCTACTCACGAGTCTCTTTATTCTCAAGAGATTCCCAAGGGGCGAACTTCCCTAAACTACCTCAAGGAACAACGCGAGAGTTCTAGAATCAGAAAGAGCAGGTCATAAAGGTTTCTTGGACAAACTGACGAATTCTTGGCCAAAGGACGACAACGTAGAATAGGGATGACATTGTGGCGCGCTAGAGTCCTAGAGGCGCACTGGCGTCTCGTACAAACCAAAAAGCTAGAATATCCTAGGAAACAACAAGGTGACTACCGACAATCTAATTACTGAGAACTTCCAAAATGTGGGAGAATAATAGAAAGTAATAGGATTGAAATAAGGTAAAGTAAATGATAGAACTAAAGAGGATAAGAGATAGAAACTTCTCACAACAACACAAGTAATGAAGCCTCTAGCACGTGAATATCTTCAAAACCTGCATGCATAAGATCTAGAGAAAATGTTGGGGCTGTATAGGGGTTTGCCTCAGTCAAACCCTTGTTTTGGTGTTCCCACCTCCACGAATAGCCAAATAGATAGAGAGAAATGAACAAAGGAGTAATAAAAGCAATCCCGCTCGAGGAGGAGAACCCATATCACAAAATAGAGATGCAATAGATAGGGGATGTGTGAAATCCTAGGATGCTTGCAAGCACAAGATAAGGGAGATATCAGCTACAAGGCTTAAGGAAGCCAAAGAAGGAGAGGAAGATAGCTGCAAGAGCCAAGAGTGTTGTAAAGGGTAGTACGAGAACGCAAGAGTGCTGTAAAAGCTTGAGAGCTTGAGGCTGCTGTAACAAACAAACAAGAGAGTTGTGCAAGCATGAGCAAGATGGGGGACTGTTTCAGAGAGGAGGCAAGAAAGAGAAGGCAGCCAAATGAGTTGAAAAGACAACTTTTAAAGAGGGAAAAGAAGCTTCCCGAGTGGTTACAAGGTGACTCGAGCAGTTACCACCGACAAAAGAGGTTGACAAGTGGCAAACATGCTCAGAAAAGGTCGTTTGAATGTTAAAATGTCACAGGACACTAGTGCGGTGCACGGACGTCTGTGCAGCGTGCTAGTGTCCAGACACATCATACTACAAAATGACGAGAACGGGAAAAGCACAAGGTACGATGCAAATTTGACGTGTAAGGAGACCTGTTGAAAAGGTATTTTGAGCATCCTGAGAGGGGAAAAGGCTAATGCAAGGGCTAAAATGAGCCTACACAAATGCTAGGGGTGTGGACACTAAAGCAGATACAAAAATGCATGTGAAATTGCAAGGGGTGCAATTTTACGACATTACATTTTGCCCCCTCTTTAGTGGGCATATGAATCTACACTAATATGCACACTAAAGGAAATCTACAAAACATCAATATCATGATACCAAAAGGATACTGTAGAGGAAGCAGATAACTCTTCAAACCAAGGAAGCTTTCCGCTAGGCTGAAGACCTACAAAACAAACACATTAGAAAAGAAAGACCTGCACAAGACAACAATGTGAGAACATAAAAAACCACTACACCACGGGGTTAGAACATAAAAACACACACGCACACACACAATAAACTAAATGATTTGAGTCAGCAAAGTAAAAGAGACCTTGATGTAAAAGGTTGTCTCAGTACTATGCGTCATCTTGAAATTAAAAACAATAACACATAGAAGAATTCTTAAACGGAGAGAAGAATGTAAGGATTGATCACTTCAAGAGAAGAATACACACAAGAGATAGGGAAGCAACCAATGTTGGAGAGAGAAAGAGCATATACTTAGGATGAAGAAGATGCATATCTTCGATTCGGTATACACAATTGAGAAGAAAGAGAATTTAAAAGAAAGATGGAGAAGCTAGAAAGGAATGAAAATTCCAAGAGAGATGGCTCCACAAGTCCTCAGACCTAAGGAGAGTTAAACAAATGTGTCGGAGATCCATAGACCTACGCATGGTGAACAAAAGGCTCTATAGGTACTCTCCTAAAAAGTTGAACAAACTGCACTAGAGGCCCGCAGACCCACGGTGAACAGATCCTGTAGGATGAAAGCGCTTTATAGGTCCCTAGACTTGTAGAGAAGGCACCCCAAGTACTCTCTCTTGAGGGAAGACCGATGTAGGGGACTCTGCAAAGTCGGATTGAAAAGCAGCTTCACAGGCGCACTTGCAAAGCAACATCTTAATCTGTAGACTAAACATGTTATGTAGGCTTGATACAAAGGAGCTTTACAGGTTCTTGGTCCTGCAGAGCAAGACTAATTAGAGAAGCTTGTGGCTACTGCAAGTTGCATTGCAGGATAGTCACAAAAAGGACAGGTCTAGTCAGGTTGCCCTTAAGCTAGACACCATAGAATTCATTTGAGATAAAAACATTCAAAGGGGGTCCTTCGGGAACGCTTCAAGAGAAAAGGGGTCCACTCAAGGGACACTTCATTTGAAAGACATAGAGAAGAGAGGGGGTCTTTTAAGGAGTGCACACATCTCTAGAACAAGTTATCACTGCCCCCAACATACAGGGGGTCTTCTAAGGAGTACACACATCTCTAGAACAAGTTATCACTACCCCCAACATACAGGTGAGGAGAACCATGCAAGATACTTAGAGCATACAAGATAGAGGTAGACCTCGATATCACTTGTCATTTGAAGAAGAGGCAGGTGCATCAGCAAATAAATGAGTGATGGCATCCGAATCAAGAAGTTGTTGTATTTTATCCTTCAAGGCCTTACATTTGCTAGTGGAATGGCTAGGCACTTGATGGTATGCATAGAAAGAATGCTTTTCTTTATCATGCTTATGAAATTTCTTATGTGTAGGAAGAGTAATCAAGTGAGCTTTTAGAAGCTTCAACAAAATACGCTTTTGTTCAGATAAAGAATGAGGAGCAAGAAACAACCCTTTCTCTTGTGGAGAAAATTTTGAGTGCTCATAAGAAGAAGACATGAAGACATCAGATAATGGAGGATGAATCAATCTGAGAGAACGAGGTTGAGTAGGAATCATGTCCACATTTAACTGTGGCTTCTGTTTAAATTGTTCATTTGAGCAACCAAGCCCTAAATTATGCTTACGAGGTGCACATTCTATAGGGACCTGAATGCCTTGTTCATTACGCCCACAACCTTTACGCCCATAGCCATACCTAGAGACAAGTTTAAAGCCAGGGCCATAACGTGTCTACAAATCTTGAGAAGGAGGATCTTCATAGAGAGCATTGTTCCAGTAATGGGGATCACACTCTTCTATGGGATCGCCATCAACCTCCTTGATAGGACTACCAACATTATCCTCTTTAACAAAAGTGTGATCATCTTCCTCAAAAGGAGGATCAACACTAAGGACATTACAATTTATGTTCACGTTATCCTGTGATACAAAAGAATAGCCATCTTTGATGGTAGGTTCATATGATGTTATTGGAAGGTTTAAGTGGATCGGGTTTACTTTATATTCCCCAATAAAGGAATTTATAAAGTCTAGAGAACCCCAATCATCACCTAGACATGCATTCTCTTTAGAAGGAGTAGACTTAGGATTTCTTGCTTCAAAAAGATCTTTTTTAGGAACATCTATCTCAAGAGTATCCTTTGTAGTAGGTACTGCTGGAGTAAACATCAACACATGAGAAGACACTGAAGGAATAAGAGTAGGCACAACCGAAGCCTGACCGACAACTGCTATCTCACATAGGTGCATAGCATCAGGGTCAACCTTACTACTCGATTATTACAAATGAACTTAATAGATTTATGCAAGGTAGACAAGACTGCACCCATAGCGTGAATCCATGGTCTACCAAGAAGAAGTTTATATGTGAATTTTTCTGACATAACATATACAAGGGTGGGATGGTAACAGGTCCCAACCTCAAAGGCAAGAGTATCGTGCCTAGGGCTTGTCGATCGACATTATCGAACCCACGAATGTCAACAAAAGAATCATTAAGAGAAAATGAATCAATATTAATCTTAGGCAATAGATCAATGCTACATACATAACTAGTATCAACGAGAGTACGTCTAATGCCGATATTATTAATGTTAACTATAATCATCAGAGGATCTGCCTACTTTTGCACTTCTAGAGGAGGGAGTTCCTGTGGATAGAACGTAATATTCAACGAATCCGCACGAATATGAGCTATCAACGCATTAACATCTATCGGCATAGCAAAGGCAGGCAAGAGGATTTTATGCAAGGCTTCCTAGAGCATACCTTGATAAACTGAAGCAGACTGAAGCAAGTCCCATAGTGAGATCTTGGCCGGATTAACTCGAAGTTGCTCGACAAGATCGTAATCACTGGGTGCTTTAGTCGTAGGTTGAGGAGCTTGAAAAAGGCTTGGTTTTTTATTCATTCTATTGTCATAAGTATGGGCTACCGCTTTGTAAGAGGGAGCCATAGAAAGATCAAGAGAATCGCTATCAAATGGGACACTGTCAATAGAACAAATCCTTTTAGGAGGACTCACTGGAGTCAGATAAATGACCAATCTCTTAGGCCTTTGAGGGGAAGCAAAGACATAGATTACATTTACAAAATCATCACAACTAGTGGAATAATTATTTGAAGAAACATGCTCAGCATCTATCCTTGGAGGATCTGACGTGAGTGGAGCTTCATCATTTATTAATACATCATCTCTAAAAGAGAGTGCATTGAAACAAGGATGGGACTCATCATTCACAAATGCAACATCTCTAAAAGAGAGTGAATTGGGATAAAGAAGAGATTCACCATTCACTAATGCATCATCTCTAGAAGAGAGTGCATTGGAATGAAGGGTAGATTCATCATTCACAAATGCTTCATCTCTAGAAGAGAGTGCATTGGAATGAAAAGAGGGTAGAGTGATGTTAAGAAAGGTATTGATTATTTCATCCTCTTGTACCAAAATATCCTTAGAAGGAATTTTAGGAGAGGGATCAACGAAGAATAATAGAAAAGGAGACAAAAACTCACTTTCACATGCTTGTAAGAGAACTCTTTGAAGCTTTTTAACAAAGTTGGAAAGAGATAGAAGGAAGAAAGATAGAAAATACATTTTGAAATAGAGATATAGACACGTCGGCTGATCTGGAGCAATTTAGGAGTGATAGAACTGAGAAAAACCAAAAATCCAGATTTTTGAAAATTTTCAATATATTTTAGGTTCTAGTAATTTGCTTGTTTGGAGGTCTTTAGAGCAGAATTTGGGGTCGAAACTTGCATGAGTCCCTAAAATTCAGTTGCCCAAGGCATAGTATTTTAGGGACTGAATTAGTCCTCTTGGAGACCTTTCCAATGGTGTAAACAATTATGAATTCTGAGCATCGAGTCAAAAGTTATGACCCCACCAAATTGGGGTAAATAAATTCCTAGTTTTTTTGAAAAATACTGTGATTCACGTTGGGTTCACCAAAATGTAGGGAAGGGGGATTTGTTACTCATGAGTCTCTTTATTCTCAAGAGATTCCCAAAGGGCGAACTGCCCTAAACTACCTCAAGGAACAACGCGAGAGTTCTAGAATCGGAAAGAGCAGGTCACAAAGGTTTCCTAGACAAACTAACAAATTCTTGGCTAAAGGATGACAACGCGGAATAGAACTAAAGAGGATAAAAGATAGAAACTTCTCACAACAACCCAAGTAATGAAGCCTCTAGCACGTGAATATCTTCAAAACCTACTTGCATAAGATTTGGAGAAAATGTTGGGGCTGTATAGGGGTTTGCCTCAACCAAACCCTCGTTTTTGGTGTTTCCACCTCCATGGACAGCCAAATAGATAGAGAGAAATGAACAAAAGAGTGATAAAAGCAATCCCCGCTCGAGGAGGAGAACTCGTATCACGAAATAGAGATGCAATAGATAGGGGATGTGTGAAATCCCAGGATGCTTGCAAGCACAAGGTAAGGGAGATATCAACTACAAGGCTTAAGGAAGCCAAAGGAGAGCAAGATAGCTGTAAGAGCCAAGAGTGTTGTAGAGGGCACTACGAGAACGCAAGAGTGCTGTAAAAGCTTGAGAGCTTGAGGCTGCTGTAACAAACAAACAAGAGAGTTGTGCAAGCAAGAGCAAGATGGGAGACTGTTTCAAAGAGGAACCAAGAAGGAGAAGAAGGCCAAATGAGTTGAAAAGACAACTTTTAAAGAGGGAAAAGAAGCTTCCCAAGTGGTTACAAGGCGACCCGAACCGTTACCACCGACAAAAGAGGCTGACAAGTGGCAAACATGTTTGGAAAATGTCATTTGAATGTTAAAATGTCACAGGACGCTAGTGTGGCGTGTGGACGTCTGCGCGGCATGCTAGTGTCCAGACACATCACAGTACAAAATGATGAGAATGGGAAAAGCACAAGGTACAATGCAGTTGACACGTAAGGGGAGCTGCTGAAAAAGGATTTTGAGCATCCTGAGAGGGGAAAAGGCTGATGCAAGGGCTAAAATGAGCCTACACAAATGCTAGGGGTGTGGACACTAAAGCAGATACAAAAATGCATGTGAAATTGCAAGGGGTGCAATTTTATGACATTACATCCTTCTTATGTCTTCATTAAGAAGAATCCCAACAATATCATTGAATTTTAATATGCTTTCTTTCTTACCAGATATTGAGTTGCTAACAACCATAACAACTCCTTCCCAACTATCAGGTAAAGAACACAGCAAGAAAATAGTTTTGATCTCATCATCTAAACTGAAGCTTTTTGAAATTAATTGACTAATTGAAGTGTTCAATTTGAGACATTATCGCCTTCCTTCATTTTCTAATTATACAGTTTTATCATTAGAAATACCTTGTTAGATGCAAGACCATCTCATACTTGTTTGATAAACAATCCCATAATCCTTTCGTTGTTTTCTCTATAGCAACATTAAACAAGACATTGTTGGATGATGAGAGAATAATTGTAGCCACCGCCTTTCAATCCAAATTTTCCCAATCTTCATCTAACATTCAAGCTTGTTTTTTCAATTTTCTTTCCAGCATGATCGAAAGATCTCTTTAGATTAACGGAGCTTCTGATTGCAACTTCCACATTCCGAAGCTTTGACCTGAGAATTTTTCAATTCTTTATTTAAATTTTATTTGCCTCCATTTCCTCTTGTTTGAAGTGGTTTTCTCAAAATCTCTTCAGTGCTCTGATATCAATTGTTAAGAAAAATAGGGCAGAATGGAGCGATATAAACCTGAAGCAAGTTAAACTGAGACAAAACATCAAACACAGAGAATGAAATCTCGTGGTCCACCAATCAATTGGCTACATCCAAGGGAAAAGCGGGTGCTTTTTTATTCCTATATGATAACAGCAGCAATACATAAAGTTTTGTAATGCATCTTTAATGTCTCTTCTTCAATTATTTATAAAGAACCGGTCAATGAAGATGAAGGGACAGAGGGAAAAAGAAGAGACGCAAAGACAAAAGGAATGTGAAGATAAACGGTCAGACTTCACAACCAAACATAACATTCATCAAACAAGTTTCCCAGCACTCAAAATTTTACGGAAGTTGTAGATTAGAAGATCCGAGTCAGCCAAGATAGCAATATAAGTTTTGTAAATAAGACATTAAAATAGGTAAATCGGAATAGTAGGTTCTTGCATCTAGAGTGCAATTTCATAGTTAGAAGCCATGGGTAATATATGGTTATAATCCTAGTTTTGGGATTGCTCACCAGGCCCAGGCCCATTTTGGGTTTGGAATTGACAACTTAAAAAACTGTATTTCAAGATAAATTGGATTTTTCTGATTTCCAATTCATAAGAACAATAACATATGAATCCAAATTGCAAATCCTCTCAAAATTCTGGAACAAGCTGCAAACTTCTAAATTTTAATGGGCTAGTTGTTGTGTCACACCTAGTAGATACCCAATGAGAGAATTTGATCATGACTGAATGAATTTGAGAACATTTATAGATTAATCATTAAACATATTGCTGATGTTTAAAACTTTAAAGCAGCTGCTTCTGATAAACTGAATGCTTCAAGATGACTGTTTCAAGTTTTAGACTTTAGGGTTCTTAATAGCTTTTTAATTTTTTATTTTAAAATCAAGGTGGGCCTGAAACTGATTGAGTCTCGGACAAGTTCTACAATAAAGAAAAAATGCAGAAATGTAAAACGCTCTGTATGATACTGTCTAACTCACAATTTGATTGAGTCGAGGCAGCAAACCTTGCTGCTGCTGGCTCAGCTTGAAAGTTTGCACGTCTACCACAGATGTACATAGTCTTAAAATTATATTTTTAAGCATGGTACAATTTTTATAGCTAATGTCTCAATTACTATACTGATTATGCAATCTATTTGCGCTTTTTTCATATCCCATGGCAGGATTCATACACGTAATGCAGTATCACAAGCATCTAAGAGTGAGTCTTTTTTTTTTTCTGTTATGAAAAAGTACCAGTGGCTAACTTCAAGATTGTAATAATGGAGGATTAACTTTCCTACAACAAAATATTGGGAAATCACTGTCTCAGGGAATAGTTTTGGACAAATTGGAGAGAGGAAATGATGTAGGCTTTTGACACTGATGAAATTGACATATGTTTAGAGGTGCTGGTGTTGTTAGCAATCATTACTGTAGATCTCTTCCATGCAATTTATAGTGTAGGAAAGTCCTCTCCAACCTGATGTATCACCATAAGTCTGCATTTATAGAAATTTTGATTATAAATACAATGCTCACCAGAAAGAATTGTAGACATTGAATCATGTTCCTAATGCTAGTCAGGATTCAAAATCCGTTGGACACTCTAATGTATGAAACTATCATTCAATTATGTTGTCGTGAATATATTTAAACCTTCTAGTGGGCATGATAATCAAACAATAGAATCATGATTATTTACTTTTGGATGGATGGGTGACTTCACACACTCAGAGACACACGTCATCTTAAATCACTAAATGGCCATCATGTTTTGTAATGCATCTTTAATGGCCAAACTATCCTCTGCTTGCCCCTGCATATGCTTGTCTTCATTTTTACTCGAATATAATGTCCCTAGTCTGATTTTTATGAACTATTTGTTTTTTTGTATTTTATTGATTTTGAAACTCACAACAACATCAAACTGAACTAAATAATATTAAAAAGAGATGCAACTGAAAGATAGTTGAAATAGTGGTACAACTGCCACATTCTTAATTAAATTTGTAGCCATCACCCAATTGAGCTTGCAGATTGGTATGACTAGCAAGATGATAGTATTTTATATAATAATATCTACTATAAATCTGAAACTCACCTGTTAATTAAAATATCATATCAAATTGAAATATTTATTTAAAACCCCACACAACCAAATAATCGAAATTGGAAAAACCTTGCAACTGACTAACACAATGATAATACTTAGATGAAATTATTCAAATGAATAGATGGTTTTCGTCTTCAAATCTATTTGTTGTCATAGGGTTGTTGTCTTCGGTAGAAAAGATGAACAATGTTCAATCTTATCAAGAGAGATGAATTTGATAATATGAAAAATGGTAACTCTATCTATTCCTCAACTCATACTTAAATAAGTTTTTCGAATAAAAATAATATTATTTTCTTTTTATCTCTTTTTCCCTCCAAACTTGATTTTTGAAAAGTGACTAGAAGAACCTTTATAATGTACACTACTTTTTGGATCTCATTTCTAACACCACTTTTGGATCTTTTACAACAACCTTTTCAATAATTGAACATAAGTTGTCTTTTTATGAATATAATAAATTGCTTTTTGACAACTTAAGGTACATTATTAAATTATTTCTTTTGCACCACCCCATTACCCTTTGGGAAAATAAATAATTGACTAAGGGTTTTTTCATTAACTTTGCTTAAAAAATGGGGACATGATAGTCCACCCTTCTTGGAATTGTTTGTCCTCAAGTAATGTTGATTCAACTATTTTAATTGAAACTTTTTAGAAATTAATCTTGATTTGGGTGAAACTTATTTATTTATTTATTTTATTTAATTACTTATAGGAATATTCCAAAAGAATCTTTACAAGTTTTCTATTTTATATGAATATTCTTACATATGTGTGAAAATTACTCGTTTTTATAATTTTTTTGGAAGAATATTAAAGTTTAAGTGTAGGCTCCTTTTTATGAGGATCTTGACACTTTGCATGTACATAGGATGAAAAATGTCATGCATAGACATGAGAGATATGCAACTCCTTTCTCACCTCTATTTATTTGAGGTGTTGCTTTCCTTCACATAAAACATTCTATGCTTGAGCCTTCTCTCTCCTCTCTTTGTAATCTCTTTTAAGTTGTATGCCATCTTCATAATATTGAAGGTGTTTTCTTTGCTTTTCCCCTTTACAAAATTTTGTCTTTTCTTAGATATGTGGTGTGTATGCTCTTGGTTTTTTATCTTGATGGTAATATTCTCCTTCAAATAATTGCTTTTTTGGATTAGTACTTTCCATTTATTTAATTTATAATTGCTTTCATGGTATTAAAATAAGATGCTATGATCTGAGTGAACATCATTGAAGGTCTACAATCTCTTTGGAGCACTCACCTTAAAAACACTATTGAAAGAAGAAGACAAATCTCTATATCTAATAAGGCTTTTACCATAATCTTGCAATAAATTTTTTATATATATTCTACAATTTCAATTTAAAAAAAAAACATGTAACCTTGTTTTTAGTAGAAATTTTAAACATAAAACTATCTTTCAATAACAAATTTTAAAACATTCAACAAAGTTATAAAATTTGCATAATTTTTTAAATCTGTATTATATACATTTAAAAGTTTCTTTTTTCGAAATAAACAAACTTGTAGATAGGCCCCCTACTTGTAGAATCTTTGAACCCTCCACAAAGTTAAGCAGTTTATTCATAATTTGAAGAAGCGCAATTTCATTGATGTCCAAATTGCCAATATAATGAGGAATAACCCCTTAATACACAACTTTTCAGAAAGAATGTTGGAACCCAAGATCAAGCTTATGGAAGAATTTGGTTTTGAGGGTCAAACTTTGATGGAGTTTTTGATGCTCAATCCACACATCTTGAATCTTAGCTTTGAGAAAGGCCTTATTCCCAAGATGATGTTTTTGAAGAGCATATTTGAGCCCCAGGACATGCTCATTAAAGCCATGTTAAGAGCACCACTACTTGTCGGTTATAACCTGGAGAAGACCCTGAAGCCCTCACTTGCTTTTTGGGAGAATTTTGGTTTAAGCAGGGTGGAACTCTCTAAATTCTTACAGATGTATCCACATGTACTATCACATGCTTCTCTAACGCTTGCAAAAGTTGTTCTCATTCAAAACATTGGCCTTGACAAAGGAAGCAAAATGTTCAAATATATTTTACGTACAGTGACTGTCTGTCGCATGGAAATATTAGATATTATGATAGAGAATTTAAAATCTTGGGGTCTCTCGGTTGAGGAAATTTGGTGAGTATTTAGAGTTGCTCCTCTAGTCTTATATTTCTCCAAGGAAAATATTAGTGAGAAGATGAACTTTGTAGTTAATCATTTGGAGGTCCTTGCAAATTCTATTGTGAAGCACCCTTGTTGCAAAGGAGTGTTGAATGGTATATGTGGCCCAGGTTTCTAGTTGAGAAAAAAATCAAGTCCACCATTGGCCTTGATCTTTCTATTTTTAGGGTATTATAGATGACAGAGGAAAGCTTATTTATGTTTAAATTTCTATTACTGTTGAAAAAATCTATAAAGTTTTGCATTATCCTCTTCTCAAGATTAGTGCAAGAAGTTGTTTTGCTACCTTAGCTTCCTTACAAGTGGCACAAGGGCTCACCTTTTCCCTTTATTTGGAGATCCTAAAACCTTTCCCAAAGAGCTTTTACCTCTTCTCAAGGAGGTATATGTTGAGTAGTTTTAGGCATGATAATGTACCTTGCACCACACTAATCAACAATCAAAAGGTCTTAAACTAGGATGAACAAGGTTGCTACCTGGAGTCCTCTAAATACCTCAAGGGTACATGAGGCCCAATCCATAAGTGAAAGGGAATAATGCCAAATGGCCAGGAGGAGAGGGTAACCCACTCCCACCTTCATTTCTCCAAGTTATAAAGTTCTTGGAGACTGCCCAGATTGACAAGATTTCACTTCCAAGAGAGGTGTATTTTGATTCACCTCCCACTCTTTATACTTCGTCAAAACATGGGATTTGAGGTCATCCCTTGGGGTGATGAAATCCCCAAGTAGGCCTCCTAAAAGGAACAATCCAAGTGTTTTTGGTCACCCAAGATTGCTTGTAGCATAATGTGAGAGCAAAGACACGTTGGGCTCCTTGGGATACCAATGAAAAAATAAAAGAAAAGAGTAGGTGATGTTTTTGATCATCAAGATTACACAAAAGCGCAAGAGGAAAGCATACACACCACTCACCCAAAGACACAACAAAGTTTATTAACCTTAAGAAAAGAACTATGCCTAGATTAGTAGAAAAAAGAAAGCCTCGTGAAAACGAATTTGGAAGAAAGATGTTATTAGTTTCATGATTTTTACCTTTGACAAGCAATTTAAAGCTACACAACAAGGGGTTAGATAAAAATAGATCAAAGAAAATGATTGTTAGCATTGAGGTAACCATTAAAAATCAGAACCTTTTTGTGATGTGGGTTGGTGCACTCACCCTAACAATAGGAGGGTTGTGAGGGAACAAAAAACTTAAATATGAAATTGATACATAAGCATAGCTCTATGAAACATAGGAATTGCAAGACCAAATAAAGGCACCTTTTAAAAGAACATAAGTGTTGAAACACATAAAAAATATATATATATACCTATGCAAAGGTGCAACTTTGTCAAGCAAAAGTGCAACAAGTCGGAAAAGAGGTGTAGAAAGTAAAAAAAAAGGCGCTAAAAGTAGAGATGTAAGTGCCACTTTGTAAGATGCAGGCACTAAAATTCAAAACGTAGGTGCAACTTTGTGAAACATAGGCATGGTTCTATGTAGTGTAGGCATAACTTTATTTGAGATCCTAAAAAACTTGCAAAATAGAAGTATAACCCTAGAGGAAACACAAAAACCCACAACTATAGATTATCAAAAGACCATAAAAATCCAAAATAATCATGTAAACAATAGATTAGAAGAAAAACCCTAAAGAGTACTAAAGAAAAACTCTAAAGAACAACTAAAGATTGCAATTTTTGAAACCCTAGGAAAGCCCTAATATGTGCAAAAAATAAAATAGAGAATCCATAAAAAAAGTGTTAGGGAACAAAAATATGCACTAAAAAACACAAATATATTAGAAATAAAAGCATAACTCTAAAGAACAACTATCTAAAACATAGGCACCACTCTAAGAAATGTAGGTTTTTTTTTGTGAAATGCAAGTTCCTTTCTATGAAACACAAGTGCCTTTATGTGAAACTCAAGGACCTTTCTATGAAACAAAAACACCTTTCTATGAAATGCAAGCTCACCTTTTTGTGAAACACAAGTGCCAAGTCACAATCAAAAGCATTGAGATGGAACTTGCAACCATCAACTAAACAAAGTCACAAAAAGAAGTCAAAATAGAGATGTGGGTCCCTCTGGGTGTGCCAAAATAAGGGTATAAAATGCAATAAGAAAAAACAACACAATAGAAATTCATAAAACACACAAAGCTATACCTCATGCACCTTCAAACTCCATGATTGAGCTAAAAAGGTTGCACTCTAAGCCTATTGATCTATTCTAAATAGATGGAATTTGGATTGATTATACAAGTAGCATGATGGTATGATCAAGATGATTGAGTACAAAAATGGGTAGCATAACAATATCATAAAAGTTGATGCTCAGGTGGGATGAGAGGTCTCTCATTTATAGAATTTCCATGAGATAAATCGAGGGGCAAGATGCATTGGTTAATGGATGACTAGGATTAATTGAGGATTGGGTCTTGGCTCAAAGTTGTAGCCATGTGAAAAGTGTCACATGAGGGATATTGGCTAGGTTTGGGATTAGGATTCGGGCAACATTCTATGTGAATGACTAGGATTAAGAGGTGTAGTATGAAATGGAGGGATGAGATGGAAAGTTTGATTTTTGGGAAGTGTTTAGGTTTAGTGAATCTCGACAAGGAGTTAGACATGTGAGAGGGACACTTATCACATGATGAAAATTTTAGATTGCAATCCATGTGAACAAGTTTAAGGTCTAAGATTAAATGGACAAGAATAAAGTTGAATGTCGAATTAATTAAATAAATAATAATTTATTTAATTAATGGGATTGAGTGAAAGGTAAATT
The DNA here is from genome assembly GCA_007258455.2 of Sequoia sempervirens. NCBI lineage: Eukaryota > Viridiplantae > Streptophyta > Pinopsida > Cupressales > Cupressaceae > Sequoia > Sequoia sempervirens. Next base: position 12,516,168 of record VDFB02000001.1, read on the forward strand.
AAATAAATAAATAATATTTATTTAATTAAAGGTTAGGATAAAATGGGGGAAAGTGTAATGCTACTTTTCTCCATTGGCTATTTGAGTAACAATGAACTTAATATAATTTATAATATGCAATATTATCAAAATAAATGTGAATAATTAATGTAAGCTACAAATATGTGGCAATTAAATAATCAACACAGTAAATGGAATAACACCTTCACATAGATTAATCAAATTAACACCAAATCATATAAGACTATATTCCCAATATTATCAAAATAAATGTGAATAATTAATATAAGCTACAAATATGTGTCAATTAAATAATCAACATAGTAAATGGAATAACACCTCCACATAGATTAATCAAATTAACACCAAATCATATAAGAAATTATTCCCAATATTATCAAATCAATGGTTCTCAATACTTATCTTAATGTCAAGGAAAAGTAGATATCCAACACTAAAAGGAATGGTTATGGACCTAGGCTGTTTCCCAGCACAAGCACCCCTGGAGGAACCGATTCTTACATAGAACCAGCCTTCCTTCACAGCATAAACCGGTTCTTACACAGAACCCAACATGCCTTCACAACATAAACACAACCCTGGCTAGGACACTCTCGAGTGTACACTGTACCCCGAGTTGGACACACATTGTGTGCCCCTTCTCCAAATGTTTAAATGCCCACCTAGACCCTAACCTTCACTCCTTTGTGCCCTTTTAGTTCCTTTTTCCTTTTTCTCTTCTCGCCTTGAATGTTCTCAATTCTTCCATGTCTCACATGAATGATTTATATATCCTTTTAAGGGGTGGTTTCCAAACCATCACACCCTTTCACAAAAAGTTGTCTTTTAATAATTATTTAAATAAATAATTATTCTTCCTTCATTAAAGAGTGCTTATACATATTCTTTATTAATCTCTCTTTTAACCAAAGGATCATAATATCCTTTATTTTCCATCTCCCTTTTAATTCTAAAGGGGTATTTCATAGATTTCTCTTTTTTGGGGGAAAAATTCACATAACAATTCTCCCCTTGTAAATTAGTTATTGTCCTCAGTAGAATGCGATACATCTACATCACAACTCAAAACATATAATCAATAATTAACATAATTGATATTGAATAATTCATTCTTCATATATTTATATATATATATATTTTCATCTACATCCTTTTCTTCTTTCAATTCATAGGTATCTCTCTTTGATTGCTTCAAGACAATTATTTTTGTCAATCAAAATTATTAAAAGTATTGTACATACATACATATAGGAAATTTACAATTGAAGAAACTAAGGCTATTTTATATGTTTAATCACATATATTTTAATTTAATCAATTTTCTCTCATGTAACTCATTCAAAGTATTACAATGTAATCACACAATTGCATATCCAATACTATTTGGTCATGCATAGTTTATAAAAGTATAATTATATATTCAACATACATTCCAAGATGATATTCATGCATTATGTGTAATGTCCCCATTTACGATGTCCTCTTTCAGTTTGGGTTAATTCTGATACACTTACTACTTTTAGTAAGTGTTATTTTTAGCAGGGGGTCTGGTACTGAGCTTCAGCCCTTAGTGAGTCTTTTTGAGCTCCTCAGTTTCTCTCTGGCTTAAGTTTTAGGGTGCAACATACTATTTTTAGGACTTTCTAAAAATAGTAAGTTATCCAGGTAGGCAGGACCTGGTTAGGGTTATCTCTCAGCAGTATTTTTCAGTGGAGGCATCAATTTCTATGGTTGGGACATTTTAATATTTAATCTCCCCTTCGATATTGGATTTTAATAAAGTACCTTTATATTTTAATGTTGAGGGGTCATAAGGAGACATGTGTGTACCATGATGCCTAGTGCAACGAATTAAAGTCATTTTAAAGAGCTTCAAAAGTATTTTATAATGCACTTTATTGGTGGACACCTAAGGTGAGAATGAAGTTGATTTTTAACAAAGCTAATGTTGAAAATGAAGATTTTAAATTACATCATTTAAAAAACTACTTTTAACTTGGGACCCAAGCTGGAGGGAGGAAAATAATTTAAAATGAATTAAAATTAAATGCTAATGTAAAGTGGCATTGGGTTTTAGGGTGAACTGGTCTCCCTAATTTGAAGGCTTCTTTAAAAAAAATATTTGAAGCTTATTTTCTCATGGATGAGTTTGTCGACAAAAGGAGATACTGTTGGTATTGTACTAGAAGGTCTGAAGAACAAGTTTGAGGACAAAAACCCTCAGATTCAAAGACTACCTTCGGCAATGAAAGACTTGCTCGGGCTGGTGAAGGGGCAATTTCACTCAGAGGTCACCATTTGCGCTTCAAAGTTGTAGATTACAGATTTTGAGATGAAGATTTTTTATCATTTTTTATGTGGGTTTGTTGGTTTTTGGCTTGTGGAGCCTTGGAATCGATTTGGTGAAGTTTGTACTACTATTTGGTGATGATTTTTATAATTTCTAGGCACTTTTAGTTTGGACTTGATTCCATATTTTTATTCATATCTCTGAGAAGGATTTAATAATCAAAATGGGTATTTAATCAAATGATGTCTATTGCAAGGACGGTTCTATCAAGTATTGACACATATTTTTTGGTGAAGATTTCATTTTTCTAGAGCTAGTCGAGTTTCTCCAAGAAGGACGACTTCTTATGTGTGAAGAACAAATTTCCTTGAGGCTGGTAATGAATTCCTTGTACGCCATTGGAGACTAAAATACAAGGTTTTTGGATGAGTTTATCAAGGAGAAAGAAAGCCCACTCTAAGATGCTAGTCGGTTGCTTTGAAGAGTTTACTATTGCTGCTGCTATGCTTTTTCCAGGTCTGAGGGTTCTTTGATTTTTTGATAGACTTTATAAATCTACTCTTTAAATGCTCTATGAAAATTTGATTATTGTAGTGATTTAAAGAATATTTCCAGCAAGTATATGTTTGTTTCATTTTCTTATTTATATATATCATATGGTATTGATGTGAAATGTATGGAATGTGAGAAAAAAACATTCAAACAAACCTGAAAATAACTCAAAAAACTGCATACAACAGTTAGAAAGAAACAGGGAAAAAACATAAAAAAAAATATTTGGGGTTGTTCATTACAATGGTACCAGAGCTCTAACTATCTTGCCAACCATTGGGTGACAAAAAAAATTGAGCATTAGAGGCTATGAAAGAAGGTATAAAGAAAAAACATGGGTGATTGTATGATGCAACTCTTGGAAGCATTGGTCAGGGAACAAGATAAAACCACTCAACTGACATAGGAAACCAATCAACGAATGACACAACTAATACAAAGAATGGGAAAAATGGGACAGAGCAACGGATTTGGGTAGCATAGAGTGGATAATCATTAGAATAGAGCCATGGCGAGACCTTGTATGCCAAATTCTCCATCGAGAGTAGAAGCATCAGTTGAACTCACTTTAGTTGAGCAACAAGAACAGTTTAAGAAAGATTGGTTAGCTATAGGGCCTAATTTCCAACATGACATATCACTACAGAATTATATAGAGCTCAGGATGAGTCATACACCCAACAAAGGCAATAGAGGATGTCCTAATTATTTTCGAAGGAAAGTTGGAGAACTTGGCATTCCTTACTTTGATGGGTCCAATGAGATTTTATCAAGAGCATGGGTTTAGAGGGTGAACACTTACTTCAATCAAAACCCCATGCCTGAAGAAGAATCCATAAAATATGCTACTATGCACCTTGATGGAGTTGCACATACATGGTGGCATCATGATATGATCATATTGGAGCATACTCATATTACATCGTATATTGAGTTCATTGAGAGACTCATAGAGAGGTTTGACAAGAAAGAACCAAAACTACTTTCCAAGGAGGTGGCAAAGATGAGACCTCATACATTCAATAAATAGCAGGTGATTGAAGAAAATTTTAGTACAAAAAAATCAGATCAAGTGGTTGTTTTGAAGCCTAATGAATGTGAGACAGAGCCTCAAGATGATTCTTGGGTCATGCATGCAATTATTGTGGATAAGGCTTTGCACGAGGGAAAGGAAAAAAACAAAAACCTTGGATCCTAGTTCAGATTTTATCCAGTAATGACTCTAAGAATAATGACTACCTTGATGCTTATAGTGGAGCAAATATTGATGATGAGTTAACTAATATACCTTTGGATGATGGGCATGGAGAAATAATAAATGATGATGTCTCCAAATTAACTTTTGATGATAACTCAGGTGCTTTTGGTTTTGATCTCCAAACCAAGCCTATGGAGAGAGATGATTATGATTATTCCAATGATTATGTGTTGGAGACTGACTTATTTAGAAAGGCAACTACTCAAGAGGAGCACAATGAACGTTTACTCTCTAAACAAAGTGATCAGTTTATTTACCCTTGGGATCCGAGTGTGTTGGCACCTAAGTATGACAAAGGTCCACCTTGGGATGAATTCTTTTTTGAGGGTAATGATATCCTTACCTCATTCTAAGAGCCATGCAAAGGGGAGGGCATTGATTGTGATTTTTTCAATCTTGGAAAGGAACCTAATTTTATATTACAAGTAGCTCATTTTGAGTAAGGACCACGGGTCCAGGTGATTGGAGACCAAAGTATGATGAAGAATTAGTTTGAAAAGAATCATCTTCTAACCAATCTATTGTCCCAACATTAGAGCATAAATAATGCAAAAAGGTTTCCTTAGAGGAAATTGAATTTGAGAGGCATGAAATTGAAGACAAATAAAAAATTTATTAGCTTGAGGCCAATTTTGATCAAGGGCCTAGTGATGAAGATGGGGTAAGTGTTGAAGAAGAGGCACATGCAATTTGGGACAGTGATGAAGACTTTGATAACGGGTATAATAGTTTTGATTTTTGCATGCCACATAGCAGCAGTTCATCATTTTTGTTTGATCATAATTGGAAAATAACTCTTGGTAACTGTTGAAGATGAGGTGCATGTTTTATCTAGTTTGGACAACAAACATATGCATGTGGAATCTGATTCAAAATGCATCGATGGGACAAAGTGAGCTTAATATTTCAATTTCTGATTTACACATATTGAAACACTCTATGGAAGAAGTAAAAAAAACTTACACATGATGCATCATAGGGATTCAACTACCAAGTTTGCAGATGAAACCTTATCTTTGTCTAAGTAGTTAAGGGGAGAGGTTAGTGAGCTCACCATTGAGCTAACTCTATGAAGCTTGCTTTGGAAAGTGTCCAAGAGGCACTTCTTGAAGCAAATGATCAACTTTATGAGACCCAATAGTTTAATGAGAAGGAAGGTAGAGAAAGGGAAAAAGAATTTGAACAAGTAATGATGGAGCTTGATCACATCCAGGAGGAGTATAACCTTGCTCACTGCCCAAGAAAATTTGAAAATATGAGTTCAGACCAGTAAGAGGATTGTTTTGGATTAGGAGTTGAGGATAACCTTCGGTTTATTGATAATACTTTATTTGAATGGGACACTGATTTGACTCATGACTATCCACTTTTTGAGTTGGAAGACGAAGACTCAAATAATTCCAATGATGCAAGTGGATTGGATTACCAAACTTGGGACCAAGGTGCAGTTTCTAGACACGAGATGTTGTCACGTGATTGGCATAGTGTGTCGACTTTTAGAATTAATTGTGTTGCCCATTCTCTAACCAACTTGCACATGACTTTGATGTCACCTACTCGTAGATGAGTTGGATGGTACCCTCAGTTCAATAGTGGAGTAGTTTATGGCTGAGGTTGGATGGAAGAGATGATTTGATTCCAGGAAATGAGTCTGTTGATACTTCCATGCACATCTTTGCTATATCTTTAGTGGGACTTCAATCTGATTTACCACTACCCTTACCTTTTATCATTGGTTATGGTGGCTTTTTTTTATGAGCATACTGATTTTGAGGTTGGAAAAACCTTGGGGCAATTAGTTGCGAGAATCTTTCTGGACACAACTAACCCATTAATTGTTTCCATTTGGTTGAGTGAATCCTACTGTTAGGTGATCCCACAATAGTGGTTTACAATTTTTGGCCAAACTGGACACTGAAATATTTTTTTTAACTAAATCTTCACTTTCGGGCACCTATAGCAGCTAAACAATGAGGAATTTGAAGATGATGCAAAATAGAGTTTCGTGACATTTTGTCTATAGATTCTAAATATATTTTTTTCAAAAAATTTGGAATTAGATTGCACTTCTTTTTCCATCTCCCTCAAAAACTAGTTTTTTTCATAAAACGACATTTTTAAAAAGTGACACTCACCATATAACTCATAACTTTTTTTCCATGAAGGATAAAATTCTAATTCTTCTGAATTTATATTTGCAACTCTGATATCTAGTGCTTCCACTTGGTTAGATATTTTTTTATTGAATATTTTTTCTTTAATCAAGTTTCGAATTCAAGCCAATTATAATTCAGACATAGCGCAACCGTATAATGCGTAACTTTTTTTGTATGTATTGAAATTCATTTTTTTTTTCTTTGTTGGATCAAGGACTTCAATATCTGGTGCACTAATATTTTTAATTTTTTTTTAATAATCTACTATTTTTCCACATGTGCAGAACTAAGAGCATGATTTTCGGTGAAAAACCTATATTTAGGGGAAATAAAAAATAAATATAATAATCAAATTAAATTTATTTGAAATTATACTTTTTGGGAAGCTTATAATAAGGAATAAATACTTGAAAAAAATAAATTTTAAATGATTTCATTTGATCCCCCAAAAGGTAAATAAAAAGTGGTTTTTTATCAGCATTTTTATAGGTGTAAAGGAGACTCTATTATAGGTATGGTTTAAAACTAGCGGGGTTCTATCCAAGGGGGTTTGATTTAAGGTAGTTTGATCATACCCTCTTCAATTGGAATTCTTTAAATGGAACTTTTCAAGGCTTAAATCATTATATTTTCTAAAAATATGTGATTTGAGCAAAAATCAGTTCCTCCCAGAAATTGTAAACTACTACTATGGCAGCACCCTGTTGTTGCTTCACAAAGATGATACATAGTATTTCAAATGTCATTTTTATTGTCATGGTTTGGGTGTGGTGGTGTGTTTGGGACCATTATGTTGACACTTGGAGGGTGAGTGTTGATGTTATGATTTCGGCTTGCTTCAACATAGGCATGTCTTGGTAAGTAGATTTCAGAGGTATGGCAGAGATTGACCTGCTTCACATTTTGGATGTCATGTGGTGCCATGTCGGGGTTAATCTCTTATGGTTGAGTAGGGTGATTCTCATGGAGACTAGGAATATTTTTAGTAGTGATTTAATTGATGTTGCCTTCTCTGATTTATTGTGGTAGGACATATTCCATGACATTGATTTCAGTCCCTTCAGGTTTTTTAGTACCAACTTTGATGATTTCTATTCACTGGTGGTCTAGGATAGGAGAGTGCAGTTTGGAGACATTGGTCGGTTTGTTATGATTAGTGTTGCACAACTTCAACATGATGTCACTTTTTTGAGACTCACTTGGAACCCAAAAATCACATTAAGTGTTTGGGATGAGAGAGCCAGTGTGAATTTTCCCGAGCTTACTCTTGTGGCACATCAATTTGATTATCTTTCAAGGGACATATTTTTGAGGAGTGGGTTGATATTTTGTGGTATTTTATCACTCTTTTTATAGGTGACATTCAGGAGACCTCAAGTGTTGGTATCTCACAAGGCAGGGATTTGAGTAGTTGGAGCTACAAACCTCTTAGAATTATTTGGTATTTCTAGCTTCAATGTGATTCTAATTGTGGATTGAAGGGATTTACTGGTATTACTTGAGGACAAGCAATCTTTGGGAAGGGTGGACTGTAATGTCCCCATTTACGATGTCCTCTTTCAGTTTGGGTTAATTTTGATACACTTGCTATTTTTAGTAAGTGTTAGTTTTAGTAGAGGGTCTGGTATTGAGCTTCAGTCCTCAGTGAGCCTTTTCAAGGTCCTCAGTTTCTCTCTGGCTCGAGTTTTAGGGCACAACTTACTATTTTTAGGACTTCATAAAAATAGTAAGTCACCCGGGGTAGGCGAGACTCGGTCAGGGTTATCTCCCAACCTTATTTTCAGTGGAGGCATCAGTTTCTATGGTTGGGACATTTTAATATTTAATCTCCCCTTCGATATTGGATTTTAATAAAGTACCTTTATATTTTAATGTTGAGGGGTCATAAGGGACATGTTTGTACCATGATGCCTAGTGCAATGACTTAAAGTCATTTTAAAGACCTTCAAAGGTATTTTATAATACACTTTATTGGTGGATGCCTAAGGTGAGAATGAAGTTGATTTTTAACAAAGTTAATGTTGAAAATAAAGATTTTAAATTATATTATTTAAAAAGCTACTTTTAACTTGGGCACCCAAGTTGGAGGAAGGAAAATAATTTAAAATGAATTAAAATCAAATGCTAATGTAAAGTGGCATTGGGTTTTAGGGTGAACTGGTCGCCCTAATTTGAAGGCTTCTTTAAAAACTTCATTTGAAGCTTATTTTCTCATGGATGAGTTTGTCGATAGAAGGAGATGTTGCTGGTATTGTACCAGAAGGTCTAAAGAATAGGTTTGAGGATGAAAACCCTCAAATTCAAAGATTGGATTCAGCAGTGAAAGACCTCCTCAAGCTAGTGAAAGGGTGATTTCACTCAGAGGTCACCATTTGCGCTTCAAAGTTGTAGATTACAGATTTTGAGATGAAGATTTTTTTATCATTTTTTATGTGGGTTTGTTGGTTTTTGGCTTGTGGAGCCTTGGAAACGATTTGGTGAATTTTGTGCTGCTATTTGGTGATGAGTTTTATAATTTTTGGGCACTTTCAGTTTGGACCTGATTCCATATTTTTTCTCATATCTCTAAGAAGGATTTAAAAATCAAAATGGGTATTTAAGCAAATGACGTCTCTTGCAATGGCAGTTCTATCAAGTATTGGCATGTATTTTTTGGTGAAGATTTCATTTTTCTAGAGCTAGTCGAGTTTCTTGAGGAGGGACAGCTTCTTAGGTGTGAAATACAAGGGGTTTGGACAAGTTTATCAAGGAGAAAGAAAGCCCACTCTAAGATGTCAGTTGATTGCTTTGAAGAGGGTTTACTATTGTTGCTACGATGCTTTTTCCAAGTCTGAAGGCTCTTTGATTTTTTGATATAGACATTATAAATCTACTCTTTAAATGCTCTATGAAAATATTATTATTGTAGTGATTTAAAGAATATTTCTAGCAAGTATATGTTTGTTTCATTTGCTTATTTATATATATCATATGGTATCAATGCAAAATGTATGGCATGTGAGGAAAAAAACATTCAAACAAACTTGAAAACAACTCAAAAAACTACATACAACAGCTGGAAAGAAATAGGGAAAAAACAAAAAAATATATTTGGGGTTGTTCATTACATTCTAGACCACATGAATCTCATATTTTCAAATAGAATCTTAGTTTTATACAATTAAAACAAATATACAAGGTTATTGGGTCGATCAAGTCAATAACAATGTACAAATTAAAACAAAAGATAATACAAATAATCTCACAATGCATTTTAAATAGCAATAGAATAATAACAATTTATTGTTCCCTAGAGAGTACTTCATAAGGAATACTAGCTTTTTCCTTTAAGAAACAAGGTTGATTAAATATCTCAATTTACTTCTACGATGAAGATTTATTCAATTATGTGTTTGGATGAAGTTTTGGCTATAAAAATGAGGATACCTCACATTGACAACCATGTTGTAAACCTAATAGTAAAGTGGAACATAACTTTTTACTGGGGATATCATCATAAAAATGAATATTAAGGGTACATAAGGAGATGAAATATTATGTCATTCCATGAATACATCCCTAGGCTTGGACACCTATTGATATATGATATTATTAGATTGTGTATGAAAAAGTAGTTAGTAATTTTAATCTTCTTAGAGGTTGTCTCTCCCCCTATAAAACTCAACATGTCCCTGTGTCTCATCCTAAGAAACAACACAATATTTTCAAGTTTTAAGATGTAGAAATAGCTTGCCCTTATGGGTTATATCCTATAAATATGTTATTCTCAACAATTCATTCCAAACATATTGTCATTTCTCTAAATTTAAAATGTAAATTTGAGGACTTGTGGGTTATGGACCCATAATGTAGCTTAAAATAGGCTTCTGTAATGAACTTGGATGTACCTTGATATTTATATCAACTTTATTAAGAAACGTGTATGGAACTAATATTGATGTTCTTGATCTTTAATCATGAATGTAGAGCAACTTTAATCAAGAGGAAGACAACCAATGTTGGTTTTTATAGAAATTTGCATTTGGAAGGGCTTAGCACCTAAATGATATCTTCATCTTGTCCAAATCATAAGAGTACAATGTAAGCTTCTTACATAAGGAACCAAAGAAATACATTCCTCAACCATGTGAACCGCTAGATGATCAAGGCCAATGTAAGGTACAAGAATAAAATAAAAAGGATGCTCCACAACAAGGATGATTGGGATCAACAACATGGGTAATGTTAAAGAAAAAAATGATATAAGATCAAGTAATGGAAACAATGCAAGTTGGAAGTCTATAAACAAGCACTTTATGCCCCATTATAAAATTCAAATAAGGAGAAAATAATGAATTCTTATATTGCTTAAAGAATCATGTGAAAATCCAAGTCCCCATAGCCTCATCAAGGGAAAAAAATAATGTCTTATAAATGTATTATTCATGTGGGAATGAAAAATAATGTGATAGATCTAGATCATCAAAAGAAAAGTGAGAATGAATAGACATTTGCAAATCCATGGTTGCACATTAATCATCATGTGTAGTACCATATCAAACCCAAAGATAATTTAATTCTTTGTTTGAGAAGTTTAATCCTTAAAACTCCCTTATCATATCAAGATAATTAATTCTAATTACCTTTGGTACGGGCCACCATCATGTGTAAGGTTTCTAGTCATCATGATCATTTGAATTTGTTGTTGAATGTTCTACCAAAAGCCTAAATCAGAAACATATATCACATCAAGGATGAGGAGGCGAGGAGGATTTTTGGGCATCACATGAAGAGGATATGAAATTATGTTGTTATATTATCACTAGATTCCTTCATTTCTTTTCATTTGGTTAGTAGGAACAAGAGCAATCCATAATGCTTTATCCATTAGACAAGCTTTTTATTACTTATACTTTGTTATGGGAAATGTGTCTTACTTAGAGCTAGACTCTAGAATTTTACTTGTTCCTAATGAAAAAATTGAAGCCATGGATTACCATCCATACGCTAATGTATCTAGAGCAAGGATGAAGAGAAGTCTCTATTTCACGGCTTCCATCAATGCCTAAGGCATTTACTTTCAGTATAAATGAAGAAGATGAAATCAACGTGGAGCTAGAAGGGCTACACACCTAATAAGAATTGTCAATACAAACCAAGGGAAGATCTGAATCATTGACAGAGGTGAAATATTTGTCTTGAAGGGTGCATGAATCCTTGACCTATATGGTAGCCGTCATTTAACCCTATCATAATTGTAGATCAATGGTGAAGACACAACCTTGTCTTCACTAAGATAAGCTATTTACTTCTTACAATATGATATGCCAATAAATGGTTTCTCTGCAAACGTCATGAAATGATTTGCAGGAATGCACATAATGGATTTGTTGAGCAGATTTGAGCATCGATCAATGCATAATGAAGGGCAATTCTATGTTAGATATCATAGTCGGAAATAATAAAAATGGGAGCAGCATATTTCACATTGTGGAAAAATAAATGGGTACATGAAACAATCAACAATATGCCTCAAGTATAAGTGATTCCTTCAATTTGGGTCAAGCTATTGTGTCTCTAAATATAGAAACATTAACAGGTAACTTCTAGTGGAGCTGACTTCTTGTCCATGTATACATTTCAAAGATGATAAATATTAAACTCAAATGTTTATGTGAGTGGCTGGACAACTTTAAGAAACTCATAAAATTCATACATTTTGAAAAAACTCTGAATATATGTCATAATAGGGGAGAGGGGCCCATAGTGGAGCGAGGTCCAACAGTGGGGATAGAAATAGTCCTCAATGGGCCCCATAGTGGAACACCTTAATATCCAATTGCAAAACACTTTTTATCCATAAAGTACACAAACTAACAAATCATATGATGCCACATCAGAGCACCAATAAAACATGACTTAGTGTACCACTATTGGTCTCACTTTTTTTTGGGGATTTTTTAGATACCTCAACAAAAAGCATGCTGATGTGGCATCATATTTGATGGTATGGCCCTAAAATGAATATAGAAGCACATGAATTGTCAAATAAAATGTTGTACAAAATTGAGAATGATTTAAAATTTCCACATAAGATTTTGAGAAACACGAACTTAGGGTGCTCCACTATGGGCCCCTCTCCCCTAAATGAATAATAAAGAAGTATGCGTTGTTCATTTTACAAGATGACATACATATATAATTTAAATTTGATCATTGATGTTGTTAAATACATTATGTTATAATAAATAGGAACTAGGATGAAAAAATATTTCTTAGGTACATATAACCACTCTAAAACCTAAGGAATTGATATCATTACTTCATTACTAACGAAAACTCATCACTAAGATCTAAAACAAAAGAACTAATGTTATGGACTGAAATTTTCTGTCTTGACCATGCATCTAACCTTTAAGTGGGCCACGAGAATAACTCTCTAGATCAATATCTTATTTGAAAGCTCATAGAGTAGGCCTATTGATTTTCTATGGATATGGTTCCTTAGGATGAGCCCAAGTATAAATAAGGAGTTGCTCAAGACAATGTTAACTCTAGACAAGATTTTAAATATGGATGTGAACACACATGTGATATAAGATTTTCAATAATACTATAGAAAATTTAGCATAAGGGTCTTATAGAATCAAGTCTTATGACTCAAAGATTAGGAAAAGTGTATAGCACAAGGCATACACAAGGATCATGAAATATCTACAGATAAAGGGAATTTCCAAGGTATTAAGGATCAATCATTAGGCTCTGATACCAGATGTAATGCTACTTTTCTCCATGTTGGCTATTTGAGTAACAACAGTGGACTTAATATAACAAATATTAGAGTTAATATATGTGGACCCTAAATCTGCATTTTACTCAAAAAGAAACAAACATGAGTATTGTTAGTTAAATCAAGCAAATTAGATATAGAAACCCTATGGAATAATAAACCATGTTAATCATGCCATAAATGAAACAAGGGAAACCAAATAAAATCATACAAAAACATGACATTAAACCTATCCCATAGTGGATTGGTGTCACATGTGCTAGTGACCCTTTCCCAATCCTTGATTGATAAGCTTAAGATGATGAAATTGCTATTGATATGGAGATGCTAAGTAGATAAGATCAAATCTCAAATGAAGAGAGTGACCTTGCAAGAGATTGTGGAGGATTTGATAAGAGATGAAGCCTCTATTTTATAGATTTTCAAATGCTAAGAGTGTTGAAAATGGACCAATGTGGGACAAAGATCAAGCCAATAAGATAAGGCCACTTGTCAAGTGATGATAGGCCAATGGTTGTGCAAGATTTGGGAAGAATGCCCATGAGAGGGAAAATTTGAATTCAAATTTTGCCATAAATGTTGAGTTTGACCTTTGGAAGGGGACATGTAAGAGGCATGTAAGGCCTCATAAATGCTCTGTTGGGTGTACATGTCCACTTGGGGGGAAATTCAAACTTGGAGAATATTCTCCCTTTATGCCAAGTTGAAAATAAAGATTTTGATAAATCAATTAAATGCAATTTCATGTGCAAGTGGCCAAATCTAGAGAATGCAAGTGGGTGAGTATTTAATCAGGTTAGATTAAATAGATGATGATTAGGATGCTTTGACTTTTATGACTTAAATACTTGATTTATTTAATTCAGAAAAGGATGAAGTATGATTTGGATTTGAATTAAATAAAGTCCTGATTTATTTAATTAAATGGATGATGCAAGATGAAGGTTAAAATGATTTATGAGAGATGAAATGATATTATTTGATTAAACCTTTGGATTGACCTGATTTACCTGATGAATGTATGTGATGCATTTGATTTATTTATTGAGTGGATGAATATGCATAATGCTAATTTGACGTGTCTACATTTTGCCCCTCTTTGAAGCAATGTACTTGTTGCATTGGTTCAAAGAATAAACTTTCCGCGATCAAAATAAAAAAATTCTAATTTTTCGGATGCCCTAGCGGAAAGAAGTACATTGGTACATTGCCCCCTCGAGAGATCGAGTGAAAAGATTCGATTTGAGGGTCGATCTCGCGATAAAGAGGTTCAAAATGGATGGTTATGGATGACGATGCAAATGAGATGATTTTAAGATGCTTAGAATAACAAATCTATATTATTCTAAACAACTTAAATGATGATATGATATGAGATGGATGATGTGATATGCCATGAGAGACTAACAGATCTATATTATGATGATGATTATGCAATGCATGTAAAATGATTGATGTTTCCTATGATGTATGATATGAATGATATGTGGTATGCTGACGGTTTGTAGATGCAGGATGGATGCATGATGGATGCATGATGGATGGATGCATGATGGATGCAGAATGGATGGATGCATGATGGATGCAGAATGGATGGATGCATGATGGATGCATGATGGATGGATGCATTGGCGATGTTATGTTAGCGCGGAAATGAGATGATGACAAGAGGATCCAACAAGTCCATGATTGGTCGAGACTTTATTAGAGATGATGATGATAGATGATGATGATGATAAATGATGATGATTTGCTTATCAAGGATTGGGACTTTCAAAGGGTCACTTACTTTATGTTTGATAACACCTAAGCACGATGCATCAAGGTATAAAGGACCGTGATGGTGTTGTACTTAGTGTGATGGACTTTGACTCGAAAAATAGATAGGAGTATTCTTGTTCACACCGACATATGGAAACCTTGCTAGGGCGCACTAACAAAGCAAGTATTCGCCAAGTTATTTTACAAGAACGTCCAACAAGCATAGCAGCAAAAGATAATGATCATTGCATTCCTATCTCTCTAAATCCTTCGTTCGGATATCATCGAGTTCGGATATCATCGAGAGGTCCTTGGAATGAGCGCAATAAGATAAATCAAAAGAAAAGATAAAGTACACAAACAAGCCAATGTTTTTCATACCTTCAGCCAAAGGGATGTGTTTTGATAGTATAGGAATCCAGGGTGATATCCATAAATTATGCCCATTGTCAGAACGATATATCCTAGGACATGCATTGTACAGGATGATGATGGTTTGATAAGTTGATTGATAGGCTAATGATATAAAGTTGACTGACATGTTTGCGATTGATCAAGTGTTTGATTTTGTTTTAAAGATTTGTTGCTTCGATTTTGGTTTTACGATTGAAGTTTGCTTTTGTTAACTGTTGCACTTGTTTCTATTTGCGTTGCCAAAGGATGAAGATGGCGATCAGTTTATTATGGATGATTGATTATTGCAGGTGCAAGCGAGATGAGGCAGATGGAGTTTTTCAAATATTTGGATGTTTTTGACATTTTGAAATGTTTTGAGGCTATTTTTGGATTTTGGATTTTTCAAATGTTTTTGATTTTTTTGATTTTTTGATGTTTTGGGATTTTGAAGTTTTTCAAATGTTTTGGATTTTCGTGATGATTTTTTTTAATGTTTTGGATTTTGATGTTTTTGAATTTTTTTGGATTTTGATGTTTTTCAAATGTTTTTGGATTTTGATGTCTCGGGCTGATCAAATATTAGCCTTGCCTACGCTTTAAGCTCGAGACTACGTGAGTTCGATTTCAATGTTTTTGATGTTTTCTATTTTGACTTGTTTTGGATTTTGATATGATTTGGATGTTTTGGATTTTCTGATTTTGAGGATTTGGATATGGACATGTGTGATGATATCGTGCTTTGTTTGGGATTTTGTTGAAAACCAACCTAAGGTGGATTGATCAGATCGATGGATTGATGATGATGATAACATTGTTGAGGATACACAACAATGCAATGATAGTGTTATGCAACACAAGGATTTGATGGGATTGATGATGATAACATTGTTGAGGATACACAACAATGCAAGGACTGGATTGATTAGGATTGATAATGATAACATTGTCGAGGATACACGACAATGCAAGGATAGTGTTAAGCAACACAAGGATATCCCGAGATGATGATTTTTTGACTGGATTTGATTGATTATGCTTGATGAAGCTTGGTTTCAAACAAAAGATGTTTGGATGATTTGATGTGACGTTTGACGTGCAACCTAGATATGACTGATATCGATTGTTTGGTTTGATGTTCGATTGAAGATGAAATTTGATAAGGACATGTTTTCGTCAAAATATGCCATGGGCTAGTGATTTGGATTTCTTCTTTCAAGTGGTTTGACCAATTTGGTTTCACGTTTGCCAATGTTCAGATCGCCCCATAAGGTGAAGGATATAGATCAAGATTTATTCTCAAAGCAAGATGTACATATCTGCCCCCAATGTCTAGCAATGTATGGAATGTTATGAATGGATGCTCAGATAGGTGAATGGATGGATGGATATGATAAGCACGCAAAGGATGCCAAGGATTATCTTGCGATAGGATAAGGAACTCATTAGGATACTACTTCATGGCTCAGATAATGCTGCATAGGATAGGATCAATGAAAATGACCCATGTCAAGATGTTTTACCGTAAGCAAGCGTAAAGCGTGCCCCAATTTTTTTATCAAGATCAAGATAACTTGCATGATGGACGTAGATGGATAAAGATGGATTGGATAAATGGCTTATGGATGGATGGATTTATTATGGATAAGATGGATGGAATGCTTGATTTATCATGGATGGGATGAGATGCTTTCAAATGAAGTGGCACACGTAGATGCTTAATTCTACACATGACGCCTATTTGCCAGGTTTTCATCATGGTCTTGCCCAAAGCGCCGCCCATGCGGTTTTCACTAGAGGACGATTTTTCTCTTTACTATTTTCAATCATTTTTTTGATTTTTTTGGATTTTCATATTTTTTTGATTTTTTTGGTTTTTTCTAAAAGATTCATGCTGAACCACGTGGTGGTGTTGACGTAGATGCCCCTGTCATAATGTGCCATCGATATCCTACCTGAAGGAGCTGCTTTGCTAAGATACGTGCACTTGAATGCAGCTTTTAGGATTCTTGATCTGCTTTGTCGATATTGGAGTTAACTCTATCTTGGTGCGCACATCGCGATAAAGTGCCTCCAGGATCCTTATGATGAAGGGTCGTTGCCAATACACGGTCAATGTAAGAATTGGATATTATGCGTGGAGGCGTGGATGGAGTGTGTTTAGGGATAAGAGATGGATTGGTTGACAGTTTGGAACCTTTGACTCTCCAAACTTTGGAAGATGAGCAATGATGGGTGGATACGGAAGTGTGTGTGGAATTAGGACCAACTGCTCGATATACTTTGTACGTCGCTTGAAAAACCTGCTTTTTCTTTTGCGGACATTCTTGATGGATACCTTTCCCTCTTTTAGTTTGCCCCATAGTTTCTTTGACTGATGGAGTTTGATAGGGATGATCTTTCTTTGTATTCTTTGGTATCCATTTGTATTTGATTTGTCCATTATGTTTATCAGCTTCTTTTGCTTTGATAATGTTCTTTGTACTTTGATTCAAATATTTCTTTTGACGTTGGTCCCAATTCATGAATGGGGTGATGGGTGGATGACGATTCATGACGTGATTGGTTGTAGTATTGACATCGGTTTCATTATAAGGATTCTTCATGCTCCCTATGTTGACATTTGCTTGAGATGAAGTTGCCCCCAGTAAGGTGGTAGTAGTACCTTCATGCTTTGATTTCGCTTGTTCCAAGAGCTCTTGTTTAAAATGCATTCTCTGATAAATGACCATCGTAGGTGATGTTCCAATTTGCTGCTCTGCTAACTCTGGATGTTCTATCTGAATTGTTTCCTTAAGTGGATAATGATGGATATCTTTATTCATGATGTCCTCAATATGAGTTTGGGACATATTTGATCCTGATGTTGAAAACTTCATTTGATTGTAGGAGTTAAGAATCTGCTCTTTTTGTGTAACAAAATCATGTTTTAGATGACGATCATCTATGTGTCCATCCATAGAAAGCATCTCATGGGTAGATGGAGGAGTAAGTGCTATGTCGATGTGATCATCTTGCATAGATAAGAGAGTGTTCATTAGATTATTGTAGTATCTTGAAGATACAAATTCTTGATCTTGATTAATTTCAGAGTTGCTTTCGACATGCTTTGGATCAAGTTCCTGACATGGATCAATTCCAAAGGATGGATTGCTTATAAATGGTTCTTGGATGTCATCATTGTACATGGTAAGTGATTCAATATCCTCGAATGTCGAGTTCAGGGTTCTTTTAGTATCTGTAGCCATGCAGTCAAAGGGGATCAACATGTTTTGAAAAGGACCATTGCTAGACTTTGGTGAAAGATTTTGATCATGCTTTGGAATAAATTCTTGAGGTATGTCCTCTAACTCGTAAGGCGATGTAGAGACATTTTCAACATGATCATAAGTGAACTGATTGTGCATTATGTCAATTGGATCAAATAATCCTAACACTCCTTGAAAGAGATCACTAAAAAGTGGCTCTTGATGTATGGTGAGTTTATCATCGGATTGTGTAGATACATCCTCAATGTGCTCCTCAATGGAGAGGTTTTGATCATTGTTTTCGACAATTGCGGTGGAGAGATTGTGAATGTCTTCGACCATAGAGTCAAGTGATGTTGATATTTCTTGAATTGGCTCATTGTCGATTTTGATCATTCAAAAGTGACTCTTGACATATGTCGATTTGATCATTGGATGAAGTAAACGTGTGCTTAGTGATGGATTGATCTTGATCCTTGTTTTCAATAGTTGTCATCTTTTGTGTTTGTGCTCGTGTTGGTTGGGTAGCTTGAGAGGCTTGGGCAACTTGAGAGGATTGTTGCACTTGTTGAGCTTGTGTTGCTTGTTGCATAGCTAGATATTTTTGGAATCCCTTTTGAAAAGTAGCTTGTAATGTCGCGTTGTATTGGTTTGATGTGGTGGAAGTTGGTGGTGGTGGGGGTGGTGGTGGATTTAGAATCATGTTGGATGTAGTGACAAGTGTTTGAGATACGCTCGGAGCGATCATGGTAGTGAGAGGTTGAGATGTGATGGGTGTGATAGTGGTGGTTGGAATGATTGAAGGGATAGTGATGGTTGGAATGATCGAGGTGATAGGTCCTTGGGAGACCCTATTTTGATTTGGGATCAACATTGTTATTTGATTAGATACCATCCATTGGTGTGATGTCGATGGTATATTCGAAGGATTTGTCGTGATGGTTTGATTGATGGTAGGTGGATTGATTTGGATGGTGTGATTGGTGTTAGGTAAAGGGGGGAGCCCTAAACCAAGGAATGATGTAGGTAATGGTGGTGGAGATTTCCCTTGGCGCAATGCCTCAACTATTTTGGAAAGTTTCGCAATTTGATCTCGCCAAATTTGTTCTTGATTTTGATCTTGAATCACTTGAGATAGTTGATTTGGCTTTTGTTTAAGTGGATTTGGGATGCCTACTTGCGGTTTTTGAATGAGATTATGGGAAAATTGACTTTGGATAATGCTTTGATTTGGGATGATGTTCAGATTTGGCATGATAGGATGAACATTGTTGGTATTGGGAATCATTTTTCCAAAGTTTTCCGAGTTAGGATTCATGTTTCGAAAACTTGCACTTGGTACATCCACATTTGGCAAGTAGGGATTTGGTGGGATGATGTTGCTCGTTTGAAGACTCATGTATTGATTGTTTGGAGGATAGACTTGTAAGTTTGGACTTTGATTTAAATCTATCATGGGGAGATGTGTTCCAAAATTCAGATTGGGCATACTCACATTCGTTGTGCTATTGATATTCGTAGGAGATAGTGATCCTATGTATGGATGTGAGTTTCCATAATCCCATGATTTCATGAGGCTTGGATAGTTTGGTTGGTTTGGACCGCTCATGATGTATGAATCTAGTTTATATTCCATGTTCTTCTTGTGTTTTGACCTTGTTGCAAAAGTGACCTCTAAGGTGTTCTAGGATCAATGATGATATGAAGAATGAATGGGGTGAATGATGAGAGTTATGAACGTTTAGGAACTTTGAATCAATGCTAGACTTAGGGTTTGATTGGATTGTTTTGATTTGGATGATGAACTTGTAAATCCTAAGATTATTTTTAGGATGAACTTTTTCAAAGGATTGCTAATTTAACTAGAGGTATGAGAAAGGATACATTCCCATGCCCCCTAACTAAACAAGGTGATTTTGATTTTGATGATGTGCCTAAGTCTAGAATGATGTTTGCAAAGATCTAAAGTTGTTTTGGTGGGATGGATTGATGAATGTTTGGAAGATAGATGAAAGTTTTGATGATCCTAAGAGACTTAGAGAGACTTTGTTTACTAGGCCAAGGTATTGAAGAACACACTTTTCTCTAAGAGCAATCAAAAGACCAATATGACCAAAAGATATCAAGTGCATGTGTGGGGTCAAATTTGTTATCTTTGCTTAATGAGTTCTTTTTACCAAAAACAACCACTTGATTATGTTTCAAACTAAGATGTCCAATGTCTTAATTTCTTTAAACCCCACAAAATATTTTATGTGGAAAATTCAATGAACTTAAGGCAAGGGTTTTCCTATTGTTTACTCAAGGAGACAAATTGAGGTATAATCCAATGCTTAGGAACCTCTACAGACGTGAATCCGTAGGGAAAGCAGTAAAATATGGATTGAGTCAATGATATTTGTCTTCAAGAGGGTTTGAAATTTTGAGAATCATGTTGAATGTTTGTTTGCAAAATGCTTTTGAATACACACTGTGTTTTCAAACGAAGAACAATTACAAGCCCTATGGATGTGTAAGACAATATTTGTTGGATTCCCACTTGGACAAGTCCAGCTATGCTTATCTCTAGTGGATGGTTAGATGCTTGACCCCACTGGCTCCCCTCCACGGCTCATTAACGTCAATCGGGGCAGCTAAGCATCAACACCCATGAAACTCCCATGGCGTGCTTTCCATCTCTACTAGAAGACCGTAAGAGTGTGGGGTGGCTTCAGAACGACCGTTCTTGCACCAACAAATAGATTAAGGATTTTGGAAAATTCTAGCATATAGGTTCTAGTAAGGACTTTCCATTCGTGGAGATTGACCCATACGACAAGAGTCCCCTTTCGGATCCATCTTGTCGGAGCCAACCGCGTGATTATGGCATTTAACCAAAACCCTCATTTATATCTCGGCTAGAAATACTCTTGGCTTTAGAGTGTTACCGGTTGAGTCGTCCCTTGGGTGAGTACTTTTTCCCCAAGGCAGGCCCTCTAAGATAAACAAAAGCGAGCAAAGACACAATCCATAACTCGATCGATCTTTGATGGCACAAAGAGAATGTAAAAATGTACGCGAAAGAAATTGAACCGCACAAGTGTTCAATTTTAAGCCCAAATTGAAGTGTTTCAAAGCAATAAAATGTATTTTGAGTGTTTCTCTTGCACCCTAGATCGCACGAAGCGCAAGGGGAGAGGATACGTACTCAAAAGACAAAATCACACAATTCAAACACTTGTTCGTTTTATAACCTTCAAAGCAATTGTGAGTTCGTTTTAAGCACCAAAATGAAGTGTGAGTTTTGCTTGTCCAATTTTTAGGCCAAAACGAAATCTAGTAAGTTTGTCCTAAGATTCCTTTTAAGCCCTTTGCAATGAAAATCAAATTGTTCGTTTTAGACCCAAATGGAAATTAGTGTTCTAAAACAAAAAGGTAAACAACTTCGTGAAGTAGTGTTGATCAACACTTAAAGTGTTAAAAAACACATTGTGTTTTCAAAAAAAAATTTCCCCTCCTTTTGTTTTCGTTTGCTAGCCTCCTTCTTGTTGACTTTTTCGCTTTCCTTGTACCTTTTTCCCTTCGTTGTTCGTTTGTACCTACAAGATAAAAAGACAAATCATGTGAGAATTAGAAAATTAAATTCATAACAACATGGTCTCAATTTGAAAGAGAAAATGATTTGGATGTTTATGAGAAAAAAAGAGATGGATGTATAATTATATCACACTTTGACATTGATTCTATTGAAAAGATACCACATTTGCTAGACCCCTTCCTTCACACTTTGACATTGACGAGTATTAAGCCCATGAATTAACCATAACGAATGAATCTCTCTAAAACACCCTCCTAATCCTCAAATAACTCAAGACTTTAATGTAATAGGAGGGATTTGCTCAATCAATAGATTGATTTGCACACTACGTACAAAATGGATTTGAAAAGACTTTAATAACTTTTAAGAAACACGAAAACAAATCTACTTGCTTTCACCTTTATTGGTCGAGCAACAATGTGAGTATAAAGTCCTTTCTATGCACCATATAATAATACCATAGGAAATGCAAAGAGTCCAGGCAATAAATGCGGATTGTTCTGACAGATTGCCTTAAAGGAAAGTCGTTTTATGAGATGCCATGATTAATTAGGGAGATACACCGATATATTTTCCCAGCAAGCAACTACGATTCATAAGTGTAAAGTTCAAACTTCACAACCTTTACTGGAACATAATGATGGCAGGAGCTGTCTAGACAGATTAAGGTGTACAACAGTCTTCTAAGCAAATGCTTTTCATAGACGTACAGTCAAAGGCATTAAACGCTAAGGCATAGATCTAAACGTTAACGCCATCCTGACTCTTAATGATCATAGGACTATGTAAAGACTTGCTAGGAAAGTTTCAAGCAAAAGTTTAATGGCAGGTCACACCCAAGGAGACAACAAATAAATGCTCCTAACTACTTAGATAGAATGGCCAAGGAAATGTGCTCTCATGGCACGCGATGTTTGCAGGATGAGCACCAAACGGATTCATTGCAAATGTCATTGGAAGGTTTTGGCCATAGCGAGTTGTCAGGGTCCCCAGGTTTTGACAGTCATAGGTTATGGCATAAAGGCAACAACAATCTCATTGATCTGTTCTCAATGCAACGACAATCCAAATCAGAGCATCTACCTTCTGAACAAAGCTATTAAAGGACAGTAATATTAGCAAATACATAAAAAGAAAGGCTTATTCAAAATGCTTTAGAAACTTTCAAATGTTTCAAGCTAATGCAGTTGGCAGGTGTAAAGCCGCATTCCCACAACCATTTTTTTTTTTTTAGCATCCTTCCTACGCCAAAAATAGAAAGGTGCTTTGTAAAACTACTTGTGCGAATTTAAAGCACAGAGAAAGCACGCAAAACTGTTTAGTATAATGCAGAAAAAAATGTAATATGTGAAAGCATAAACAAAAAACGTGAACTATGTGATAGAATGCTTCAAACAACTGGTTCCCTTGCTGTGATGATTGCAAGGTAATATCAGAAAATGAATTCGCAGAAAAGGCTTTGGAAACCTATAAGCATATGCGACTGTCAGGTGTAAATATAATTTTCGCGCATACCTCAAGTTGTACGCAGAACATTTACCTCACCGGCTAACAATAATAAGCTTCTGTCTGATAGTAGTAGATAAAGATTACTCGAAAGATTCAGCTTTGAAGACAAAGACACAATTTACGCCTGTCAGAATTTGTACGTTCTGTGATTTGGTGAGCTACAGCATAAAACATTCTTGCTTCTCTTCATTGGTGTAGTTGTACTCACAGTCCTCCTCGCGACACTTTCCAAACTGTTAAACATTTCGATAGATTGGCATTCGGCTTTGATGTAAATAGCCACAAGCATCGGCCTTTCACACATAATCCTTTAAGTCAATGTCTGCAAACAACCTCAATCTCAGATGGTCAACATTAATGACATGATATGTTGGGACAAGCGCAACAGATATGGAAGAAAATAAGTCATGGTGTATCTATAGCGATTTGAAAAGCATAAGCAATAAATATTAGCAGGAACCTAGCATACGCTTAAGTGTATAGGAGTTGATAATATCAAAGACAACATTTATCACCACCGATTTGGTAGATATTTATGTAAACATGATACAGACACATGAACTATTTGACAAGTTGCCTCAAAGGGACGTTGTATGCTCACGCCAAAAATGAGTGCTTTGGAATAAGATATTTCTATCCAAAAGAGGATGATGGAAGTGAACCTTCGACTGAAATACTCGTGTACATGCTTTGGTAGGCATGTATGCAAAATGTGGAAGCACAGACAAGCCACATGAAGTCTAAAAGCAGAGAGTAACCAATAAACGACAGTATGTTTACTTCTCTTATGGCATAAAAGACCTTATTTTCTCAATATGTGCTTACCCAATATGTGCAACAAAGGTTTGATGACTCCCTTTAACAAATAACGCAACCTGTAATCTATGAAGGCATAGTCAAGGCACATGAATTATTTGGCAGAATGCCTCAAAGAAATAGATCTTATGAAATGCAAACTGCCCACTAAGAAAAATGCCTTTGAACCAATAAAAGAAAGCTTGTAAGCTGTAAAAGACAAGAACGTGGTCCAAAGAGAAATATATAAAACAACTTGGATTCACATGCCAGTGGATGGAGTTGCAAATCATAGAAAAAGAACAAAGAAAGTCTACTTAGATTCCTTCCACGGGTTAGAACAAGCTTTCTTCGGCAAGATCAGGTTTTTCCAAAACACACGCATGAACACAAATTTTATTTATTTTTTGCAAAACAATGTTTTCAAGTAAGACTATGCAAATTACTGAACCACCATTCAAAACATTTAACACAATCTATTTGACAGAATTAGATGTAGCCCTCCTTCTAGCGCCATAATGTGGACCCTAAATCTGCATTTTACTCAAAAAGAAACAAGCATGAGTATTGTTAGTTAAATCAAGCAAATTAGATATAGAATCCCTATGGAATAATAAACCATGTTAATCATGCCATAAATGAAACAAGGGAAACCAAATAAAAGCATACAAAAACATGACATTAAACCTATTCCATAGTGGATTGGTGTCACATGTGCTAGTGACCCTTTCCCAATCCTTGATTGATAAGCTTAAGATGATGAAATTGCTATTGATATGGAGATGCTAAGTAGACAAGATCAAATCTCAAATGAAGAGAGTGACCTTGCAAGAGATTGTGGAGGATTTGATAAGAGATGAAGCCTCTATTTTATAGATTTTCAAATGCTAAGTGTTGAAAATGGACCAATGTGGGACTAAGATCAAGCCAATGAAAGGGCACTTGTCAAGTGATGATAGGCCAATGGTTGTGCAAGATTTGGGAAGAGTGCCCATGAGAGGGAAAATTTTTCCAATAAATGCTGAGTTTGACTTTGGAAGGGGACATGTAAGAGGCATGTAAGGCCTCATAAATGCTCTGTTTGGTGTACATGTCCACTTGGGGGGAAATTCAAACTTGGAGAATATTCTCCCTTTATGCCAAGTTGAAAATAAAGATTTTGATAAATCAATTAAATGCAATTTCATGTGCAAGTGGCCAAATCTAGAGAATGCAAGTGGGTGAGTTATTTAATCAGGGTTAGATTAAATAGATGATGATTAGGATGCTTTGACTTTTATGACTTAAATACTTGATTTATTTAATTCAGAAAAGGATGAAGTATGATTTGGATTTGAATTAAATAAAGTCCTGATTTATTTAATTAAATGGATGATGCAAGATGAAGGTTAAAATGATTTATGAGAGATGAAATGATATTATTTGATTAAACCTTTGGATTGACCTGATTTACCTGATGAATGTATGTGATGCATTTGATTTATTTATTGAGCGGATGAATATGCATAATGCTAATTTGACGTGTCTACAATATAATTTATAATATGAAATATTATCAAAATAAATGCGAATAATTAATGTAAGCTACAAACATGTGACAATTAAACAATTAACATAGTAAATAGAATAACACCTCCACATAGATTAATTAGATTAACACCAAATCACATAAGACTATATTCCCAATAACATCATTTCAATGGTTATCAATATTTATCTTAAAGTCAAGGAAAGGAAGATATCCAACACTTAGAGGAACGATTATGGACCTAGGTTGTTTCCTAGCACAAACACCCCTGAAGGGACCGGTTCTTGCACAAAACCAACCTGCCTTCACGACATAAACCAGTTCTTACATAGAACCCAACATGCCTTCACGACATCAACACAACCTTGGCCAGGACACTCTTGGGTGTACGTTGTACCTCGAGTTGGACACATACTACATGTGCCCCTTCTCCAAAAGTTTAAATTCCCACCTAGACCCTAACCTTCACTTCTTTGTGCCCTTTTAGTTCCCTTTTCCTTTTTCTCTTCTCTCCTTGAATGTTCTCCATTCTTCCATGTCTCACATGAATGATTTATATATCCTTTTAAGGGGTGGTTTCCAAGCCATCACACCCTTTCAAAAACAATTGTCTTTTAATAATTATTTAAATAAATATTTATTCTTCCTTCTTAAAGAGTGTTTATATATATTCTTTATTAATCTCTCTTTTAACCAAATGATCATAATATCCTTTATTTTCCATCTCCCTTTTAATTCTAAAGGGGAATTTCATAGATTTCTCTTCTTTTGGGGAAAAAAATCACATAATAGAAAGGATGGAATTAATTAAATAAATAATAAATATTTATTTAATTAATAGCTTAGGATAGAGTAAAATGTGTGATTGTGTAAGTGTTAGGAAATATCATTAGTGCTTCACATTGTGGTAGTAATTATTGTGTGTAAATGTAATATTTATACTATTACATTAGTGTGAGGATGTAAATGAGTTGTTATAAACAACTCATATAATAGAATTAGCATATAGTTAGCATAGCAATATGATTAACGTATTGTTATTATAATAGGCTTGGAGTATATTTTGGTTGAGCTAATATCCTAGAATATAGGAGACATCCTGCTATATATATGTAATATGTATTGAATGGAAATTACGGAAGTGTGTATTATTTTATTATTTTATTATTGTAGCTTTTATTTTCTTGTGCTCATATTTTCTAATATGGTATTAGAGCATTGTTGATTCATGTGTGCATGTGCATTGAGATTGTAATGCCAAGAATGTTTCCAATTAGGCAATGGTAAATTTGGAAGATCTTCACTGGAATTGAATGGCTCTTGAAGATAATTATTTCTTGAAGCTTGTATGTTGTAAGGTTCAATAAAAAATCAACATCATGGGCACCTATAAAATTTCATTCACAAGACACTTCCAAAAATAATGAGAATTTGTAGGAATGCTTGAGATCTTCCCAAATCAGGTTTCTATAGTGATTTTCAATCTTTAAAATTCTATTCTATTGTATTTAGCCCCAAAGTGTGTAGTGTTATGTGATGAATAAAGCAACAGTCATTACAACCCTACATTTTATTATGTTGATGTCTAAGAGAAAGATTTGGCATCTAAGTTGCATTTTTGTATATTGAGGTCAAGGTCAAGGGCTCGAGACCCAATGAGTTGAAAGTAACAAATAAATTTGATATAAACAAATATTGAGGATCTCAGGTAGCCAATACTGACATCAACATCTCTGTCAATTCCATTCTCTTTCCCAAAGTGTCAATTGCACTTTGATTATCCAGTCATTTGTTGGTTGGGTTGACACAAAAAAATCTTCATTTGTAGGTAGTCCAATTTCATGTGGATCTCAATTTTGTTCTTCAATGTAAGGAATATCATGCTAAGCATGTCACACTCCTACATTATTTGTTGGTTGAAACCAATTCACAAAAAAGTGGTCACAATCATGATAGTCAAGTAAAAATGGTGTGTGTGGTGGAGCAAAGATTAGTTGCAAGAGCCTTCAATATTTTCTTAGCATTTGATGGGGAATTTGAAGAATATTTGAGGCAGCTTGAAGGAGATGAAGTCTTGAGTAATAACTTTTATTATATTAGAAATTACAGTTTAGTTTTAATAGTTTTATAGTGGTAGGTTATTGTTTAATGTTTCAAAACATCTTATTAGTTCTTAAAGTGATATTTTGTCTTGTAGTCTAAAACTCAAGTTGTATAGTGTCTATTTTCACAAGTCACTAAAAATTTTTATTATGAAAACTATGTACATATCAAAATTTAAAAGTGTCAAAATAATAAAAAATTGCCTCAATTGTAATTGGACACGTTATCGCTCGTATGTGATGTCCATCTTGTGGGGGGCATTATAAAATTGTGCCTCAAATTAAAATTTTATAAGTAGCAAGCTCATTGAAGGATAGAGGAACAAGAGGTTGGAGGTCAATTAGCGACCTCTCATCAATCACCAATGATGGGGCTGCATATAGCTATAGTGGCATTTTTTTGGGTATGTTTTTCGTTGTGTGCAGTGTGGTGTGTACATGTTTACTGTGTTCCTTTTGCTTTGTGTGGTGGATGTTGGAAGATAAATTGTATAGGATGGTAGATAACTGTAGAGATCCTCTAATTGTGATGATGCTTTGACTTCCATACTTTGTTGGAAGATGATCGGTCAATGAATATGTTCATTGGAAATAGTGATCATGTACACCAAGATCTAGACAACAATATCCAAATAGTAGTATGCAACATGATATGATTCACTTTTCAGTGTTCCTGGTTATGTGAATAAATGGAATTTCACATTGTGGGGGGAAAATAATAACCAATGTTACATTCCCATTATGTGCCAAAATAAATAAATTCAAGGGTAGCTTCTAGTGGTAGTGGTGGTTGTCTATTTTGTTCAAGATTGAGTGGTTGTGATCGATAACAGTGACTACAATTAAGAACACTGTGTTCTTATGGAATGTTGTGTGAAATTTTTTCTAGTGTGAGTTTTTCATATTTATGATATGTATGTTGATTCCTATATATTTCCTTGATGTACAAGCATAGTGGTGAACAAAAGCACCAAAGTAAGTTCATGGATCTTGAAAGGGTTTGGGGAGGATCTAGAAAACCACATGAGGTGGACAGTTGATGGATTGTTGTCACATCAAGGTTTGTGGTAAGCTTGTTTAAAATCATGGAAAGAGAGAGCCTTTCTTTTGAATAAAGGTCATGAGTCACATAGTTGGACATGCCATAGGGGTGAGCATATTGGAGAGGAGTGTGTAAATTTTTTTAGATACCATGTTCGCACTAGGGGGGGAATGTTAGGAAATATACTTAGTGCTTCATATTGTGGTAGTAATTATGATGTGTAAATTACATTAGTTTGAGGATGTAAATGAGTTGTTATATAAACAACTCATTTAATAGAATTACGATATAGCTAGCATAAGAATATGATTAATGCATTTTTTATTATAATAGGTTTGGAGTATATTTCGGTCGAGCTAATATCCTAGAATACAGGAGACATCCTCCTATATATATGTAATATGTATTGAATGGAAATTAAGGAAGCACATATTATTTTGCATTTTATTATTGTAGATTATATTTTCATGTGCACACATTTTCTAATAGTAAGGTCATATTTTAGTTGTCTATAGACATATTCCCAAACCTGTAGATTTGTTACTATTTTCTATATAAACCATTCACATATGTGGAACACATATTTTACCCCTACAATTAAAACTAAGATGTATTCAACTAGATGGTTAGTTTAAAGAGAGATATAGACCCTAAATCATTTTTGAATGCCATCTATTTTATATTTTAAAGAAAAAATTCCTAAACTTGGTCTTGAAAGGAGATAAGAACACAAGATCCTTTTATTATTTTTATTGATTTTGCTACTCATACCTATCCCTCACATGGTGGATCATCAACTCAATGGATGACATCTATCTAGATTCAATATTATTTTAACATAAATATATCCACAAGCTCATGTATAGATTTTAACATTTTATCCTCCAAGGAAGTTTTGGATATCTTGAATTGCCTTATTCAATATGATATAAACATGCTTAATGTCCACTAGAAAGTTTTGTATTATCTTATCGGACTCAAAGTATTTTTCAAAAGCTCAATTTAGGCACTCCATTGTATTTGAAATATTATATTTTCAAGTCAAAACTCCTTTTGGAACCATCCACCCTATCCAATCTAAGCTATAACAATTTTGGCTCCACTTCTTCGTGACAATAGGCATGAAAGTGAACTTGGTCATAAACAATAAAATTTATCATTTAGTATAAAAGAAGGTACACAAAAAACCATGAATATAATTAATCTAGTGTCAATAGTAAAAATTGGGGCTAATAAGCCCAACAAAACTTTAATTATGGTGGAGTGGACTCTCATTACTCCCCATATTTTACACAAGTATGTGTTTCCTAAAATTGCCAAATATAAAATTTATTTATAGTTGTCAAATTCAATAGCCTCAATTTTGAGCTAGGGAAAACTAGGGAGTATCCTTGCTACTCCATTCAAACTCATGGGAGAAACCTACACTTTCATGTCAATACCTAAAATTGAGGATAGAACTAAGTTTTTTAGTTTTGATCAAGCATCTAAAAGGTGTTATGATGTGGAAAATAATATTCAATGGTTCCTCTTACAAAAGAAGGTCAAGAACCTATTATACAAACATGATTGAAGCCCTACGATGGAAAGTATAAATATTTGGGTTGTACAATGAGGATGCGATGAGTAATCTTGTGACTAATAGGTTTTTGGGTATAGATAAAGATCCCAATACCATAACCTCATTGACATACTCATGGGAGAAACCTATAATTTCATGTAAATACCCAAGATTGTGGATATAATTAGGTCTTTTAGTTTCATTCAGGTACCTCAAAGATAGTATGATTTGGAATGCACAATTCAGTAGTTCCTCTAATAGAAAAAGGTCAAGAATCTATTATAACAACATAATCAAAGCCATATCTTGGAAAGTGTAAAATATTTGGGTTGTACAATGAAGATTCCATGAGTAAGCTCACAATTGATAGGTTGTTGGGTATAGATAAATGGTCCAATACCATTAACCCAATTGACGTGAAAATATTACTCAATGAGTTTGATGCCAAGATTTCTAGTATAAATATCAAAAGGCCTACAAGATAATAGTTCAAATATAAGGCCATAGCTAGACCATAATTTGATGGGAGGATACACTCAAAGGAGGGTGACAAATATGATGAATGTTATGAAGCTTTCCTAGGATAGAGGAAATTGAAATTGTCAAAGTTTCTTCAAGGGCCACTTCACCTTCAAATACTCTCACAAATTTTGTTCTTAAGTCAACACAGGTGGGAACTCCTATACAATGCACCAAATCTCTACTATAATACATTTCATTCATGTCTAAGGTTATTATTCCCATTGTCCTAATAAGTTATAATATTTCTCCTATTTTTCTAGATTTTAGTATTTTTGTTGTTCTTACCGATTTTTCTAATAAGTTTGGTATAGTAAATGCTTCTCAAGTCTTATAAGAGTAATTCCATTTAAGGATTCAAAATCTCCTTTTGTTGCCATGAAGGTTGTTCCTATGGTTGTGTTTGAGAGTGGCCAAGGTCAAGGTGTTGCATTAACTAGTACTTCTCTCATTTCTATTGTAGATGTGTTTGGTGATTTTTTAGTTTTAGTTTCTAGGGTGCCTCGTGTTTCAAATCTAGATGTTATTTTAGTCTTTAATGCCATTTCAAGAAAAATACAGTATCCAACTTCTCTATTTTGTGTCTTTTCCTATAATGTCTACTATTGTTACTATAAGTCCTATTCATTCTAGTGTACTAATTCGATCACTGTTTGATAACAATATTTAAATAAATTTATAGATTGCCATAGAAGAAATGGTGACTTTAATAGTTATGAGCCATAATTAGTTGATTGATGAAAACCAAAAGTTAATAATACAACTTGATTTGAGTGTGCAATTAAATGATGTTTATTTAGAGTTGGCATATGATTAAGTTTTAGGGAAAGTAAAGAGGGTGATAAAAAAAAATAATCAGTCCCTAGGAAAAGACATTATCATGGAAATAGAACATGAATTATTTTCAGTTTCAAGAAACAAAATAGCTTGAAGAAATACCTTATGCAATAAAATCCATACTAGATTTAGTTGTGGATCATGTTTAACACTTGATTATAGAGAATGAGAGATAGAATAAAAAAAGTGTTGTTGAGGTACTGTTGATGCCAAAATTTGACAAGGTAATAGTGTCTTATGGGAAACTTAGTTTATGGGGGACCTTTTGAACTAAACTAAGTGACCTCTGAGTTTTTAGAGAAGCCAAATTCTTCTATAATGGGGTTTTGGAAAGGGAAAATGAAACAGATCTAATAAAATAAAGTCTAACCTAAGGCGATGCACAAGACTTAATGATAGGCATGATAAATTGTAGATCTAAGGGCTTGATTAGTATTTGTAGTGTTTCAGAAAAGCAGAAAATAAAAATTAAAGCACAAAAAATCCATTCATTGACATAAAATAACATTACATACATTCCTATTGCCAAGAAGAGTCATTAGACATGATCTAGATCAACAAACTTGCATTCAATATATATAGTTCTCAAATGGAATGTCTAAACAATAGCAACACAATCTACAGTGTAATCAAATAGCATGAAAGAATAGAAAGGCTGAACAATTGGCATAGTTTGAAAGTCTTTTGCAATAAAATAAAATAGTAATAAAGGCCTGGCATCTTTTCCTAAAACTAGTGTTCCCTCAAAATTCTAGCCCTTTTCTCACAACAGAGAGAAGTATATATAGCAGAAAAATCCCACTATTTCAGAGAGTAGTAACAAAAAATATTTTAGTGATCCCTGGCAATGATGCAGAAATAAGAATATTCCCCAAGCCGTTGCAACAAAAAAATTCAAAACCAAGCATCTAGTCATTCTAGGCTTCGGTACATATCCTGCAAATGATGGCAATGGTCCCGAAAAGGTTAAAATAGAAAAGTGTCACCATCTTGTGCAAATGATTATGACATGCGGTGGCCAATCACAACATTTGGTTTGCCTTATTCATCTCCCGAATATGAGATCCATCGAATAGGCACGTGGCAGCATTTTTGTTGCTTGTGTGAACCTTTATCTCTCACTTCTGAAGACTTGCGCCAAGGCTACACGTGTTTTGTGGGCATAACTCTATCCAAAAGTGGAGGAAACGATCATCGGCTGGGTGCAAAAGAGATGCGTGGCAACATTTTGTTGCCTACGGTCGTTATTTCATTCTCTTGCTGAAAGATTTGTGAAGAATAGACACGTAGCAAGAGTGCATCGTAGACAAAAATTGTGGGGCCTGCCAAATTTCTTTGGGAATAAGAGCTTCATGGCACTCAAGTGGAGCCCGATGAGGAAGAAAAAATGAATGATAAAAAATGGCCCACAACTACGACATGTGGAAGTATAGCGGGGATTCTCAAGATGAAAAGGAACGAAACCCTTGGGGTGTGTAGAGCAGACATGTGGAGGGGGAATCAAACCTTGATAAAAAGCCGAGTGGACTTCCTGCAATGTGCAGGTCAATACTTAGAGTAAAATACACCTGAAGGGAGCTTGTTGAATATTTATTCACAAATTTTGGTGACTACCAGGGGTGTTTCATTTGAGGAACAAAGAACCCAAAACTTCTTTGGTTTATAGATCAGAGTGCCATTTCATCAGGTAACATAATCAAAGATTGAAAAGATCCACCTACAGAGGTGACCATTCATCCTCAGATGGCCTTCCTATGTTGTGCAAATTCTCTTGTGCTCCACTTAGATCAATGATTTCTTTATGAGGCAGCGCATTAGGTAAACCAACCCCTAATTCATAATGAAACAATAGTTGTGCAAGTGGATGAATAACTCTCTCAATGTCGGTTGTGGTGGGAGGATGATTGAAATCCCTAAAAGCATCCAGATCATTCTCGTTCTCTTCTATTCTTTCTGCAATCTACTTAGTTGTAGCAATAGAGCCATTCTCAAGGAACATGGATGGAAAACCCATCTTGTTCAACTTGGAGAAACTCTCTTGCATGTTGTCCATTGTCTTGTTCAGAGTAGCCACGGCCACTTTAGTGCGATGGAAGACAAAGTGGAAATTAATAAACTTGTTTGTTGTCTAGGCAGCTGCATCCTGATCCTCAATCCCTACCCTGGTGAGGTCTTCATTAGAGACTGAGTATAGCTCGGTGAGAAGATCTTTTGCTTTTAGAAAAAATTTCAAGATAAACCATGGGAACTACTCAATTGTATCATGATCCTCCTAACTTAGCTTTGATGCTTTGGCAATGAATCAGAGGGTGGGATGTAGTGCTAGGCAAAAAGTTTTAATATTTTCCCAATGAGAAATGTACAATTGCCTAACCAATGGAATAATATATGGTTGTGCAGGACAGGACAAGAGAGAGCTTTTAAGAGAAACAATCTCTACGTCTTTTGAGTTAATGGCCTCATCCAACTCTGCCCTTTTCCTTTTCTCGGACACTAGTTTCTTTGTAGAGCTGCTCATTTCTTTATTCCAATTTTCCTTGGCTTGGGAGTGATTTGCTAAATGCATGTCCAGAGAGGACTTTGTCTCTTGAAGCTCTTGTTCTAATTGAGCTTTTAGGCCCTCAAATTCAACCTCTTTTTCTTGTAACTTCTGCTCATATCAAGCTTGTTGGTGCTCCAAAGCCTCATTCTTCTGTGCTATTCCTTGACTATACTCAAGGCGAAGCCACTCCAACTCTTCATTATTTAGCTGAAAATTCTACTCTGCCTCCTGATTCTTAGTATCCAGCTCGTTTACCATAGCAGGGTTGATAGTATGAACCTTCGCAAGCTCACCCTGAAGTTTATTCTTCTCATTCTCTACTTCTAATGCCCTTTCTGTCATATGTGCAACATCCACCTCCAAGGATTTCTCTTTTTTCTCCAAAAAAGCTAGCCCTTTCCTTTACTGCTTTAAGTTGCTCATCCTTTTTCTTTAGCCAGCGACTAGTTTTAAGGAAGTCAGAGATGACCACCCGTTGTGTTTCCATAATCTCAACCTTATCTTTTGGTTGGGCCACCTTCATGTCAAGCCGTACCACATATATTTCATAGTCTTCTAGGTGCATCTCCCCTTGTGGCTTGGTTACTCTTGGGTACATGGTTGCAAACTTTAGCTCTTGTCGGGTCTCATCATAAAGAGTTTGCATTTTTAGCTTAGCAAAAGTATTGTCATCCTTTTCCTTGCACTTTTGTATTCTACTTGTATGTGCTTCCTTTTCGTATTCAATATATGCCATGAATTTGGCTGGAGACGAAACTAGTCCATCTACAAAAGGAGCACCAAAAGGTAGGGCATATGGATAGGTAATTTTGATAGGCCTTGGAATTTTCTTTTTCTGGATAGTGACAGTTTGCGGGGAGAAGTGAGGCACATTCCAAAGCTTGGTTTGAGAACCAGCAGAAGGGTTTTCCACTTGCCACAACTCAATTGGTGAATCAACAGGACTCATGGGCTGGAATGGTGGAGTTGTCATTGCGGAGTCAGCTTATTGTGATAGAAGAGGATCTTCAACAATAGCAGAAGTAGGGATGCCCATAGAGGGCACATCTTTAGAAAGTGAGGAAAGAAGAGCTTGATCAACAGTAGTTGGTGTCAGGGTTCATGGAGGAGTAAAGCCAGGTGGAGTGGTCTGTGAGAATTGGGAAAAACCTCTCGCATGTGTTGGATTAAAAGTGAGAAATGGAGGGCTAGTACTCATGGAAAAGATTGCCACTGAGACATGGATATATACCAAGGATTGAGAAGCAAGAGAAGAATAAGCAAATTTTACCTATTGACTGGTCAATGGAAGCTCCAGAATCGTTAGTGACTCTCCCTCAGCTTTAGGCTCTTGGCTAGCTGTAAGCACCTATCTTTTGGTGGGTTCTTGCGAACCCCCTTTGATAATGGTCTCTGTATGCTACCATTTTGTAGGTGGGGCTTCCCCAGATTTGGCAGTTACTACCCACTGCTACTATAGTACTTGGTTGCCTTAGCATCCCAAGTGAGTATATGCAAAGCCCTCGATACATTAAATTGCACATTCGTGGCTACATAGGCGGGTTGTCTGGAGCTTTTCTTCTTCGACACTGAGGACGCAGAAGTCGCCGCTTCCTCTTCTTGTTCTTCAGACTCATCCTTCGGGTCATCGCTTTTATTGATGCTAGAGTCTGGGTTGGGATGGTTTTCATCCCACCATTTTTCAAACTCCTTGTCCTCATTCAATCTCTCATAAGGGGCATCTAATTTCCCTGTTTCTTGGCGATATTTCCAAAAAGCTTCTATCTTTTCATTAGTCCATTCCTCATCCTTCCACAACTTGTTGTACATGGCGTGTTCCATCTAGACATTATCTTTGGCCATTGCCACAACAAAGTAGAACTTGTTCCATGGCTCTCTGTTATCTTGTGTGGGAATACGCACTAGTTCAACAAAATTTTCATCTTTGTCTACCTACAAGCTACGTCACTTTTCCTAGTAAGGTTAAGGAACATGAGTAGCCTTCATGTGCGGCTCTAGAAGGTCATTGAAAGGGTTGTAATCCCATTTTTCACATACCAAAACCAACCCTAAATGAGTTAGTTTATCCTACAATAATTGATTCAATTGCTTCTTTACCAGAGTCACCATTTTGAAATTCTTTTGACAAGTGAAGAATCCTTTTCTCTTGACACTTGGGCTACTACAAAATGTATAATCAATGATACATTCCTTCCTATACATTTCAAGCACGGGCACCCTATCTATGACGTAGACTAGGAGAAGGAAGGGTTGACCAGTGAAGCTCCGCATCTGGAGAATTGTGAAATCTGCTCCTAAGAACCAGTCACAAGTGGGAGTGAAACTCTACATATATCTAGTCTGATCCTTGTCAAGCTAGACTATGTCACCTCCTCCTTGTAAATCTTGTAAGACCAAAGTTATAAAATAATATGAGAATTCATAATAATCATATGACATGGAAATAAAGGGTTTCCATGTGGATACTGGCTTCCTCTTCTTCTTTTCATCAAAAAATGATAATTCAAAATACCTGCTGAAGAAATCAGGGTTTTTATGTAGGAACATGTGAACTAGGAAGGAGAGAAATATAAAATTTCCCTCCACCAGGTAATTTTTCATTTTCCATATCATTTTCTCCACCAAGAACTCAGAAAAATTATACCAGAAGGTATCGTGTTGTTTGCGCAATTGGAAAGTTGGCCCCATTTGAAAGGTTTCCACCATCTCGTCGGAGTCTCGACTGCACACAAAAGCTAGAATTGACATGGAATCCTGCATGTCCTCATGAAATGAATCGTGCGATAATGGGATATTTGGAAATTTAGTGCCTGGGATGCCTTTCTTACAATCTCCTCTATTAGGAAATATGAGCCCTTTTTCATCGCCTTCCACATTTTTCTCCTTTACTAGGGAAGAAGGACTCAATTTTCTCCCTTCTTTTACTTGAGTTCGGGATACATAGCATATGCCAAATGGATTGTGGGCTTATGTGAACTCTTAAGTTTTGGCCCTCAATGTAGCAGGTGCTATGGTTATAACACTGAATGGTGACATCAACTATCTTTGGGCAGTAATGTACCAACAGGACCATGTATTGTGGAAGACCACTGTGCAAAACCTTCCTTGCTCTCAATGTGTCTACCTTAGGTGACTTTACCCTTGCATAGGCTACTTCTCTTAAGGATTTAGGGTTTTTTACGAGTCATGGGTCATAAATATTATCCCATTTCTCCTCAACCCTTTTCTGGTTTCCGCAATCTTTGGGCCTATTCAGCTCTATCGTATTCGTTCTCTTCGGCTTGCTTGGTATACCAGGCGTAGTATATGCTAAATATTCATAGATATACACATCTTCTGTCAACTGTATGGATGTAAACAAATCCTGGCCAATCTCCTCCTGCATTTGCTATGATGAACTCTCTAACATTTTTCTTTAGATGAAAGCTTCTGTAGGTTATGAACTCTTTGTAAATTTTATTCGGCTCTAGATATGCTGAAAAATTCTCTGCACTTTAAGCCTTGGTGTATTTGAAAAGACTTTAAACATTAATCTTCTTCATGCAATATTTAGCTATCTTTTCTCAAGGTGGTAGAGGAAAGTGTGCTTTTTGCATTTAATTCAGCATGTACCGTTAATTCCTCAGCTCATGCAAAATGAATTACTTGCCATTTCGAGGCGACAATAATTCATTATTCCATTTTGCAACCATGTGATATGATGTGATTTCCTTGAAACTTGAGCTAACAATTTTCCTTCTAACCTTACGTTAGTATGTGCTAACAATTAATATCTTGGATGGAATGATTAAGCCAAAACAAATGATCATCACCTAAAAAGATATGGATCCTACCTTGGGCTCTGGGAAACACCTGTGAGATGACACAATAGCCTATGACTGTGCAACTTACTGCCAATGAGCACCACCATTTTAAAGCTAATTAAATAGCTCTTATTAACTTAGCATGCATTGAGCCGTACTTTTGCAGATGCAACCAATTAGGAAATGTGAGCAAACACAGGCACGCCTTTCAAGTTGGCACTTGGATATCATCACGTTTTCTCAAAATAGATTAGCATGCTTTTTCTCATTTTTTCTAGAAATAGGCTGCTAAGTAGTGAGGAAATCACACTTAGCATTTGCACAGTTTTAATAGTAGGTCATTGGCATAGTCTTTAGCTTTAGTAAGCGAGTTTTCTCATAGGCTAGGTGGTAAGCAAGTTTGAGTGTTAGTTAGAAGGTAGAAGCATTGTGTTAGTACCATGGATACTCCCATTAGGTTAACTTATTATAAGTCATAAACAACTTTTTTGGGAGAGATTTTCACTAAGCGATCAAAGAGAATGACCAAAAATAAACACTCCTTGGTTTCGGTAGCCATAAAATGGATTTTGGGCGGGGATTGTAAAGAATATGAGGAAAAATACCGTGTGAAAATTGATATCTGCTCACACTTTGTTGCATCAATGTTAGACATTGGTATCCCTGGGCCTCTAATTTTGAAGCTGCTCAAAGAAATTTTTCCAAAAAAGTACATGAATGGCCTAGGTGAGATTGTTGCTCATGCTACATATGGGGTAGGCCTGCCAACAACCAGTGACCTCTGATGCTACATTGAGGAAGAAGCGATCATGATATGGTTTCCATTTCTCAATGGATTCCACCTTCAGACATGCGACAAGCATTAGCAAAGGGTTACCCAGGCCTTGCACTTTTTGTTCTACAACTATAATGTAATACCATTCTACGACGTTGATTGGTACACTGACTTCAGGAACTTGGTGTTCCCTCTGCCAATGGTGGTTGTTCCAAATGATTTTACTTCTATTGCTAGTGAAGGACCTGCTGATGATGACATAGTAGTTGCTATCATAGAAGTAGTAGATGCTGCCATAGATGCGTCAATTGCTGCCTCCCATGCTCTTGGATAAAATGCCTCCTTGTTTCTTTGTTTTTTGTTGTTGAATACACCACCTGCTTACAATTTTTGTATGTAAGCCTGGAAAAGGCTATAGATATAGTATATATGAAAGAATAGCTCGTATAATCATATATTCTTTGAATTATGGCTCTCTCAGCCATTTTTGCAATGTAAAAAATGAAAGAATATATATAAATCAACATATATCTTTATAAAAATCCATGGCTCTCTCTTCCATTCTACATATCTATTGTATGGGCTATTTTATTAGCATATGTGTTAATTTCCTTTGCACATGGGTGTATTTTTAATTTGTAAAGCAATTTCTCTGCTCTAATCTTGCAATGATAGGTTGTTTCCACCGAAACACGAACCAATTTCAAAAAAAGACTGGCCAACACAAAGGGAAAGAAAATAAAAGCATTATTCACATATGTACAAAAATAAAATTTGGCACTTAATGGAATAGCTTAAGATGAATCCCATTGAACGAAATTATTAAGGGTTCCTTTTCCATACTTTCTAACTTGAAAGCGTTATGCTCTTTGCACCAAATGATTTTAAAGGGGCCCTCCCATAGGCTATCAAATTTTCCATGCTGACCTGGCTTAACAACCCTTTTATCATATTTCACTTCTAAGTCTTTGCACTTTAGGCCTTGGTCAGAAGCCTTCTTTTCAAACCATCACTTGACCACTTGTTGGTGGTTTGTCATGGCTATTAGGGAATTCTCCCTTTCTTCTTGTAATTCTAATAGTTCGGCAAGACGAACCTCCATGGTGTCATTTTTTTCTATCTTGAGTGATTTCAATAGTTGAAGCACTGGAATCTCCATAGATATAAGCAACAATGCCTCTTTCCCATATACCAACTCATAAGGTGAAGTATTAAGGACTTGCTTAGGAGTTATGCAGTTTTCCCAAAGTGTCACTCAGAGGTTTTTATGCCATTCTCTTTGGTATTCCAAACCAATTCTTTTAAGTAGTCAGACTAGGTTCTTATTTGTTGACTCCGCTAGGCTGTTTCCCTATGGGTAATAATTTGATAATGTCTTAAGGAATATGCCATTTGTTCATGCAAAGTGACATACCTTTGCACCTAGGAAAGCTTTTGCATTATCATAAATGATAGTCTTCGAAGGACCAAACCTTGTCACCAGCTCTTCAAGGAAATCCACTATCTTTTCCTTTGTTGTGTTTTTAAGCGAAATGACCTATGTCCATCTTGTGAAGTAATCTTTGGCGGTCATAATCCACTTGTTCTAGACACTGGAAGTGGGATTAATCATCCCAATGAAGTCTAGGCCCCATTGTGCAAATGGTTCATCCGCCACTATAGGTTTGAGAGGCATTGTGGAATTCTTCCTTCTGTCTATAAGGAACTGGCATTTTTTGCAAGATTTTACCAAAGAGTGGGAGTCGTTGAAAAGTGTGGGCCAGTAGTAACTTGTGCACATGATTTTGATGGAAGTGGTCTTAGCAGAGAAGTGTCTGCCTATAGCGCTATTGTGGAACGTGTCAAGGATTCTCCTCACTTGCTCCGCAGTAACACATCGTAGGAGGAGACCATTGAAATTTCTTTTGAAAAGGAATTCTTCCACTAGCGCATATCCACAATTCTGCAGCTGATAGTATCTCCTCTTTTGGGAGGAAAGACCTTGCAGATACTTTCATTTTTGCATAAACCTTATTCTATCTATTAGGTAGCAACCCTCATATTCTGGCTCATTTATCATAACAAGCTCTGATTGCTCTTCTTTGGCGAGTATCTCTTCATGCTGCGCCATGTATTTTCACAGTCCTATTCCTCAGACAATTTTAGTGGTTTTGACCTCAATGTCATATTCAAGGATCTTGGTGATCCAATTAACTCTTTTTTCTA
The DNA here is from genome assembly GCA_007258455.2 of Sequoia sempervirens. Lineage (NCBI taxonomy): Eukaryota > Viridiplantae > Streptophyta > Pinopsida > Cupressales > Cupressaceae > Sequoia > Sequoia sempervirens. The sequence goes on from VDFB02000001.1 coordinate 12,557,411, forward strand.
TGATTTCTCCCTCCATGATATATTTGCGCACACTAAAATGCATGACATAAACAAACACTTTGTTGTAGGAAATTAGATGGTAGAACTTTTTAAGTCCCTTCACTATTGCAAAGGCTTGTCTTTCGATGAAATTATAATTCATCTCATATTCCTTCAGGGTCTAGGAGTAGAATTCCATTGTATGTTCTCATTTTCCTTTATTATCCTTTTTAGTTAAGACAATAGCAATACTGGACTTGCTACTGAATGTATACATTATAAAATCCATAGATAAATCTAGATTAACTAATACCAGAGCTGTGGAAATAGCATCCTTGAATTTTTCAAAGGATTCCTGAGCTTCGGTTGTCCACTTGAATGCTTGATCCTTTTTAAGCATCAAAGTGATTGGCTTAATTATTCTTGCAAAGTCAGAAATAAACTTGCTAACCAAATTTACCTTGCCTAGGAAGGACTGAACGCCTTTCTTGTTCACCAGAAGGGGAAGTTCCTTGATAGCTTTCATTCACTCAGGGTCGATTGAAACTCCTTCTTTGGATACCATGTATCCTAACAACTTTCCTTGCGACACTCCGAATACACATTTTTTTGGATTCAGGGAAACTTTGAACACCTAGAACTTTTGAAAAACTATTTCTAAGTGGTCGAAATGATCATCCTTAGATTTAGAAAACACATTAAGATAATCTAAATAGATTAGAATAAACTTATTGATTAGCTCACTAAAAGTGATGTCCATCGCCCGCTGGAATGTTGCCCCTGTGTTGGATAAACAAAAAGGAATTTTAGCGTATGCAAATTTTCCCCACTTTGTAGTGAACATAGTCTTGTGCTGATCCTCCTTAACTCGGATATGATTGTAATCAAAGAAGCCTCCCAGTAGAGAAAACATTTTTGATCCTGCTACCATTCGTAGGATTGACTCCATAGAAGGCAGTGGATAATGATCCTTCAGGGATGCTCTGTTTAAGTCTTGGAAGTCCACACACAAGTGGATATCTCCATTCTTCTTTCAAACTGGGACTAAATTAGATACCCAAGTATTATGCTTGATTCAGAAGACAATCTGCAACTCAATTAGCTTGGTTAGCTCTTGTGCAATTAGTGCTTCCATTTTGGGGTTTACTGGCCTCTGCTTTTGTCAGAGTGGTTTTGCACCTTCTTTCAGCTTGATTGTGTGCTGGATGATGTCAGGATCGTATCCCTTGAGATCATCATAGGACTAGGCCACTACTCCATATTTCTCACAGAAATTGATGAGCCTTTCTTTATCATGGTGCAAGACATCTTTCCCAATTCGAAGGTTTCTACCATCTGAGACCCAAAGGTCTACGTAATCACTTTTTTCTGCCACAAACTTCCGTCTATCATTTCTTGCATCATCACAATCAATTTTTTTTTCGAGAGTAACCAGTCTTTTTGAAAGCTTGTTGGATTTGGGCTGCATGATTTGTCCTTCATAAGCCTCAACAATCTTTGGTTGAAGTTGATCGACGAATTCCCCCGACTGTTGGATGAATGAGGCAATATGTTCATCACTTTCAAAAACCTACCAACTTTGATCATTTTCAGGAATTGCCAGTCAAGCTATTACTCATACAGAGTTTTTGTTATGTATAAGATCAGAGGTAGGATCAAACTGACCACCAATCATGGCCATGCAGTTTGCGTCACCATTTTGTCCTCAAGGAACAGTCTGAATGTTGAAGGCTTCAAAACTCTCAACTAGGTCCTAGACTCGGTGCCGATAGGATCTCATGCGGACATTCCTTTCCGTGAAAATCCCCCCGACTTGGTTGACTACTAGTTTGGAATCTCCGAACACCATTAATTGCTTAATTCCTGTTCATTCCATAAGGCTCAAACCTTGAACTAATCCTTCATATTCAGCTTTATTGTTCGAACAAGTGAACTAGAAGCAGAAAGACCTTAGTATTTTTCCATTTTGTGGGGATATTAAACATATCCCCACTTTGGTGCCTACTTTACATCTTTCTTTGTCAAAGTATAATGCCCATAGCTTAGGTGCTTGGCCACCTTTGAACTCTTTAGCAACCTTCAGGAACACTTGGTCTTCATCTTAAATTACATAGGTGCCCAATCCTGTAGAATGATAATTTCTGAAAGGGTCACTATCCATGTGTTCACTCAACAAAGCATCTTCTTGATCATCCCAGTCTCCAGTCACCTTTTCTTCCTATAGTAATTCAATGCAATACATTTCTTGCTTGGTGATAGAGGTATGCGCGGCTTCAAAATTGATCAGGGCTTCATCCACTACATGTTTAGAATGTAAAGCTTCTGATTCTTTGTGTTGTCCTTGGTTCTGAAAATCAGATGTGACCAATCCAGTGACAGGTATCTTCCCACCTTTGAAGTAAATTCTTAGGATAGACAGAGGCCGAACATGGGAGGGACATCTATGATCACAGTGTCTTGTGACATTGTGATACTAGGGAAAGCAAATAGAGTTAAAGGAAGTGCCTTGATGGAACCTATGGTTTCAAATTTGTTCCCATCAAGCTACATTACTCCGCTTTTCATAGGTTCATAGCCGAGTCTTAAAACTTTGGCTATTTGTTTAGGCATAAACGTGGTGCTAGTGCCAGAATCAATCATAACATTGTGCAATAACTTCTTCCCTATAATGAGAGTTAATAAGAAGGGTTGGGGCTTCAACTTATCTCTAACTTCGACAGGGGATTCCTTTGTGTTGTTTGTAAGGACTTTAGCTAGAGATAGTTGATTAACAACCTCTGCATAATTGGCTAAATACTCTGTTGGTGCTATGCTGACCTCTACTTGAAGCACCTTATGTAATAGAATTTTTTACTTTGGGATAGCTAGAATGTCCCATAGAGACACATTAGTAGATGATTTCTTCAATTGTTCTACCACATTAAAAGGTGGAAAACTTGGAGGTTTTTTCTCCTTTGCTCTTGTTATGATAATTTCCTTCCGCAATTGAGATTGTAGCGGCGCAGTGGAAGTGCCAAGGATATGATTGGAAGCACCTTTAAGTTGTAGGCTGGCTAGATGCAAAACAACTGACTCACTGGTAAATATCCTCTTTAAGCAAGTGTTATAATTAGATTGCACTTGCGGTGTTTTGGATATGGACATATCATTAACAAACACTGTTTCTTCTTCCTCCATCCATGAGAAGAGTGCGTGATCAGGAGTGATGTCGGATTCTTGTTCTAGAGACATCCCTTGCATTTGTACGGTAAGAGCCACACTCTCCATTTGTGGTGAGGCATATACATAACCTCTATAGTCTAGCGTCATGCCTTGGCTATGTTACTTTGCCACTTTTTGTTGTAAGTTGCCACGTGGATAGTTCCGGGGCATATGTGCATCACTGCAAGGAAAGCACCATGGATTGATGTCATCAATGAGGTTATTTTTCCTCGCAGTTAATTCCCTACTCGATCTTGGTGAAGTGCTCACCTGTAGAGTAGGCACCGACACCATTTGGTTGACTATCGAAGCTAGTGGATTAGTGCGGGAATTGCCTTGATATTGATTCTACTAATATGAGGACCGTCTGCCTTGATAGTTCTGATAGGTAGGCTTCAAAGGCATTGATTGGTTCCACTTGAGGGTGGTTATGTCATTTTCCATAGTCTGCAACATTTCTTTAAGATCACTCATTTCATCTTTGGAAGAACCAGATGTAGAGGAAATTGTGGCGTTGCTGCATATGTGTACATTGATTGGGGAGTTGCAAGTGCGCTAGTTGACATGACTTCTTGTGTGGGTATCGATATTTCAAGAAATATCAGCATGATAGGCTAAGGAGGAAACTCTTCACAATCTATCAAATGATTATTGGCTTTGACGACAACACCGTAAGCATCTAATAGAGTAGCTCCTCCTAAAGACTTGATCATCATAGAAATGTCAAGATTGATGGACTTCAGATAAAATATGAACGTCAACTCAGGAGTCAGGCGTATAGTAATAGGGATCCTCTACCAATTCGTGTGGAATCGGGCATTGAATTATGTCATAGCCTTTTGGGGAGCTCGTTTTATGACAGATAGTTGATAATACAATGAAGAGTGATCTCCATCATTTGAGAATCTCTCGTAGAATGGATCTCCGAGCTTGTCCCAGGTGAGAATAGTGCTACGTGACAACGTTTGGTACCAATCCAACACCTTTCCTTTAAAAGATGTGGCAAGAAACCTTAGAGCTACATTTTGCGCTGTGATCCCATGCACCAGACACACATCCACCACATCTTGTAGATGTTTTGTGGGTGTTCTTGAGCCATCTCCGGTAAACTTGGGTATAGATTTCTAAGCTAAAACCAGGATAGCACCCCAGACAGCAAGTGCTACCAGGGCTGCTAGGGAACTTTCGATGTCCCATGCCACATAATTTCTATTGGCAGCTATCAACATGGTTAGAGGAACAGGTGGTGGGAGTGGAACGGTTACCAACTGATTTGCGGCCTGCACTGTTCCTAGTGGAGGTACTAGTAAACTAGGGTTGCTTGTAGTTTGGGATCTAGTTATAGGCTGATGAATCATACACCCTTCTAAAGTGCAAATTCATGTAAGCTCAGTCCCGCTGGGTGTTCCAGAAAAAGAACAAACTGTTGATGCCAAAATTTGACAAGGTAACAATGTCTTATGGGAAACTCAGTTTATGAGGGACCTTTTGCACTAAACTGAGTGACCTCCAGGTTTTTAGAGAAGTTGACTTCTTCTATAATGGGGTTTTGGAAAGGGAAAAGGAAATAGATATAATAAAATAAAGTCTAACCTAAGGCAATGCACCAAGACTTAATGATAGGCACGATAAATCATAGATCTAAGGGCCCGATTGGTATTTGTAGTGTTCCAGAAAAGAAAAAATTGAAAATTAAAGCACATACAATCCATTCATTGACATAAAATAGCATTGCATACATTCCTACTGCCAAGAAGAGTCATTAGACATGATCTAGATCAGCAAACTTGCATTCAATATATATAGAATTTCTCAAATAGAATGTCTAGACAATAACAACACAGTTTATAGTTTAATCAAATAGCATGAAAGAATAGAAAGGCCAAACAATTGGCATAGTTTGAAAGTATTTTGCAATAAAATAAAATAGTAATAAAGGCCTGGCATGTTTTTCTAAAACCAGTGTTCCCTCAAAATTCTGGCCCTTTTCTCACAACAGAGAGAAGTATATATAGCAGAAAACTCCCACCGCTTCAAAGAGTAGTAACAGAAAAAAATTTGCGATCCTTGGCAATGATACAAAAAGAAGAATATTCCCCAAGTTGTTGCAACAAAAAAGATTTGAACCCAAGCATTTGGTCATTCCAAGCTCAGGTGCATCTCCTGCAAATGATGGCGGTGGTCTCGACAAGGTTAAAACAAACAAGTGTCACCATCCCCTGCAAATGATTATGACATGCGGTGGCCAATTGCAACATTTGGTTCATCTGATTCATCGCACGAATACGAGATCCACCGAATAGGCACACAAAATTTTTTTTCTACCCGTGTGAACCTTTATCTCTCACCATTGAAGACTTGCACCAAGGCTACATGTGTTGAGTGGGAAGAGCTCTATTCAAAAGTGGAGGAAACGATCATTGGTTGGGCACAAAAAAGATGCATGACAACATTTCGCTGCCCATGGTCGTTATTTCATCCTGTCACTAAAAGATTTGTGAAGAGTCAAAACGTAGCAAGAGTGCATTGTAGACAACAATTGTGGGGCTCGCCAAATTTCTTTGGGAATGAGAGCTTCGTGGCACTTGAGCGAAGCCCGATTAGGAAGCGAAAAGGAATGATAAAAAATGGCCAGCAACTATGACACGTGGAAGTATAATGGGGATTCACGAGATGCAAAGGAAGGGAAACCCTTAGGGTGCATAGAGTAGACACGTGGAGGGGGAAGCATGCCTTGATAAAAGGCCAAGTGGACTTCTTGTGATGCGCGGACTGATACTTAGAGTAAAATACACCCAAAGGGAGGTTGTTGAATATTTATTTATAGGTACCTAAAGACTCAGTGAAATATATTAATAAGAATTTAAAGTAGGTGTATAATAAGGTTTTCCAAGCATAGGCAATTTAATATCTTGATAAAGCATTAGTGAAACTAAAAAATTGTAAGATTAATAAAATGATGGAGAAGGCAGACTTCATTAGGTAGGTGAAAGTAGATGGTAGGCCAATAAATGTTAATATAATGACTATGGTTGATTTGTAATTGGCTTCAAATTTTCTTATCAAGGTCGACAAGAAAATATAACGATACAAACTATTTATTTGCAAGAGGAGGAAGTAGATAAGGATACCCTACAGTTACATAGTTTATTTAAATATATTGGTTATAAATAGTTCATAAATGAGAAAGAGGAATTGGTTAACCAAATAGTTATGATATTGCTATTAGAATTCAATTCTGTAGTTTCGAGTCAAACTCATTGACCCATGTTTCATGAGTTGTGGTTCACAAGAACCCATCTCTCATGATAATGAATGGTCCACTTAGCACTCATTTCATCTAGGTGATTCTCACAGAGGTGAAGCACTAGGCCTTCCCGAGAGGTCACCCATCCCAATACTACTCTAGCTCAAGCACGCTTAACCACAAAGTTCTCTCCAAGGTTAAACCCACTTAGCTTGCAACCTCATTTTCAAAACCTTCAGAAAGTGTTGTGCCTTATGAACCATTCATTATAGAGCCCGTTTAGCTCATCAATTGATAAGTAGGAGGTATTTTCCACAACAAGTCAAATTATGATATTGTTATGAGGATTCAATTGTGTAGTTTCAAGTCAAACTCATTGACCCATGTTTCATGAGTAGTGGTTCACAAGAACCCATCTCTCATGATAATGAATGGTCCACTTATCACTCATTGGATCAAGGTGATGCTCATAGAGGTGAAGCACTAGGCTTTCTCAGGAGGTCACCCATCCTAATACTACTCTAGCTCAAGCACGCTTAACCACAAAGTTCTCTCCAAGGTTAAACCCACTTAGCTTGCAACCTCATTTGAAAAACCTTCAAAAAGTGTTGTTCCTTATGAACCATTCATTATAGAGCCCCTTTAGCTCATCAATTGATAAGTAGGAGGTATTTTCAATAGTGAGTCAAATTATGATATTGTTATCAGGATTCAACTGTGTAGTTTCAATTCAAACTCATTGACCCATGTTTCATGAGTAGTGGTTCACAAGAACCCATCTCTCATGATAATGAGTGGTCCACTTAGCACTCATTACATCTAGGTGATGCTCATAGAGGTAAAGCATTGGGCCTTCTTGAGAGGTAACCCATCTTAGTACTACTCTAGCTCAAGCACACTTAAACCACAAAGTTCTCTCCAAGGTTAAACCCACTTAGCTTGCAACCTCATTTTCAAAACCTTTAGCAAGTGTTGTGCCTTATGAATCATTCATTATAGAGCCCCTTTAGCTCATCAATTGATAAGTAGGAGGTATTTTCCATAGCGAGTCAAATTATGATATTGTTATTAGGATTCAACTGTGCAGTTTCAATTCAAACTCATTGACCCATGTTTCATGAGTAGTGGTTCACAAGAACCCATCTCTCATGATAATGAGTGGTCCACTTAGCACTCATTACATCTAGGTGATGCTCATAGAGGTAAAGCATTGGGCCTTCTTGAGAGGTAACCCATCTTAGTACTACTCTAGCTCAAGCACACTTAACCACAAAGTTCTCTCCAAGGTTAAACCCACTTAGCTTGCAACCTCATTTGCAAAAACTTTAGCAAGTGTTGTGCCTTATGAACCATTCATTATAGAGCCCCTTTAGCTCATCAATTGATAACTAGGAGGTATTTTCCATAGCGAGTCAAATTATGATATTGTTATTAGGATTCAACTGTGTAGTTTCAATTCAAACTCATTGAGCCATGTTTCATGAGTAGTGGTTCACAAGAACCCATCTCTCATGATAATGAGTGGTCCACTTAGCACTCATTACATCTAGGTGATGCTCATAGAGGTAAAGCATTGGGCCTTCTTAAGAGGTAACCCATCTTAGTACTACTCTAGCTCAAGCACACTTAACCACAAAGTTCTCTCCAAGGTTAAACCCACTTAGCTTGCAACCTCATTTGCAAAACCTTTAGCAAGTGTTGTGCCTTATGAACCATTTATTATAGAGACCCTTTGCAAATGAGGTTGCAAGCTAAGTGGGTTTAACCTTGGAGAGAACTCTATCGTTAAGTGCGCTTGAGCTAGAGTAGTACTGGGATGGGTGACCTCTCGGGAAGGCCTGGTGTTTCACCTCTGTGAGCATCACCTAGATTCAATGAGTGCTAAGTGTTACTATATTTTCACCTATGGCTCAATCAGGTAGAGCCCATTGATATTTAAAAGAAAATGGTACATTTTCTATCTCCCTTATATTGAATTCATGTGTACAAATGAATAACTTAAAAGATTGCAGAAATTTAAATCATTGCATTTATATAGATACATGAAATATAAGAGATTTTACAAATCTTTTCAGAAAAAATAATCTTTATTGAACGTAGAAATATTCATTTAACTCACACAAGCCGTGAGTTTAACTTTTGCTTATTCAATGCAAATCAAAATAAACATATACATGAATAAGTAAATGAAGAAAATAATGTGCATGTAGGGAGGGTAACCAGTCATTGCCTGAGAATGACTGGTTCAACTTGTGTCTTCTATCCAACTGCTGTCTGAGTTGTCTTGACCTTCCTAGCTCCTTGATACTCTTTTTTCCTACATTAAGTCAAAGCAATGTGTTAGAGAAATGCTCCAAGAAATGAAAGGTTACATGCCATACATGATTATTTACCTATGCATATATAAATTGGTCCTGATCTACTTTAAATAAGTTATGTGTGCATTTTAGGTGTTCCAAAAAATCATTGAAGTCATCAAACACACCTAAAACAAACATGTTTTTTCTAACTTGTTTGCTTCGTGTACAGCTACAGGTGTAATCATGTTTTAATTAAAAATGAGTGGTGGAAATGTGGCTCCCACAAGGGTTGAGCCCAACTCATAGTAATGATTGCATTGTTTTAATTTATGCACAATCTTTTATGAATATTCTAAGTGCATATGGAGTAACATGGAGCACAAAAGGGATGCTATCATTCATGATTACTTCATAATCATAATGTAGAAGACTTTACCATGTCAAGAATCTACAAACAACAACCTTTGATATATAAATTGTAATTATAATGTGATAATGACAGGTTGTTTACATTCATCTCACCCATAGAGATCAAGGTAGATGCATAGTTATTCAAACACAACAACAGTGATGAATTTTCCATTAGTAATAAAGTTCTTTGAAACACAGAGTAGTGGGTATAGCTCAAGACTAAGTCTGTTCTTTACAAAGTTTAATTCACAATCACTTCATGTAGAATGTGGTCTTGAAGCTTGCTACATAAGAAATCTACAAAGGTATGACATCTTAATGAGAGAGTAGTAATGAAATAGAGATCTCATAATGGCATGAATAGGACAGTTATAACATGTAGAGTTTCATCTCAATCTACTGATAACATGTGAGCCAAACTCATGGGTTTATATATGCAAAAGACAACCTATAGATTGTTATTTGTTAATCATCTATACCCAGATACCTTGCGGAATTGTGCATAAATTCCTATGAAATAGCAATCTTTCATACTTGAAAAGTAAATATGGCAGGGGAAACCAAGGAGTTTTGAAACCGAGTCTTTCAAAAAAATTTAAGAATACAAGAAATTCTAAACTTCGAGCTCTAGGGTTTTTGTTTCCAAACCCATGAATTTCAACACAAAAAAATGCAATAAAATCATAATCATTGAAGAAAGGAAAACCCAAATGGCTGAACACACAACCAAAAATTAAAAGAAATAACAAGCCCGTGGCCTGTCTTATAAAAGAAGATTTTCAAATCATTTGGTGAACTCATTTTTCTTTGTGAGGATAACCATGAATGTAGGGCCATGAATCATATTAGTATTTTAAGTTTTAGATGAGCTCAAAGTAACTTCATAACAAAGGAAGGGTTTTCTTTTCTTTTCTCAGAAATACCATTAAATGGTGTAAAGCCACAACCTACAAAGCCAAGTTGAATATGATGAAACAATAAAGGGTTTGAATTCCAATAACCCATTAATGCCTTCAAGAACTTGTAGAAAAAAATATGGCCACAATACAAAGCTATAATATGAAGTCAGATATCAACAAAAAATCATAGATAAAGAAAGGTTTTCCATTGTTTCATTATCTATAGAACAACATTGATTCATTGTAAAAAGAAAGAAGGTCACAGAGAGAGAATGCATAAAAGTAATCTATGGAGGGATTTGATTGAGTTTCCCTAAAATCTTCAGAAAGGGAACATTTATGTACCATGCCAGCAAATGGAAATGATAGAGGAAGATAAAAGTTATAAAAATGCTTTCATTATTTTGCTGATATGGCTCAAGAATGAACTATTTTATCTTCAGAAAATGGAATACAATGATTGAAGTTGCCTGCAAAAGCTTACTTTGAGCTTATCATTCAAGTTTTTGCCTAAAGTTCTACTCATTATGCCTTAGAGATCTTGATGATGCTAGTTGAGCTTCTTTGTGAATCCCTACAAAATGAAATGATTTTCATTTATTTTTCCTTGCTTTTGTCTTAGGGTTTTAAAAACCCTAGATGCTAAATGTCGATGAATTTTTAGCCATTGTTTTTATTAAAAGTCAATTGCAACTAGTGTGACCCCAAGGGCCCATGTGGAGTTTTTATTTTTATGCCTTAGAAACTTTCTCAAATGTTTTTAATGTAATGCCACCTCATGATCATAGTGGAGTCATTAACATGTGAGTGCCTTTATAGCTTCATCGAGCTTTTGAAGATCTTAAATTTTTGGCATATTTATAAAATGTAAAGCATTTGAATTAAAGGTGCAATTATAAGCTTTCAAGTCATATTGTTATAATTTAATGCAAATGGAGGAAGAGTGATTTGGTTGATTAAAGAGATAGTTATATATTGCTTAACACCTCTTGAGAGCATCTAGGGAGGTTAGATCAGTTTACAAACATATGCCAAAGATTTAGGAGTTATTTTTGACTTAGTTATAAGGATTTGAGAGCTTTTAGGGATGGTTTATTATGCCTTCATGTTTGACATGGTCAAACTTGACCATTTCAAAGCTTTGGAACTTTTGTGGATAAAATCTAGTTGCTATATTTTTGGCTTTTTGAAGCCATCCAACCCAAGAAGCTTCCAATTCCTATTTTGGTGCAACTATTTGAACCTTTGCTACTTAGTCAATTTGGACTCATTTTGTAATCAATTTTTCTTAAGTAATTTCTAGAGAAAGAGACTTTTGCAGTCCTTGGACAGTTTGAGCATGTTTTGTAACTCAACATTTTGAGCATGTATATCAGTGAAGGCCTTGGACATCAGTGATATGGATTATTTTACCTTCTCACACTATGCTTTATTTTGTGCCTTATTGATTGATTGGATTACTAGTGAAATATTATTCTATTCCTTGTAATTTTGTCTCAAATTTGGAACCTTTTGCAGAGATATATGTTATTGCAGGTTATAATTAGTGTTATAAGTGCAATCACTTTTAGTTGTGAGATTTATATTTCCCTCTAAGAGATTTAGCATTCAAACCTATTTATAAATTACTAATGTAATGATATATGAAAAGTGAGTTGTGTAATCTAGATTCAATCATTGTTATAATTGTTCATATAAACTGAGTATGCAGACTCTAGGAAATTTTGGTGTATCACCATAGGGTTTTTATTTAGTTTATGCATATACTTCTTTCCTTTTCCTCAAGAAATAGTAATTAGGTGATAACCAATTAGGAAGCCAACCTTCTCTAGAGGTTTGGTATCATTCAAAGTGGGATCATTCCCATGTTTCACTAAATTGTTGAATCCTAAATTCAATAGGGTGCAAATTTAAGTGTTAACACTAAGTGGACCATTCATTATCATGAGAGATGGGTTCTTGTGAACCACTACTCATGAAACATGGCTCAATGAGTTCGACTCAAAACTACATAGTTGAATCTTGATAGCAATATCATAATTTGACTCATTGTGGAAAATACCTCGTACTTATCAATTGATGAGTTAAAGGGGCTCTATAATGAATGGTTCATAAGGCACAACACTTGTTGAAGGTTTGGAAAATGAGGTTGCAAGATAAGTGGGTTTAACCTTGGAGAGAACTCTGTGGTTAAGTGCGCTTGAGCTGGAGTAGTACTGGGATGGGTGACCTCTCGGGAAGGCCCAGTGCTTCACCTTTGTGAGCATCACCTAGATGCAATGAGTGCTAAGTGGACCATTCATTATCATGAGAGATTGGTTCTTGTGAACCACTACTCATGAAAGATGGGTCAATGATTTTGACTCGAAACTACACAACTGAATCCTAATAGCAATATCATAATTTGACTCGCTGTGGAAAATATCTCCTACTTATCAATTGATGAGCTAAAGGGGCTCTATAATTAATGGTTCATAAGGAACAACACTTGCTGAAGGTTTTGCAAATGATGTTGCAAGCTAAGTGGGTTTAACCTTGGAGAGAACTTTGTGGTTAAGCGCGCTTGAGGTGGAGTAGTATTGGGATGGGTGACCTCCTAGGAAGGCCCAGTGCTTCACCTCTATGAGCATCACCTAGATGCAATGAGTGCTGAGTGGACCACTCATTATCATGAGAGATGGGTTCTTGTGAACCACTACTCATGAAACATGGGTCAATGAGTTTGAATCGAAACTACACAGTTGAATCCTGATAGCAATATCATAATTTGAATCGCCGTGGAAAATACCTCCTACTTATTAACCAAAAAGTGTTTAACACCATGGTAAAGTATTTCACAAAGGCATTTGTCTAAAATTCAGATTCTCTCATTAATAAAATTAGAAAGGTCATTGCTAAATTCATGCTACATACTAAAGTTAGTTTGTAAATAATGAATAACATAGCCCTTATCTCTTTAGAATTGATGAAGTGAGTAATTGATGGGCTTATAGAAGAAATAAAAAAGAATGTGTAATTAAGCATAATTAATAAAGAGAACCTTATTGTCAAATTTTTAGGCTTGTAGAATTATCACACTACTAAATTCCTAGAGTGATTCATTTCAGACATGTTGCATACTTGGAATGTGTAGGAGGAAATGCATAGTTACACAAATTTCTAGAGGGGCCTATTTCTATTATTTATCTGTTATTTTTTTATAATTTCCATTTTAGAGACATTTGGATTTTAATTATCGTACTTAAATTATTTCCCAAGAATTAGCTTACATATAAGTGGTGGTGTTTGAACTATTAAAATATAAATAAATTTAGATAATTAGATCATATTTAGAATTGTGATATTACTTAATTTTTCTTGGCAACATATAGTTATCTTCTTATCTTTTCATGTGTGTGGAGTGAGTATGGAGAATTGAACATGATCCCTAAAGTTCAAGTATATACAATGATAAAATAATCAATTATTTGGGTTATTTATGTGATAATATTGTGCATGATCTTATGGTGGTGTAGTGTCGTAAAATTGCACCCCCTTCCAATTTCACTTACACTTTTGCAAACTTTTTAGTGTCCATTCCCTTAGTATTTGTGTAGGGTCATTTTAGCCCTTGCATCAACCTTTTCCTTCTTAGGATGCTCATGACCCCTTTTCAGCAACTACCTATGTGCGCTAGCTTTGCATCAAACCTTGTGCTTTCCTCGTTCTCATTGTTTTTGAGCATGATTTTTTTGGACACTAGCATGTCATGTAGACGCTTGTGTGTTGAAATGGTCATTTTTGAGCCTTTTTCCACTTTTCACTTACCTTTGTTGGTGGTAATGGCTTGGGTTGCCATGTAATAGCTTGAGAACCTTCTTTTCCCTCCTATTCTCTCTTTAAAAGTGGTCTTTTCAATTCATTTGGTCCTATTGGGTTCTCTCTTGAACTCTCTTCTGTTTCTTGGACATTCTTTCTTTATTTTCTCACTCTCTCCAACTTGCACAACTCTCTTGCTTGCTATAGTGGCCTCAATCTATTACACATTCTCTACAAGTCTCTTGAATCTCACAACCCTCCCTTTATCTCTCTCTCTGTATTCCTCAAGCCTTGCAGGTGATATATATTTCTTGTCTTGTGTCTTTGAGCATCTTTGGATTTCTCACATCCCTTGTTTATGAATTTGTCTATCTCATCTATTTATATATTTCATTGTCTATTGTTTTCTCTATTTGTTTATATGGTTGTCCATAGAGATGGAAAGACGAAAATAGGGGTTTGACTGAGGAAAGCCCCTAAACAACCCCAACAATTTTCCTCGATCTTATGTGTGTAGGTATTGAAGATATTCATTTTCTAGAGGCTTAATAGCTTGGTTAGTCGTGAGCACATTCTTTCTCTCTTCCTTTATTTCATCATTTATATTCCATTTAACCTACATTTTATTTAGTTTACTTTACTTTATTTCAGTTCTATTATATTCCATTATTTTCTTACATTTTAAGAGTTCTTAACAGTTAGAATAGAAGTAGCCACTAAGCTATTTTTTGAGATATTCTCAATTTTTTCTTTGTATGAGATGCCAATGTGCCTTTGCGATGCCATGTGACACCATTGTCCAGGTGCCACATTGTCATCCTTTGGCTGAGAGCTCATCAGTCTATCCAGAAAACCTTTGTGACCTATTCATTTTGATTTTGGAACTCTCATTATTTATACTGTCACTTGAGCTTCGTTCCTTGAGGTAGTCTTGAGGTAGTTGAGGACCATTTTCTCCTTGACTACTCTTGCTTGTCTCGAGACTCAAGGGTATCAAATATCATCCTCTATAGGTAGTTTATATGTGGATTTGATCTTTCAACATTTCTTTGAATCGTGTACCTTAATAGTTAGTTATTGCATGACGATGAGTGTTGTTAGAGGTTTTATGGTTAATTTTTCTACATTGTGAACCTAGAATTGTAGTTCTATAAACCTTAGGTTCTATCTTTCCAACCCTATATATTTTGATATTTATTTAGACAATTAGATAGATAGATTGGAATTGGATAAAATATCAAGTAGTTTGGTTAAAATTTTTATTTGTACATGTTAGTTAATTGAAAATTAATTTTATTGCATCAAAACATATTGGGTAAAAATGAGCAAGGAAGACCAAAAAAGAGCAGGTGACTTGGAAGGGAAAGCCTAGGGTGATATCAAAGAAGATAGGTGGTCAAGGGATGAGCTCACTACATAAAGGAGATCAAATGGAAGGTACCACACCCCATAGTGGGTTTATGAAGGCAGGTGATGGGTGGACAAATTCCATTTGGAGTATCGATCCCATGAGCGTTAGAGAGCTAGAAGCCAAGGTCAGTGGTTGCATGATGGTTGGAAGAGTTGGAGCTGACATAATGGTCTTCCATGGATTCAACTACATATATGGAATCCCCAAAGGAGAGAAGTAATTCCGATTTGAAGGTAGGAATACCAAAAGAAAAGAAACAACAACCAAACTACATTAAATTGAAATGGCTACACGAAAGGATGGCATGGGTGGTTCTGGGAAAATAAGTCTTTGAGGGTGGACACATCTGATAGCCGGTGAAGCAAGGACACCTGTTTTGAGCATGTGGTTGGTGGGATCACACAAATAGGCCTTGGAAAGGAAAGGAAAAGGTGGTAATCAATGAAGGATTGCCTCAAAAATATGAGGATTTGATAGGTAAGTCACCTAACCCTAGTTTGATGAAGCATTTTGTTACTTTGGATAAGGATAAAATAAAAAAATAAATAGAACAATTAAAGGAAATGGGGGGGTAGCTGGTGAGATTTAGCAGATATAAGAAATTGATTTTAGGAGAAATGGGGAAACCAAGTTCAGGTTAGGGCACTACCAAATACATAATTTTTGGTAGAATTCCCCTAAAAAACTAAAAAGTGGAATGCCCTAAGTAATGGCCTGCACTACTTAGACAGTTCTGAGATGCATTTGATTGATTGGTATCCAAATTTTAATCCACGTAAACATAAAATTCAAGAAGGTATGATTTGGGTTTTCCTCTACAATCTCCTTGCTAAATATTGGGAAGAGGACATACTCACAGAAATTGGGAAAAGCTTGGGTTCATTCATCTCAATGGATAAAAAGGCAGAAGATAGATGTTTGGGTACATATGCTAGAATATGCCTGGGGTTGTCTT